>OZ024906.1:4969547-5302297 GCA_964017125.1 Flabesymbios commensalis
CCCCATCTCAAATAACTAGACCTAATTTAATTTACCATTTGTGTACAAATTGATCTACATCTCTACTGTGTGTTTTTTTAAGCAGATCGTGTTTTCTTAAATCGTCCCCCACGGGCAGAAAGGGTTAATTACGTTAATATTTGCTCGTAGCACTGAAAGTGTTAATGATGTAGGTCAGACTATTATGGTGTGTAAGGTCACCAGGTACATACAGGTGTATAGTAGACGGGCTAGTAGTGAAGAGACAAAGACAGTCTGAGGCGCATTAACCCTCGTCCTGCTAGACTCGGATATATACGGTTTCAAGCATATTTTAAACCAAATAATAGCCTATGTCACTGAAATGGATAATATAGTTGGTGGTAGATGTTCAGTTAGTATAATAACTCAATTAAGAAGATGTATATTTTTCAAAAAATAAAAATATTTTTCGTCATTTGAAGCTGGAAATTGCGTCAGCAATTCCAGCTTCAAATGACGAAAAATACAATTCAAACAATTCAGCAGCACAAGGGTTAACCCTCTGGGCTCTAACACTTAACCCTTTAAGCCTCACGATGCATAAAAACATCATTTTACATCTCTGAAAACTGACTTAATTTTCTTACAACTAAGGGTTTTAGAATGAACCTTTCCATGAAACTGGTTTATCAACACATGGGAATTTTCGTTAATTTTTAACCCTCTTCAAGTCATCTTCATCAAGTGACTGAAAATTTAAATTTCTCAGCTCAGTGTTCTAAGGATTAATTAATCGTATAAAAGATGTTACTTTCCGCCGATAAGTGTAAGTGAACATGTAGAATCGACTTGACACTCTACACACAAGTATACTTGACTTTATGTTTATCTGTGGGTAGCCGCATAAATAATGCAGATATGCAAATGAGCTGCTAGCGACATCTGTCAAAAATGAGAGCCAGGAAATATTGTATAGTATGATTTTACAAATATATGACTTCTGATATAGCTGTAGTAGACTGCTCCATAAAATGAATTATTATTTAAAGCAATACGTTTGCTTTGTGTGTCAGCCCGTATGCCGACATAGATAACAATACTATAATGACGTATATTAAGCAGTGCTAAACCTTTCAGCGCGGGGACCGTCTTTATACGTCAGAACCTGACGTCTACAGACGTCAGGTTCTGACGCATAAAGACGGCCCCTTTCTGTAGAAAGAATTAAAACATGTTTAATGGCCGCAGGCCCATAACAAAGGTATTCAAATGAATCGGAAAGAGATAACTAAGACATTTATGATGCTTTTCAATTGAAAAACCCTTTGGTCCCCATGGTTTATACAATAATATTTCATCGTTGTAAGGGTTAGGATTAAACTTTGGCGTACTGGGTACAAACTGGATGAAATTATTTAAAATAAATTTGAAGCTGAAATACGTACATACATAAGGACACGTATATGGACACCTATAGCTTAAAGTGTTCTCATTTTAAATTCATAATATTTCACAATTAGTTTCATTCTAAGACCAACTTGAAATATTCCACGTGATCACAACATTTCACACAGCGAATTTTCAACACGCTATTTTTTGCCAGTTTTTACAAGTTTAAGATAATCGTCATTCGCATATATCCAGGTTTTGATAAGAGAAGTGCATATCTACACATCGGTGAACAGTCGGGTGAGAAATATCTTACACAATGACATTTTCCGGGTCTCTTTTTCTCGTAACCCCTAATATCGCCCATGGAGAAGACAGATTGCACACAGGTGGGGTGTCCTACATCTGCCACGTCAGAAGGTGTGATCAACAACCCTGTCACCATTAACTGCTCAAGTGAACACTGATCATGGCGACGGCAAACAGTCCCTTCCAAGACCTCAGTCAGGAGCACCGTCAACAACTTCTCACTATATATGAGCACTTACTGTCAGTACTGGATGCGTTGAGCAAAGAAGAGCTGGCGAACTTTGACTGGGAGGCATGCCACGCCTAGACAGAAATTCCGTCTCTAGCTCGCTGGCTGTCAGTGAAAAGCCATGAGAGGACTGTTGCACAGGTTACGCCACGCCCAGATGGTTGAAGAGTTGATTGGAATGGCTGGACTCACTATGAATGACGGCACCATCATCGCTCAGTGCACACGTCTGTCTGAGAAGCTATACGACCGTCTGACACTAACAACAGAGAGCATGACTGTGAAAGGACGTTTGACAACTCTACTTCAGACCCCATTGAACGCTATTAAACAGAGACTCAGTCTATCATCAACACGTGCCAGGCACAAGACCATTCAACGTGCGACCAGTGCAAATTCACTTGATGAGCTGCTTAATGATTCACCCTCGCACAACAACACCACCATGCGCTAGGACAGTGAACTGGGTGATTCCCTGGCTGGGCTACTCTCATCGCAAGATCCCCAGCTCCCGATCTTGCTGGAAGATGAAGAGCCTGAATCAGAAGTTGACAGCGCATCTGTTAACACATCCCAGTCTAATAGCTCTATTCGTAGATCAATCCAGGGGACCAGAGACAGTCAACCTCCCTCGCGACGGTCAGCTAAATCTAAGAAGAAAAGTAGCTCTAGACCACGCAGAAATGAAATGAATCGGGCTTTAGGCCACCTTTGTGCACATATAGGCTAAACTGGGCCAGGAGAACCTCCTGAGGATGGTGAGATGATTGGGATGACACTGTCCTCTAGACACAGGATTCGAGATTCGAGCCCTGGCGGTCTGAGGCCGAGCACGCTACCTCTTAGTCACGGAGGCCCCCCACAATACTGACTTTCACACGTGGATGGGGAAGAAACATTTTTTGTTTCTTTCAAACCGCCGAGACCGGGAACCGAACCCCGAACTCTGGCGTGAAAGGCAGCGATGCTAACCACTGCCCTAGGGCCCCCGCCCCAGACCACGCAGAAGCACACGAAGAAGTAGAATCCTTGCACAGCAGAAACTCAAACCATGCGAATCAGATATAAACGTGGTTCCAGAAACCCAACACACACCACCAAAGAAGAGAGGGCGACCAAAGAAGCAGACAGAAAATAATCCACAAAAAGAACCCATACAATCAACTGCATCTACATTTACTTCAGACAGTGCTTCCAACCATGGTGTCAAGCAGAAATCAGCAAAATTATTGGCTCCAGTCACGAAATGTCACAAGAAAACACATAAAGAGAGGCTTGCAAAGGAAATGTTGTACTGCCTTGAAGTGGGATGCAAACATAAACGTTTATCGTCAGCTGATATGGTGCAATGTTCCCACTGTGCCATATGGCACCACCTTGACTGTGTAGGTCTGCTCCAATCAGACACCATAGGTGTGTGGCCATGTCCTCGCTGTCGCGTACAAAGTGATATGCTCCATCAATGTCACAAAATGTTGCAGGAGATCACCAGTCAACTATGCAGTTTATTTATTGATAATGACGATAACTTTAAAGCAAGGGATGGATCAATAAATGAATGTTTACTTCTCCCTGATGGCGTACACCGGTCTTGAATGGGGCTCGAGCCCATCACCTCCCGTCCTATAAACCACATAGGGCCTAATAATTGATAGATAGCATACACTGGCGGTTTCAAAGATAACCTCTTTGGACATATATGCACAATCTCAAGGCTACACAGACCGGTTAACCGTAGTAATAGTCTAGGTTTTCGTTCCCGTTCCTGAATCATTATTCTAGATATCTCCCATTCTACCCCACCACAATCCATCCCATAATTCTTTGATAACCAGGATGTTACGCCTCGGTTACACATGATTGTTTTTCCTCTTATCCAGGATTTCACCGTCTCTCGTAGGATTGCCAATCTCGCGATGTCTCGTGCTCCTCTCGCTACAGCGATTTCCTCATTCTCCTGCTAATGACCCCCCCCCCTCCCGCCTCGCTTCTTCCCTCGCTCCCGCGCTCCCGCGCTTTCCTCGCCTTATCATCCCATTTTTTCAGACTCGAACTATATACCAAACACGGTACATTACAAACACGAAACATACACCCAATGTTGGTTTAATGCCGGGCCATCGTCTGCGACGCTGGTCCAACCTTAAACCAACATTGAATCGATGTCACGTGGTTGTTGGGATTTTCTTGATGTTGGTTTAATGCTGGGTCAGCGTTGTAGACGTTGGCCCAACATCAAAACAAACACATGACCAATGTCTATTGTTCATTGAGCCGCCGAATGTTATATTTAACCTTTTGAGTGCTAGGATTTTCTAATAGTATGAGATGACACTTTACTAGTGCTGTGTGTTAACCCTTTACCAATTACAGCGCGGAGATCGACTTTAGTCGTCAGAATCGTGTAGACGTCAGATTTTGACGCCTAAAGTCGATTCCCGCACTGTAAGAATTAAAAATTTTATAATGGTCGTAGAACCATAACACAGGTATTTAAATGAATCGGAAAGAGCTAACTAAGACATTTATGATGATTTCAACTTGAAAAAAACACTTTGGTCTCCAAGGTTTTCAGAAAAATCAGCGTTGTAAGGGTTTAGCGCTGAGCGTGAACCGTTTAACCCTTTCAGGCCTGAATTTACCATTGTCATTTTCATCCACTACAAGCCGCGAATTGCTGTCGCAATTCTCGACTCGTTGTGGATGAAAATGATTTGAAGTGGGTGAAAAATTAAAGATAATTATCATGTATTAGTAAACCAGGCTCATGAAAATTTTCTTTCAGAAACCCCTACTTGTAGGAAAATAAAATATGTTTTCAGGGATGTAAATGATGCTTTAATGCATCGTGAGGGCTTAAAGGGTTAATCAGCGGGTCAAATCACTGCTAGTGGGAATAAAATGATGACTTAACGCTTGCAGCGCCGAAATACTTTCGTATAAACTATGGAGACCAAAGGTTGTTTCTAATTTGAAATCATCATAAATGTCTTATTTATCTCTTCCTGGTTCATTTGAATACCTATTTTATGGGTTTATGGTCATTATAAACATTTTTACTCTCACAGTGCGGGGATCGACTTTAGACGTCAGAATCTGCGATCAAGTCGATCCCCGCACTGTGAGGGTTAAACATCAAGATTTGTAATTGTTTGCTCTCAAATTAAACATATATGAGTCATTTTCGCCCATTTGAAGTTGTGGAACGCGGTAGCGAGACACAACTTCAAGTGGGTGACAATTTAAACTTCAAGTGCAAGGTGACAATTTATATAGGACAACTTAGCTGGAAAAAGATAAATTACCTGAAAATTAAGCTGAATGAAATCCAAACAAAGATGATATCTTAATATCCTGATTTTATATACTTAACAAAAAATAAAATATTTCAGTTTACATTATTTAAAAAAAATGGTGGGATTTTTTTAGAACGTTTTTCACTGGGTTTATATGATGTTTATTTCGTTAGGACTTCTCTAATGAATATCGTGTGCCTGATAGTAATACGCTATCGTCTGTCACGCAGGAGCCCTATACCCAGATTCACATTAATCAGGATCACACGATTTTTGCTGATTTCTCTGTCAATTCTTAACCGATTTCCTTGAAATTTTGCAAAAGCCATTGTCTAGTCAAATCTTAACAGTGGTTAAAAATTCACTAAACTATATTTATTATTTCAAAAGTAAGGCCATTTGACATATAATGAAATTCTAGAATTAGTCTAAATTTAGTCTAATGGGTTGATGAGGGACGTCATAATTACAATTTACTACATGTCAAATGGTCTAACTTTTAAAATACGCTGTATAATTTTTACTAAATTGTCAGGGCTTTTAGAAATCAGCGAAAAACATGGTATTCAGGCTTAAATAAATCAATGAATAAATGGTGTTTAAGGCTATGAACCTGAATGCCTGAGCGGGGGATGAACCCACGTTCTAATCCGACTTTTCAGGCAAGCACTTTCAGCCACTGCACCGCCCTTATTTTGGCTTACAGCGCGGGGATCGACTTTAGATACATCAGATTCTGACGTCTAAAGTCGGTTTCCGCACTGAAAGAGTGCAGATATTTGTAATGGCCGTAGACCCATTACATATGTACTAAAATGAAGCGGATATAAATGAAATGAAATGAATTGGGTTTTAGGCCACCTTCGTGCACATATAGGCTAAACTGGGCCAGTAGAACCTCCTGAAGATGGTGAGATGAATGAGATGACCCTGCCCTCCATACACAGGATTCAAAATTCGCGATCCTGGCGGACTGAGGCCGACCTCGCTACTTCTCGGTCACGGAGGTCCCCCACAATATTGAATCTTTATGATTGAGCAGGGAAGAAACATTTTGTTTCTTTGAAACCTGAATTCCTGAGCGGGGAACGAACCCGCGATCTCCGACTTTCCAGGCAGGCACTTTTAGCCACTGCACCCTAATTCTGACTTAGCCCTTGCAGTGCGGGGATCGACTTTAGACGTCAGAATCTGACGTCTATATACGTCAGATTCTGACGTATATAGACGTCAGAATCTGACGTCTATACGTCAGATTCATACGGGGTTTTATCCCCGTCTACTCATAGCGATGCTGTGTCATCTCACTCCTACATAAGACCTGTATTCAGAGGTTAAGCATAAATTCATGGCAAATTTACAAGGTTTCAACCAGAGGTTCTTCTGGCCCAGTTTAGCCATCTACATCTATCCCGTTGTCTGCTACCGGCAGACTCACGCCGATATCACGCATGTGCTATGAGTACATATCCAACTCAGACAGCCCAGACAATCTGACCTAAGTGTGACCTTCCACACTGCAGACAGTAAACCGGTGACGTCATAATGAATATTCGGTTGCTTGCACCACTCCTGTTCGTACAGCTCCAAAGCACACCTGTTGTCAAGGTCAGACCAGTGGTCTGACTGGCAGACCTGATGTGGCAAGATGAGTTTAGCCTGTATGTGCACAAAAGCGACATAAGCCTCTATTCATTCAGTTATCGATGCATTCAGAGCTGTCAATGGGTACAGTGGGTGGTGTACTCATTGACACAGGCATAGACATCTGTATGTCTGTGGCTGTGTCAATGAGAACACCACCCTCTGAGAAGGTAATCCATCACACCAGGATGGACGATGAAATATCCATCAATGTTCACTATTGGCTTCAAGTGTTTTGATTTTTGTTTGCAATTTTCCAGACACTCACATGCCCCCCCCCCCCCCCACAGTGCTGCTCAGAACACGTGGAGTTATAACCTGATAACTGTTACTTGTTGAACCCTTTAGCCGCCAAATAATTCAATTGGAATTTTCAACCACTTAAAGTTGTGTCTCGCTGACGCGATCCACAACTTCAAGTGGGTGAAAATTATTTAGATTTGACAAAATGGAGGTCAACAATTTTCAAATCTTGCTGATTATTGTCACGTTTTATCTTTAACAGGTTTCAAAGCTTATATGTAATATGCTAATAAAGAATGTAAAAAAACAAACGGCACCGACGGTTAAAGGGTTAATAATTGTTTGTCTGTTTCAGATGGTTTACTTGTGATATTCTCTGCTCACGGGATCAGCTTTGTCTGGATTTCATTCACCTTGATTATCAGGTAACGGAATATTTATTTTAGTTGGGGATAACAACGCCATATGTGTAACACCGGGCACTATTTTGTTATATTTTTTCATTTATTTGTTATTTTTAGGTAGGCTGTAGCAATATTGATTGATTGATTGATTGATTGATTGATTGATTGATTGATTGATTGATTGATTGATTGATTGAATGATTGATTGATTGATTGATTGATTGATTGATTGATTGATTGATTGATTGATTGATTGATTGATCGATCGATTGATCGATCGATCGATCGATCGATCGATTGATTGATTGATTGATTGATTGATTGATTGATTGATTGATTGATTGATTGATTGATTGATTGATTGATTGATTGATTGATTGATTGATTGATTGATGAATGATGATTGATTGATTGACCCTAAAAGTCATATTGCCGCATCCGGTCTGACAGTCAGACCACTGGTCTGCCGGCAGCAGACAACTTGATAGATGAAGATGCCTAAAATAGGACATCTATTGCTGATGTGGGACAGGACTTAGGCCTATCAGGTGCTGTCAGCGTATCTTTACCTTTTCTGACTACTATACCTTTGCAACAAAAAATAATGCGAAAATTGATTTAAATTGGTATCAAAATGATATTTCTGCAAAACAACAATATAAAATTGACTTAAATTTGTATTAAAAAAAAAGATGGATCCCCGCGCTGTAATTTACCAACATTGGCCCAGCAAGGTGTGATCAGTTTCTCATACCAGCTGGGGGAGTCAACCATTTCTATGTCTCTCGTCATGAGGTGCGTTGACCAGGTCGACCCCGTATTAAGTGGGCCACAGATCACCTCGGCCCTTGTTAACTCGGCAGTCCTACTCCATTTTATGACTTGTGAACGGCTCATTTATAGGCACAACCGGAAGTCAATATCTGACCGGCACTGCCCCTGTTGTCTGCGCGCGCATATCATCCGGACACCTGAGGTTGCCATGGTAACAGCGGTGTCTGGGGAGCCATATAGAGATGCTTTAGGGCCCATCGGCACCCCATAAACACCTCATAGGATACGCACACTCTGCACCCTACAGTCCGTTTGTTCTAATCACTTCAGGCCTATATATGATGCATGGCGACACTTTTAGCCCTACAGTCCCAATAGCGACAACCTTACCAACTAAAAATAGAGGACAAATGGTGACATTTTAGGCCCTACAGTCCCGATAGCGACACCCTTAGTTACCAACTAATACATGACGCACGGCGACACTTCAGGCCCTACAGTCCCGATATCTGCACCCGAGTCACCTATATGACTCATGGTGACACATAACTCATTACCGATGTAATGCACCATGGGCCCCTATGACTTGGTCTCCATTGTGAATACAATTAATTTATTTTATTAGAAATTAATGTAGGCCTATTCATTCAAATAATGAGGTTATGAGTTTCAGTTGTACACGTCAGGAGCCAGGCCCATGAGCATCTATGAAATCATGCCTTTCTTTCTCTAGCCTATAATTAGTATAGGAGGAGATATCGGTAGCCCATGTTGTAACGGAATGACGATATAAATACATAGGCCTACCCGCGGAATCAAAGGGTTAACTTAAATACATTAATAATACAAGATGCGTAGCTGACACTTTAAGTCCTCTGGGCCACATTCTCGCCTTAGTCACATGGGATTTCCCTTTAGGCTCAGGGGAAGGTTGGACTTGCTGTATAGGCCCACACAGTGTATGGTGGGCCTATACAGTGGTTGTAGTAACCCTGAAGGTCCATAGTGGTTCATTAACCCTTACAGCGCGGGGATCGACTTTAGTCGTCAGAATCTGACGTCTGTAGACGTCAGATTCTGACGACTAAAGTCGATCCCCGCACTGAAAGAGCAAAAATATTTCTAATGGCCGTATACCCTTATCATAGGTATTCAAATGAATCAGAAAGAGCTGAATAAGACATTTATGATGATTTCAAATTTTAAAAAACCCTTTGATTTTCATGATTCTTACAAAATTAATTCAGCGCTTCAAGGGTTAACCATTGAAGCATAACTGCCGCGACCCACAACTTCAAATAGATAAAAAAATGTCATTTTTGTAGTCTGGGCTTAGGCGTAGGGTCCTACGTTTATAAGCCACATTTTAACAAAAATAATCAGGCTACTCTTAAGTTTATTCCCGATAAAGGAAAACAAATACTGAAAAAAATGTCCACGAGATAGGCCTACAGCTACAATATTCCCGTTAAATTTCCCACTTGAGTCACTTGATGTTGAGTTCGCCATTGTAAGCCTATGTTTATTCTATGCAACAGGCCGCTATAGTCTGACACTCTGATCGTATTATGTTCTCTATTATATGATCATATGTTGCAATCGAGCTTTAAAAATGAGAAATTAACGCTGCTCCTTGGAATAAGACATTTTCAATTTTGTCAATTTTGACAATTTAACTTAGATGAAGCTATATCGCCTACTGATCTTAACTAAAATTACAAGAAAGTAAAAAAAACAATTTTAAAGCACCGAAAAAGAGTGATATAGCTATATTTCCAGGTCGTATATTGCCATGTAAACAAAACAAGTCAGCACTATACAGCACTTTACACCACATATTCCCACGTCTTGGACAGTAAAATCAAAGCAATCGCCGCTAATTGGTGTCTTTTAGTCAGGACATGGGGGGATACACGGCAACACTGATTGTCTGCCCAACGCTGGGCCGACGGCATCAACATGTAACCCAATGCTATAGGAACATTAAACCGTGCTTTAGCAAGTGTTTAGGTATACACAAAGTTTGTTTGGGTTTCAATCAGATTCATAGAAATGTTGATAAAAACATTTTTTTTAATCTAAAAACTCTGAAAAAATTAAAAGTAAAAAATAAAATCATGATTTGGGGGATACACTACTTCACTACAAAACTAAAAACGAAAATTGATGTCATCCCATGGAGCTGCTTTGAACACAAAGAGTGGGTGCGTCAGAAGTAAATATTATGAATCAGTGAAGCGAAACGACTCTCCTGCTGTAGAGACGACGAACTTCTGTCGATGTAGTAGATCCCATATAATAGATCTAGAACAGATATATGGTAGATCCGTATTGATTGAAGCCGCAGTGGACCATTTGTGCCTTGATACCTCATAGCCTTGGCCTCATTGAGCGCCACCTGGTGAATGCCAAAGACAAACAACACATGAACCGCTGTATTATACATAAACAGACGAAAAGTAAATTGTGTCATTATCAGATGTTCTACCATTATCAGATGTTCTACGTTTTTCCAGAGTGATTTTTTTACCACAGGTTTACAAAAATGTGTTTTGTTTCTCTGGTTGTTGGTGCAGGAAAGTCTTATTTACACTACTATCATGGCAATGCCGCTTTTAACATTAATTTGATTTAGGCGTTATCTGATATCTACATACTAACATGTGATTTTAAAAAGCTTCCTATGGCAGTGTTACTTAAATTGATTTTAATCGTAGCCATGCTTAGATTATGGACATTTTAATTTTATATAGCCTATATACCATTTACAATATCACATTTTTAAAAAATGCATTGTATTATTGAATAACAGGGCACATATATTAAAAAATAGCACCTTTGCTAATATGTATATAGGCCTACCCTTTGTAAATAAATTTTAATAAATAGGCTCTAAATAAATCAATAAATGTGGGAAAGTCTCCTAATAATATGAAAACCTAAAGAAATACGGCCACCATCAGTTTGTTATTATGATATGCATAGTCTTAAACCAAAACTGCTTCTCTTCAAGTTTCTTGATTCTATGCGAAAATAAAGATATAATTATAAAACGAAAATAACTATTTGTTTTAAAGACTCATATATGCTAATAACATACCTCTCTTAATATGAGCATGCATGGGACTTATTATGGCTGTTGATTCATAATTTTTCTATAGGAAAACAATATTTAACATGATTGTGCAAAAATATGTAGGCCTAGGCCTATTATGAAACAAGGCATTGGTGAGTAGGCATATATAGTCCACGAGCATTGGCCTGTAAACAGCTGAAACCTGGACAAAATTCATAACAAGCTGATTTTGTTAGGAAAAGTCACCAGAGGTATCTAGATTATTTACATATTAAAAGTCCCGGAAAATTCGACTGCAGCGTTTCGTGAAATTCAAGATGTTTCTGCTACTGATGAATTAAAAATAATACAGGAATGTTGTAATTTCGTGGATAATTTGCAAGCACACATTGTTTTCTTCGTGCGTGATATGAGGTATAACTGTATTGTGAGATTTCGGATGAATGAAGGGGGTGAGAAGATTGTGTCTTTTTTCTGTGAATAGGCGTAAGAATATTTGGTGAGATCCGGGCAAGCTTGACCTTTTTCACCCAAAAAGGAGAGTAACTCAAAACGGTAGGCCTACTTGATAGCATAACATTTTCGGACCAGTTTTTGAAAAAGGAAAGCTGAGGCTTTATTATGGTGTTTTACATTGGGGCGTAAGTAGGGACGAAAATGATTAATTTGCACCCTTAGAATGTTGGCATTATACATGTGTTTCAATTGGAATAGCACTTGGGGTGGTGAGACTTTATAACACCGGCCATCTTGGACACCATCTTGGATTCGAACAGCGCTAGATATTTATCAATATTGTCTGGGAGTAGTCTAGATGGACTTACCGACCACAAAACCAGTTGAAATGGTATAACACAAAAGAAAATTTAGCTAAAAGAGACTAATTTACACAATTTCCTAGATATGACAATATTGTGGAGGCCATCTGGGACGTATTCTTTAATTTTTTCTGGGGACGTTTTCTAAAAAAATCAGCTTTTTATGAATTTTGTCAAGGTGTAGCGTAAGTATAATGCCCCTGGAATAGTAGGCGTGAGTAAGTCAACCCAAATCAAGTCAATGCAAAATTCTAAAATTTGAAATTTGTTAAAAAAAATAAAAATCTTTAAATTTTAAACATCACAATTGTCAACCTAATATAAGCACCACAGTCACCATGTTTTTTCATATTTTCATCGCCACATAATAGATGTACAAGGATTATTTTTTTGGTATCCGGCCAATTGCCCCCGGGACAACCCCCCCCTCCCCCCCCCCCAGACAATAGCCCCCCGGTCAAATGCCCCCCGTTTTTATTAAAGAAGTTTTTTGCGAATACAAATGAACAAATTGTACACAAACCTGTGAACACCTTGGATTTCTTCCGAGGAATAGCTCACAATCTATCATTTCTAGACATTATGATTATTACAATAACAGTGATTTAATCGGGGTAATAAAATAGATTAAAATCGACCATAGTCGCGTTTACCTGGTAAAGGTTAATATGATCAAATGTAGGCCTACACTTCAACAACCCGTCCCGATTATATTCTTTTTTTTAATTTTATTTGCAAATTAAATAGGCCTACCACTTTTAAACATGTTAAATATAAATTGCGACTTGTATTTTGTCAAATCTGAATCATTTTCACCCAATTGAAGTTGTGGTTCGCGTCAGCGAGACATAACTTCAAGAGGGTGAAATTTCCAAGTAAATAACTACGCAGGTAAAGGAATAAGAGCAATATTTTTAGTGTAGATGGGCTTGTGTCAGTGTTTCTAGCTCCGAAAAAATTTGGAGTCAGACAATGTGAAGGTTCTGACTCCAAACCTCTTGTTAGAGTCAGCACGCAGTCGCGGGCTCCAGCGAACGGCCGCCAATAGCAATCACAACTGTAGGGGGGTCCGGGAGCATGCTCCCCCGGGAATTTTTTTTTAATAGGAGGCTTTAGCTGTCTTCTAGTGCTATCTAAAGGTACATTGCAAGCTTTAAAACAACTCAACAACTCAAAAGCCTTAAAATGTAAGCCCTAATAAGCTGCATCGATATATCAAAGGGCGAGTGTAAAGGTTGAAATATAGGCCTATGGCGATATATATATGTCGATTAGGTTGACATCACGCTCGCATGCAATTGAGATGGTGTTTGTGTTTATAGCGACCGGGCATGCTGGGAGTTCAGCCAGAAGTTTCATGCAGTCAGGAAAATAATAAGCTTATGAAACGCAGCCGGGATAGATGCTCAGAACTGTGAATTTAAATCGTTTAATGCCCCGTTTTTGCAGTCAAAATACATAATACACAAAAATATGACCAAAACCTAACCTAAACCATCCTCATAGTCCCGTTTTTTTCGAAGAATAATGACTTTATTCCCAACTCCACTGAGACATCATAGCCGTTCTCAGATGACACACTTGAACATGCATGCTCCGCACACGCGATCAAGTCACCCTCTCATTGGTCAAGTTATGTTTGTTTGTTTGTTGAGTTAGCGAGCCCTATAACCGGTCTGCCCGGGCCTTACGACAAGTGTCAATTGCTTTGAAACCTAGCCACGAGACCAAGAGCTACAAACAATCAGATCACTAAGTAACAAGCTAGACAACCACACTGTGAGTAGGCCTAGCTAAGAATTCACCCCTCGGTCCGCACGAGGCTTGCCAGTGTACTGTCACGCTGGGGTTAGAGTAGGCATACCCCGACCTCGGCCCCCATGTTAATTTCCGAGGAGGAAGCCAGAGGGAGCTGAACTTCACTATTGCTGTGAATAGGTCAAAAACGCCCCTGATATTGTGGTATCACCACCCTAAACTGTCAGTGCGCTGTCTGTGATCATTTTCGAGGTTTGTTTTGTAGGTCTACTGTCTGGCACTCCCAGGAGTGTTAAAATATCGCGGGAAATCCCGTCATTATTGTTGTTTTCGTTACTTTTCAGTTATTGTTTTCATTTATTTTAACCTAGTGCTGAACGATTTTGCTAGTTTAGGTATGAAGATAGGCATTTTTAAATTGTTCTGCCCGAATACTATGAACTATATCGCATATAAAGCTCGACTTTCAAAATGAATAAATGTAGGCCCTATCACTGACACGCAGGTCGGATGCCTCACCAAATTTTAAATAGCATGTTTTCGGTGTTGGCTCATTTTTTTGGACACAAATGTTTCACTGAACCAATTACATTTTTATGTGGCTTAGAATATTGGGTTCAACCCCTTTGGATTGGCTACGACCACCGGTTTCAGACAAAAAAATTATACAATTTTTGCTGATCCTTGTCAGCACATGCTGTCACAATTTACAGTAGCCATTTGTATCCCCGTTTACGACCACTTATAACAAATTATGTAGGCGATTTGACTTTGCAGAATACACAAATAAGTGAACTAAGAGGGTGCTCTGTATTCAAATTTTTTTGGCCCACGGGGGAATTTTGGAATCGCTCGAGATGCATCTAGTGTAGCCGTGAAACCTGTTTCAGCCACTGGGGCTACATCCAGTGCACTTTTCCTACTTTCACATTAGCAGGGGTGAATGAATTTCGCTGATTTACATGTAAATTTTTAATGAATTTTCCACACAATAAGCTGAGACGCAGCTGCAGGCCGTGGCCCAGTTAATTCGCCCCACTGACGTCGGCTACCGCTACTAGCTTGATTCGCCCCACTGACTTCGGCTACCGCTACTAGCTAGACCTATCCTATAGTCTAGGTCCTATAATATGCCAATTTAGTGTGTATGACTAGGCCTATAAGCTAGACCTATACATACGCCGGTAGGCTTCAATACATTTTTGGGTAGGTCTATACAAATGCAAGAGGTCTTGCAGACCCCCCCCCCCCTCACACACACACACCCAGGATGCAGACAGTTGACAGAACAGTCAATTGCCATTCTATGCATATTTTCGGAGCCCACATCTAGGCCAGCCTGTAACGTTAGGCCTAGCCAGTCTTTAGGCCTAGCTACTCTCTGAACAATCGTATTAGCCCACTGGTAGGCTTAATCACTGATAGCCTGTAGCCTAAATCATGCATATTATAGGCCTGCATAATTACGAGGGTGCACATGGGTCCTGGAAATTATGGATTATTCCCAGCTCACTTTTTACCCAGCTATTCGCTTTTTATAAGGGAAAAATGATATAAATATAGATAAAAATATATATAAATTTTAAGATTCAGTTTTTACACTATTTATAAGCTGAAATTCTCGATGTGCGGACCCTAAGAACAGGCGATTCGCCGTTCGTTTTTTAACCCATGTGCACCCTCAATTATATAGATGTTACTAGTGGCTGTGTTTGGAGGCTATACTTGCTACTGTTACAAGAATATCGCCCTCCACTACGCATAGGCCTAACACTTTGTGAACCTTTGTGGAGGGTGGAATTTGCTGATTAAAGTGTAGTCTAGGCCTACACTACACTGGTACAGAAAATATAAGGTCTCACACCACCCCATCCGCACGTTAGCGTATTAAAAAAAAAATTTGTAAAAAATATAATCAAAAAAGAGGCCAACGAATTTATGATCTAGGCCTGAATTGCGGTGATCCGTTATCTGAAGAGAAGGGGGCGCCACAGGGGTTTGCCCTGCATTTTTTAAGGGAGGCTTATAAGTTTGGCAAAACATAGGGTGCCCTTCTCCCCTTGGATCCACCACTGCTAACCTCTACCCATGCAAACACCAATTTTGTCTATCAATATTACAAAAAATATGTGAAAAACCAACAGAAAGCATAGGGCCTGGACCTATTTGGTAAATTGATCGCTCAAAATGGTGCATTTATTAATATAGGGGACTATTAAAAACATTTTGCGAAAAAACGAATATCCTACCTGGATCGGGCGAAAAAACTGTCACTTTCAAGATCACTATATGGGAGCCTATGACAAAAGGATCACAATAGCCGTCTGTTGTGGGGGGTTATTAAATATGTCTGAAGTTGCGGAATAAGTTCTCCGAAAATTTGTTTGTCCCCGAAAAAATTTAAAAACAAATCCTGTTGACTTACAATTTAGGTCTAGATGTGACTCCAACCTAGGAAACATTCACTGATTTTTAAGCAGGAGGTCAACCTTGCTATTGACTATAAGTATTTTAAAATTAGATTGATTGAACAGGAATAAACAAAATGTTTCAATTTTATTTCACACTCATTATCAATACATATATATTATACATTTTTCAAGTAGGCCTATCTGGAATAATTTCTCATCTGTCCCAGCAATATTTTTTTCTGTGACAAATAAATTTGGTCAGCAACAAATTATTGCAATATATTGCTAATTTAAAAAAAAAATACACAGTAATATCCCTTGCTAATTATCAAGCATATTATTTCTAGAATGTGAGAGTAGAAAACTTCAGACTTAATTTACATTTCTAGAATTCTTAACATTAGTTTTCATCCACATTTGTTACCCTATTTTTCAGTTCTGATATTCCTCTCATTATATTATTACATTTGTTGAAAGATATTGCATGTAGTGTATGCCCTATACACAATTAAGGAATGAAAAACACACACTGAACTGCACAAAAAACTTAAATACTAATATATAATGATAATATTAAGCAGGCCTACAACATGTACAATGTGTATTGTAATTGTTGTTTTTATATGCAATCAGAGCATTCACCATTAATAAATACACTACACCAGATGAATTATAACTCATTTGTAGAGGCTATCATACATGGCGGCCATTTTAAATTTCGGTAAAACCTTGAAAAATCACATGCACATCTCCATATCGCGGGGAATGTGATAGTAAAAATTAAGTAATATACGACCTAAGTTTATTAATTTTTGCGATCTCAAAAAAATTGAAATTGATCCGTGGCGGCTATTTTGAATTTCGGTAAAACCTTGAAAAAATCAACTGCACATCTCCATATTGTGGGGAGTGTGATTGTAAAATTTGACTAATTTAAGACGTTCAGTTTTAAAGTTTTTGCGCCCACAAAAAATTTTGGAGTTGACTTCTGGCGGCCATGTTGAATTTGGGTAGCATTTTTCAAAAATCGCTTGCACATCCACATGTTGCTGGGAATGTGTTTTAAAATTAAAAAAAAACTGGCCAAAATATTTTTTTAAGTTTCAGCGACCACCAAAAAATTCAAGTTGAACCGTGGCGGGCATTTTGAATTTCAGTGAAACCTTAAAAAAGTCACCTGCACATCTCCATATGGTGGGGAATGTGATAGTAAAATTCGAATAATTTCAGACGTTAAGTTTTAAAAGTTTTTGCGCTCACAAAAAATTTTAGAGTTGACTTCTGGTGGCGATATTGAATTCTGGTAGCATCTTAAAAAATCACTTGCACATCCCCATGTTGCTAAGAATGTCATGTTAAAATAAAAAAAAAAATTAACTGGTAGGTTTTGATTTTTTGCGCCAACAAGAAAACCTGACGCCGGACAGAATCCTGGCGCAACTAAAATCCCTCTTCCCCTACGAGCAGGGGATAAAAAAACTGGCATTAATAATCATTCTATGAATTAAGCTAAATTAGTTAAATATCTATTTTTGATCAATATTTAATAAATATTATGGATATATGATTTGAAGCTGGAATTTACATAAATGCATAGGACAATGGTTGAATCACAATTTTAACCTTTATATATACCGGTAACTAAGGAGTTGTAATTTTATATATTGTCATAACTTGATTACATGTGTGCTCATTCTCACTCACTTTGTTTATCACTTTATGCCATTAATTTATATAGGTTGTATCAATCAACTACCTTTTGTTATTATCTAAACATACCTTTTCTTATCAGCTGAATACATGCATACATATTTTCAATAGAAATTTTAATACCTAATATCTGAATATGATGTACTTTTTCATGTATGATGTGTATTAACCTATTAAAGGGCTAATTTTTAATTGGTACCCCTTAGCAAAGATGTTAAAAGTGGCATAGATTTAACATGTTTACAGATCAATACATGATATCCAATTACTACTCAACATTGTCATTTACAACTGTTTCCATTAGAAAATGACAGATGAAATAACATCACTATATAGGAATGCATGACACAATGTAGACAGTTTGAAGAAGCATTACATCTTTACTTCCACCATATTTCTCATAAATAATCGCAATTCAAATATTCCTAACTTTCACATGCCTTTTAATTTAGTGTAAGATATCACATTTTGAGTCAGAATTGCCTAATTATATCACTGCAAATTGTCTAAACATTATTTGACACTCCAAATTACCATGGGGTCCCTCAAAACCAAGTTAATTAGCTGAAAAGATTAAAAAATCATTGTTTGACAATTCATTATTAAATTGATCATTACATGTACATTCATTGCCTGGAGGCCTACTACCAAATTTGAATATGATCATACCAAGCAAAATAATTCATGAACATTAACCTACGTTTCTACTTGTAGTTTCAATTTTAATACATACATGTACATCCTCATTATGATTGTGATGTAATATACTACTACAATTGATCAAAAGAATATTACCGGAATTCAAAATATACAAGATGTGGGTCAAACATGTGAAATGTGAAAAATATGTGCTATTTAATATCTCATTTGAAAATGTGCATTGCGACAGATTCTACTACAAAACACTGGTTGATATGCCAATTAAAAATTTCATTGTGGTGAAGTGTAAGGTGAGAGAGATAACAGGTTGAATATGACTGTTGTAGCAATCTTGTGATGCACATGTTTTTTTCCAATGAGCAGTTCACCATGGTCACTTCTTTCCATTGAACTTGTTGCATGAAGAAACATCATGTCTGCAAATATATATATTTCATTGTTTAAATATAGAAGTATTTTTTCTTTCATTTGAAATGATAGCAACAAATTTTAGTCAATATGTTGTACCTGTCTTTCCCACACTGAAATTTTTGGGAGTTATTATTCAATGTTATGCCTAAAAGATGAAAACATAGAAATAATAAGATAATTTACCAACTGTTATTCAACTTTTCATCCACTTTGAAGGAAATTAATCATATATAGCTAATTTGATGCACACTCATTTCATTTCCAATAACTGCTCTAACCTGCTATTAAATAAAAAAGATTAAAATCAACTGAAGTGCTGATTAGCAGTGGAAGTGTTAATCGATTTTACTTACCATAATGTTAAGCATGTTAATATAACTGTGAAACCTCATACAACAATGTAGCACAGACCAGATTTTCTGCCTTTATCTCACTGCCTAGTTTACATCTGAAATAGAAACAAAAACTATCATTGAATTGAATTTGTCTAAAAATAAATGCAGTAAAACACCCCAAATGTTACTCATTTTTCATTAACATGAAATTTTCTATAATTATAATTACTGAGAAAAATAACAGTTCTGAACTTCATAATGTTGGAAGCACAATTTTGAATACATTTAGAAAATTGACAATTTATATGTCAGTGCAAGGGTTGAATTATTTGAGATTATTACAATGTACATAATATGCACAATTTCTAATTTAGTGCAAGTGGTGAATTACTTCAGATCTAATCTAGTTAATAGTTATCATTTACTTTGTAATATACAATTCTCAGTATCAAATGAGAGGAAATTAGTTATACAGAATACAGATTTATACACCTGTGCACTTTTTTAATTAGAATTTAGACAAATAAATAATAAAAAATTAAGCAAAAATATTAATATTAAGTAGGGATGTTAACCTGGGTTTTTTTTAATGGGGCACAATGTGAATTTAGTTGGCCTTGTTCCTTTTGTGTCTGATATACTGAGTTTGAGATTCCTCTCAAGGAAATTTTGGTTGTCAATAAATGATTTTCGATAGATTTTCAGAAAATTCCTTTTGAAAATGAGGTTCAGTACCCCTTTACCACCTAGTATATGGATCCACTACTGATAATCATATATGGGTAGCATGAGCCACTGTCTTAGCTAGGATTTGACAACTGCCCTTTTTTCCAATTACATATTGCATATTATGTAAAGGAAGAAAATGCACCTAACTGGCTACAGGTGCATTTTCTTTCTTTACAGTGTAGTTTGGACAATTTTCCTGTCTTGATACCCATCCAAAAAATGGGTCGCTGGCTAACACAGTGGTATCAGCATAATAATAGATTTTACTTGCATTACATAATTTATGACACATGCAAATATCGATTATGTGTGTAAAGTTGTGTAAAATGTGTGTAAAGTTTTGTAATGAAGTAATGATTCCTCCATTATAAAAATTAAAATATAATCCATGAAATATTTTAACACATTTGTTTGACATTTATTTGAGGTTAATGCTATTGCATGAAGGTAGAAAAAAAAATCGGTGGTGAAATGGTTAACTTAACATTACTGTAGATCTCGTAATTTTTGCGTGTTTAGATTTTCGCTAATTTGTGATTTTACACGAAGTCTAGAATTCGCAAATTATTTATTTCGATGATAGGTAGAGC
Organism: Flabesymbios commensalis; assembly: GCA_964017125.1. Lineage (NCBI taxonomy): Eukaryota > Metazoa > Annelida > Polychaeta > Terebellida > Flabelligeridae > Flabesymbios > Flabesymbios commensalis. Next base: position 4,990,295 of record OZ024906.1, read on the forward strand.
TATTATAATATTTATTAATTTCGCGGGACTCCTATATTCGTGAATTTGTCCTCCTCTTGAAATTCGCGAAAATTAAAACCTTGCAAAAATTACCAGATCTACAGTATTATAAACTGGGATGGGGCTATTCTTATTCTGTTGGTTTAAACATCTCTATTTTTTTATTGGAACAATAAAAAAAATGTAATACAAGGCTCCTATCAAGGAGGCAATATTCTCAATCCCATTTAGTGGCACAGCTAGCTTAACAGGCGGCAGGCAGACACAGGCAGGCTATCACCGCCACAGATCTTAATAAGCCTAATAAGCGGTTGGTGGGTGGAGGTAGTAGTGACACAGTTCAAATAGGTAGTATTAAACTAGAACTGCAAAAGTTTTTTATTTTTTGTGCTGCGCATTTACCAGTTAGACTAGATATATGGAGACGTAATTCCCGTATTTCTCATTTTTGACATGGCTGTCCAAAATAAGAAATCAGAAATTTCGTCTCTTTATCTAGCCTAACTGGTAAATTCGCAGCACAAAAAATTTAAAAAAATTGCCTTTCTAGTCTGTGGACTGACATGTTTACATCATATGGCGATCATGTTAATATAAAGTCAAACTAAAAGCACTGATTTTTAAAAGATTTTAGCCTGAGCCAGTCATTTTAAACTTATTCTGCTAGGTGCATTGATTGCCCAAATGTACACATATATATATAAGGATCCATGAAAAAACAGTTTAGCAGGTCAACTTTTAAATTTATGTAGGTGTATTTTCCACTCTTTTAAGATTTCTGTCACAATTGAAAAACATAATCAAAGCTGATTTATCAAGTAGTTCAAGTACAATTTATATTCAGGGATATGTAGACCTCTAACTATATCATGTAGATGCAATATGCCATATCATATATTCTGTAGGCCTAATATTAGACCTAGCTAGGCTATTTCACACATTTTAAATTTAATTACATTAAATAGTGGTTTGGCTGGAGAAGTATATAACTTGGCCACACCTGTTCTAATGTCTGGTAAATTATACAGACCCGACCTTGAAGCCTAAAATATTCACGAATTACAAGACCATAGATTTTGGATCACATTCAGTATCTAGACGAGAGTCCTTGCAGTCATTGAATTCAATTCTATCCTGACAGTCCAACCGAGCTTTTCGGTATTTACTCGTCAATACTCATGAAATTTGGGCCATGTAGGCATCTATCCTGAAAATTTTGTAAAAAATATTTTAAAAGACAGACCATTTGACATGTAGACTTTGTAGACTAGTTAGCAAATTTATTAATTATAAGGCCCCTCTATAGAGTTAAAAAAAAAACATTTTTAAACTTCATTCCGGTTTACTCTCCAAATTGTATTACTGTTATGTACCTGTATGTCAAATGGTCTGACTTTTGAAATACTCTGTCTATGGAAAGTTCGCAAAATTTTCAGGGATGTTGCCAAATGGTCCAACTTACAAATAGTCTGTGTGTACAACAAAATTCCACAAAACTTCCAGCGATGTTGTCATTGTTGAGGGAAGATGAAAAAATGACCCCAAAAAATTTCACTCTCAAATTTCGAATAGCGCCTTTATCTACTCCCACAGACTGTAGACGGTAGGTCTCGACACTTAACCGTTGCCGTTTCCCCGGGGCAACCGACTTTATGGTGGCAAGTAAAAAAATTCAGACAGTGGCCCCCTGGGCAATAGCTTCAATTTTCACCATTTTAAATTTGAGCGACTGTCACAACAGACATTAGCATGTCAATGGCAAGTCGGGCAAGTGATAAACTTGGGGGGCAAGTATCCCAAAAATGTTCTCGCCTTCGGGCAGTTAGTGTCAAATGGTCAAACTTTTAAAATATACAATATTTTGTTATAAAATTTTCAGGATCGATGCCAAATGACTAGAAAATAATAGGCCTAGACCAGGCTAGGGTTTACTATTTTTCATGAAATTCGCTTGAGAATTTAACCTTTAAATATTGAATGACTGGATACTGAAAAGCTAACTTTCATTTTGGACCATCCTCCACCGTCGGACAGACTATAGAATAAGCTAGCACTTGACCAGCAGGACAGCAGTATTAGCACTGAGTAGCAGGTCGGCCGAATCTAATCACTGACACTGACTGACTGAAAGAGTATCAGAATCTGGGTAGGCCTAGGACTAGGAGACTGTCACTGTCAGTGAGTGGGAATGACTCTCACTGTCTCAGTCTCACAGTCACTGTCTCAGACAGATCTACGAGGGGGTGGGGGGGAGATGGGTAGCGGTTGCAACCCCCCCTCTTGCTGGCCCATGATGTGCCTGTGAGCATCTACAAATTCGAAATTTTCTGGGGGAGGGCCCCCAGACCACCCGCAACCCCTCCTTTCATTTAAACCTGGATCCGCGCCTGGTAGTCCAGTGGTAGGCATACTCTTGACTTAAGTCTGTCAGTTTCAGTGATTCAGATTGTGATGCGACTGAGTCACTGATGACACTGACAGTGTCACTGTGACTGGTGACTGTGTCAGTGCTGACTGATGCCAGTGTCACTGTCAGTGATGGTGATTGGTGCTGTCAGCGTCAGTGACAGAGTCACTGACTGTCAGTGTCAGTGATGTGATGATTATTATACTCGCCGTCAAATCAACCAGGATCGCATGATTTTCGGCGATTTTCCCGTCAATTGTGAACCGATTTTCTTCAAATTTTACAAAGGCCATTTTCTATTCAAATTCTAACCGCCCTGAAAACTTCGTAAACTTATATAGCGTATTTCAAAAGTTAGACCATTTGACATGTAATGAATTTAAATTATAACGTTCCTCTTTAAACCCATTAAAATAATTTTAGAATTTTATTACATGGCAAATGGTCTAACTTTTAAAATATTAAATATTATTTTGCGAATTTTTTACCCCTGTAAGGATTTTAATAGAAAATGGCCTCTGCAAAATTTCAAAGAAAAATCGATTAAAATCTTTGGAGAAATCGCCGAAAATCATGCGATCCTGGTTGATCATTTTTAATTTGACGGCAAGTAGGGCCTATAGGCCTAGTATTACCCGAGGCTGAGTCTGCCTGAGAGTGGCAATTATTATTAGGCACTCTAACTTGTGTTGTGAGGGTAGGCCCATCGTGACATGAGGCATGCAGTGGCGGATCCAGAATGTGCAAGAGGAGGGGGCGTAAAGCCACATCTTGGCTGAAAAACTTCAAAAAAGGGGTGTTAATGTTAGCTTCACTTCATTAAAAAAAATGCATGAAAATTCAATATTTTCACCAATAACGGGGGGGGGGCGTACGCCGGGTACGCCCTATGCTGGATCCGCCACTGGCATGACCATGTCATGATGATGACATTAAGATTAGGAATTTAGGCCTCGAGGGGCCTGAGCGATAATCGAAGTGATTACATTTACAGTGACAGTCTGGCCGACGCCGGCGACGGTGGAAGCAGGCCTGGTTAGATCTAATTAGACTACTTTAAAAGTTATTAATGAAATCAAATAATACATACCAATCCATAGTTAAACCTTGTTGTTTGATCTGTTGATGGTCTTCTTACATTTCTTAAAACATGATTCCAAAACCAAATTGTCAAAATATTTTCACGTGACAAATCTTGGAGTTGGACTTGGACTCAGTGAGTGGTCTTGGTCAGTTGGTGACCTTATTTTTTTAAATACCCTACCTTTAAAACTTAAATTCATTAGTAATCTTAAACTTGGTAAATGTCCCTAATATTTGTTTTTATGCATCTTACAGGTTGAATTGTAATTTTGGTAGTCTTTTTTAAAAATGGAAATTTGACCGATGAGAAGAAAAATTAATCGCGTGTGCGGAGCATGCATTTCCAAGTGTGTCAGCTGGGAACGGCTGTGATGTCTCAGTCAAGTAGGGAATAAAGTAATTATTCTTGGAAAAAAGCGGGACTATGAGGGTAGTATAGGTTGGGTATCGGTCATATTTTAGTGTAATGAATATTTTGGCTGCAAAAATATGTCTATTAAACGCTTTAAATTCACATATGAGAACATCGATCCGGGTTCGGTGAAAATTCGTTTCATAAGCTGTTTCTTTTTTAAAACTCTGGGTCTCAGATCCGGTTCAATCTCCGGTCACTAAGTGTCCCCATCTATATCTCAATTGCAGGCGAGCGTGGTTGACATATAGGCCTATACAAACACTTTAGACGCGCACACGACTAATTAGTTGTGTGAGACCATAATGTGTATTTAGCAGAGAGCCACCTGGTGAGTTGGGGTGAATCATATCGATCTAGCCCGCCCACACAGTGGTAGCTATTTTAGCTGCGGTCTGCTCTGACAGCACCGCTGGTGTAGTGGTATCAGAGATATTATAATAACGAGATATGCCACTGAGTGCTACTTCCGTTACCGCAATGGGTGGGAGCGCCACCTGGCCGCCTAGGAGTAATATTACTGTGAAGCACCTGTCAAGTCGACCGGAACAATGACTGTAAACAACACAACCACATCGAGTTTTGTGTGCGCGCTGGTTGATCCAACAATCCGGAAAATGTTCCAGATTTGAGTTCATTTATCTTTTGTAGTTTCGTAGAAAGGTAAGTGATACATAATTATTGTATTTTATCAAAATAATACACAGAAAACGATTTAAACATCCACCCTACCGATGCCATCAATGTGGGCGATAATGTACAGAAATGGCGATCGGTATTTTGGCCTGTGTGAATAAAATACATTTTTTTTGATAAAAAGTAAAGTTTATTAAAATAAAATCCACCAAATTATATTTGTAGGATATCTCTGTACATATTTGTTGGTAGAATATATGTAGTCTACATCGTCACGATTAATTTAAGCGACATAACTGATGAGTGACGTGGTCGCCTGTCAGTGACAGTGTCACAGTATCAGTGTACTGTTAGCCTACTGTTAGCCTACCAGTAACCAGTGGTTACTGTGTGTGTCAGATGGTCACTTACGGTACCTACTCCATGGCACTGCTGATTCAGTGAAGCGTGCAGTGCCAGACAGCCCCCCCCCCCCCCCCCCGTCTAGCTCAGTGAGTAGCAAAGCAAGACGTTGGCCGGACCACTTTTCAGTAAAAAAACTCATTTCTTCAAAATTTTCCAGGGGGAGCATGCCCTCTGACCCCCCAGAACAGGCCTGTATCACAGCCGGACCACTTCTACTTCGCTTCCGTTACTTAATTACTAGTCTAGGCCTAGAAGTCATTAGTCTACCATTGATAATAGGCCTCGAAATTGGCCAGTTCAGTTGTCTGTGAACATTGTCTGTTAAATAGGCTAGTGATTCTAGTCTAGGCCTAGCCTACTTCCCATTCACTGATTCATGCCCAGGATCATCAGACTTTTGAAAAGGGTGTTTTTGGGCTAATATTATTTCATGTAAACATACCGGGGTACCGTACTTCCATTGTGACAAGTCCGAGGATGGTTCATAACTTAGAAATTATAAAATTTATAATGACAAAAAGTAGGCTATATTTCCAACGAAAGTTAAGGGAGGTTCTTGAAATTGAAAATCCCCCACCCCTCCCCGGTGACAATCCTGAAATTCACAATAATATCGTGGGCGAAAGGCTTGGAAGATTTTCTGAAAAGATATTCTGGCTTTCGATTTGACCAAAAAAAATTGACCTCATCCTATCATGCAATTTAAATAGCAAATATAATTTATAAATATCATACGCCTAGTCTATTATTTTGACTTGATTTGGATAGGGTACCTATATCCCTAACCCCAAAATGACATAAATTGAAGGTTTATGGTGTGACTGTGTTGGTCATAAAGTTGGAAAATTTAGAGACTAGACTATGATTACAAGATAGGCCTGCAAAGTGAAAACGACACAATCAGGCTAAAATCTTTAAAAAAAAAACAGTATTTTAATTTACGCATTTTAATATGGCCATATAAAGTGGACATGTCCATAGACTAGAATTGTGTAAGTTTTTAAATTTGTGTGTGGTCTAGCGCATTTACCAGTTAAGCGAAATATTAAGACAAAATTCCCGATTTCTTATTTCAGACATGCAAAAAAGTCTTTTGTATGTAAACAGGGTAAACATGGTAAAGCAAGATATAAAGACAAAACTCCAGATTTCCTATTTCGGATGTGCATGTCCAAAATACGAAATACACAAATTTTGTCTTTAGATCTGCTCAACTGGTAAATGCGCAACATTTCTAGTCTATGGACATGTTTACATCATATGTTCATATCAGGAAGCCAAAATAAAAATACTGCTTTTTAATGATCATCTGATTTACCCAATAATTAGGATATCTATTATGTGAGGTAGGCTAGGACCGGGCATTGGCTCGTAAAATTGAAATAATAATAATAAGTCTTGTCGGACATTCAATAATAATGCAATGCAATAATTAGAAAAGCTAAGATTTACCTTCGCTATTATTCTAATGGAAATTAGAGAAATGTAACATGTAGGGCCTACTTGACATTCTAGATAGAAATACTTGACAACCCCCCCCCCCCCCCCCCCTCCCCCTCCGCCCTCCTTATATAAAGACATTTTAATCAACATTTTAGTTATGCAGGGAGATTTTTTGTAAAATATAATTAACCCTTGTGCTGTTAAGACTGTATTTATAAGTTTTCAAGCAAATTTTAGAGTATTAAAGGAAAATACCAAACAAATTTGTAACATATATTTTGGTATCTGCTCAGTTATTCAAATAATTCAGTTTGGGAGATGCCTATTTTTCATAGATAATATTATTTTTCTTTCATTTCATTTGAAGCTGTATATTGTGTTAGCAATTCCAGCTTAAAAAGAATTGAAAATACTCACAAACAATTCAGCAGCAACAGGGTTAAATCTGGTGCCACTTTTGGCTGAGAAAATAAATTGGCACAACCTGTTTGTGCGTGACAATTGCTTGAATAACTTTCAAAAGATATTGATTCACCTCTTAAAAGAGGGAACATGTCCATTTATCATTTTTCATGAAAAGGTAATCATGACAATGCTTGAAGTAAAATATAAAATATTGTACGACATGATTGCTACTTAAATGGCTTTGTATAATTTGGAGGAATAAAAGTGCACAAATATCACCCAATAAATTATTTATGCATTTGTTAACGCTGACTTTAAATTCTTGAGAAACAAATCTGGTTTCAAATGGTGTGTGTAAAAATAAACTTAGCCCTTCATAATTCCCCCAGGAAATAAAATGGCCATTCCCTTATGATTATATACATGTATGTACTATTACACTGTCATAAAAAATTTTTATTACTGTATGTACATGAAAAAAATTGTATTGGTTTTGTATTTATATCAATTTCTTTGTAGGAAGAAAAGAAATTGTGGACATCTGTGCATCCATCAGTGCAATGCATATGGTTTCCAGGAAGATTATGACAAATTTCTCCCACAAGCTCATTGATAAGGATCATTTTGAGGAATGACCTAGTGGCCTCCCATAGGAGGTTGGCTGGTCATAAAAGTGGCTGCTCATAGCATGCTCTACTGTAAATAATGACTTATATAACCCATGAAGGACTGTGGTATCACAAATGCATCATTTACCTGAAATTATATAATCCACTTCAATTTGGATAACCTGACATATTATATCAAGAATATACAACCACATTCTTGATTATATTTAATAATTATACATAAGACACTTTATATTTGCTTAAACAAGTTAAAGGTATTTGGTGAAATGAGATATTTCTTGCTGACTTTAGAATGTCAGTTGTGTTGCTTATCAATTTTCATGTTGAGATTGTCAAGGTTGAATTAGATTTAAAGAAAATATTTGATAACATAAAATAGTGCTACAATAAAATGTTTCATGGCACAAATTGATAGTCTATTTTACTCAAGTGAATCTTGAGTGCCCATTGTCAATAAAAAGTTTAAGTTAGACTTTTTCTCATTTTTAGCCCGCCTTTTAATTTTAATTAAAAAAGGTGGGCTATTGCAATTGAAGTTCGGCGTCGTCGGCGTCGGCGTCGGCGTCGGCGTCGGCGTTAACATTTAATTGTGGGCGCGATAACTTGAGAGGTTTTTCATGTTTCCTTCCCAAATTTGTTTTGCATGTTACTAATGACCACTTCTCGGACAAGTTCAATAATGGCTGAAAAAAAATTCAAAATGGCCGACTTATTGCGATTTTTCACCTTTTACGTCAATAATTTGACCTTGTGGGCGCGATAACTTGAAAAGTTTTTCACATATCCTTTTCAAATTTGTTATGCATGTTACTAAGTTGAAAAGTTTTTCACATATCCTCTTCAAATTGGTTATGCATGTTACTAATAAGTAGTTCTTGGACAAGTTCAATAATGGCCGAAAAAAAAAAAAAAATGGCCGATTTATTGCGATTTTTCTCATTTTACGTCAATAATTTGACCCTGTGGGCGCGATAACTTGAAAGCTTTTTCACATATTCTCTTCAAATTTGTTATGTATGTTACTTATAAGTAGTTCTTGGACAAGTTCAATAATGGCTGAAAAAAAAAAAAAAATGGCCGATTTATTGTGATTTTTCTCATTTTACGTCAATAATTTGACCTTGTGGGCGCGATAACTTGAAAAGTTTTTCACATATCCTCTTCAAATTTGTTATGCATGCTACTAATAAGTAGTTCTTGGACAAGTTCAATAATGGCTGAAAAAAAATTCAAAATGGCCGATTTATGCGATTTTTCTCATTTTACGTCAATAATTTGACCTTGTAGGCACGATAACTTCAACATTTTCACAAGTATCCTCTTCAAGTTTGTTATGCATGTTACTAATAAGCAGTTCTTGGACAAGCTCAATAATGGCCGGTAAAAAAATCAAAATGGTCGACTTATTGCGATTTTTCACATTTATTTTACGTCCATAATTTGACCTTGTGGGCGCGATAACTTGAAAAGCGGCTAGTTTAACATACCATTTATATCTTGCGTTGTTATTTACGTGATGACATTCGACTTTACTTTCTTTATCATAATTCGGCGGCGGGCTATTATCGAGTGTGCTCTTGTTATAGTAGTTATGGTGTATTTTATGCCTCCGCCAGCCTGCGGCCGGAGGCATCCTGCGGCCAGAGGCATTATGTAGTCGGGTTGTCCATCTGTCTGTCCGGCTGACTGTCTGTCTGTCCGTCCGGATTATTTTTTTTGAATGGGATGGTAAGACAGGAAGGGGGAATGATCCATGTCAATTAAAAAAATTCAGGCAGGGTGGGCACATGAAGGGTTTTAACAAATATTTATTTTAAGTGTCTTTTTTTCTTTTATTGCAGTAGCCTCTGTGGATTACATTTATTTACGGGCGGGGAGGGTCAGACTGAGGGGTTGGGGGTCAAGTCCATTTTCATTTTCTTGCCATGGGGGGCTGTGGGAGTGGGGGGTTCAAAACAAATTTGAACACAAAAATAGGGGGGGGGGTCAAGGCAATTTTTTTTTTTTTATAACCTCAGCCCGGACTACTTTTTTTCAAATGTGAGGATAAGGCAGGAAGGGGGGATAGTACAGGCCAATTAAAAAAATTCAGGCAGGGTGGGCACATGGGGGTTTTAACAAATGTTTATTTTTAGGGTTTTTTTTCATTTGACGCAGTAGCCTCTGTGAACGTTTATTTACCGGCGGGGAAGGACAAGGCCAATTTTTTTGCCAGGGGGGCTGTGGGTGGTTCAAAACAAATTTGAACAAAAAAGTAGGGGGTGAAGGCAAATTATTATTTTTTTTCTGTAACTTCTGTCTGGATTACTTTTTTATCAAATGGGAGGGTAAGGCAGGATCAAGGGGGGGTTGATCCAGGCCAATTAAATCTTTTTGTTTAGGGGTGTTGTGCACTCAAGTTTCAGGTGTTTGGTCGCGATGCGCAAGAGGGATATCAACACTTTATTCATGTGCAGTTATATATAGCCCCAGTGCCTGAAACAGGCTTCGGAGAGGACGACACGGCTACAGTAAGCCCTATATATCTTCACGTAACTAAATTTGGGAAAAAAGTGAAAATATTGAAAAAATAGAAAAACAAATAGCACGTGCATGCGCCCCTAATATTTTTTTTACGGGCACATGCATCCGTAGGGCCTATATATTAGTTATTTAAATTGAACCCTGTGAACCACCTTGTCTGATGTCAGTAGACCCTAATTCATTTTAGAATTATGGACTCATTATAACCTATTAGAAAAGATAGACTAGTCTACCTGTAGATGTGTCAAAATTGGTCTCAAGTTAAATTAGGCCTAGGTCTAGTCTATATCTTGAAGTACTGAAAAATTATGAGCATGAAATACACATCAAAAATTTGCAAAACTAGGTCTATAGGCCCCCTAGTCTACATTAAAAAAATATTTGGCAATAGAAGGGGTGCCCAATGCCTATACTTGCCTCGTGGCCCAACTTCCCTCCCTCTCCCGTAGGGCCTATAGGCCTAAAGTCCCCAGCTACAGTCACGTTAGCTGTTGTCACTGTCACTCCCTGTTGACAATTTCATGAAATCGGAAGATCCAATTACTAGAATTAGCCTCAAATTTAGTGGCAATATTTTTTTATTATAAAGTAGTAGACTAACTGTTAGATTATATCATCCATATTATTGATTTTTCCGACTGTCACTTGCCCGTTTGACAGCGTACAACTTCTAGCTGTCTGTCACTGTTACCGACGGTTCGCTCAAATGTGCTGTCACTCCTCACTCATCCATCGGTTGACAAACAATCGGCGGCAATCGGCGAGTCGGTTACTTGTACAGTTTTGCTATTTTACTTCATAAAATACGACGTTATAAGTATAATTTTCAATGTGAATTTGTTTATTAAACATTTATTTCAATAAAATGAGGTGATAGTAATGTTGTCATCCATTGTAATGTTTATTTTGGCCTGTTTTCTGAACCGGTACCGACACGGCCTCTCTATAACATGTAGTTTTTTTAGGCTGTGTTTGGGAAATGTACTCCTCCAAACCGGCATCTGGCTCGCCCATGTAGTAACACTTCCGGTTTAGTACTGTCAAGTATGTAAGCCAATGAGAGTGGCATATCTCGTTATTATAATATCTCTGGTGGTATCATGCAAGATTCCCATTCTTGCGACCCGGGTTCGATTCCCGGGCGGTGCACTGTGTTTTTAGCAAATTGTGTTTCCCACATTGTTTTTTGTGACGTACCTTTTGGACATCATGTACACTATTATAGTAACTAGCCTGATAAATTTAGGATTTGGAGACGTAGCTGGTATACATGTATTAGGATCAGACAGATCTATATTTTTTTGTTAAAATAAATAAAAGTCTTTATACTCGCCGCCAAATTAACCAGGATCGTATGATTTTCGGCGATTTCTCCGTCAATTCTAAACCGATTTTCTTCAAATTTTGCAAAGGCCATCTTCTATTCAAATCCTAACTTAAACAGCCCTGAAAATTTCGTGAACGCATTTCAAAAGTTAGACCATTTGACATGTAATAAATTGAAATTACGACGTTCCTCTTTAACCCCATTAAACTAATTTTAGAATTTTATTACATGTAAAATGGTCTAACTTTTGAAATATTAAATATTATTTTGCGAATTTTTTACCCCTGTTAGGATTTTAATAGAAAATGGCCTCTGCAAAATTTCAGGAGAATCGGTTTTAAATTGACGAAGAAATCGCCGAAAATCATCATGCGATCCTGGTTGATCATTTTTAATTTGACGGCGACGGCCTATAATTACCGGTAGGCCTACTTATTTTCATATTATTATCTATATTAATAGTGATATCAGCGTAGCGGACGATGGCCAGCCGCCCAGCATTTAACCAACTTTGCAGAGCGTTTCGTGTTTACTGGCAACTATTTACTTGGTATGGATATATTCTACATAGGCTATATATTCTATTTGCATAGTAGAAATCATCATCGTCAGTAGGCCTATATATATAGTGTATTTTCCCATATCGCACACAAATGAACACCGTTTGCCTATCGTCAAATTAAACTAATATATAAGATCATCATTGCGTGATCAAGATCTGCTGAAAGCAGGTCGAAACGTCGCAATCGTTTCTCACTAATTTCCAAAGTGAGTAAAATTGAACCACTTTCTAAAGTGACATTATTTTATTTCAGATGATTGACTTGTGATCTTCTCGGGTTTGTTGCTTACGGGACGTCAGGATATTATTTCGTGTTCAGGATCACATTTCTCAGCCTGGATTCCATCAGCGGATACCTGACATCTGACATCTTTATATCAGGTAGTAGTAAGTCTCTATTCATGCCTCATCCAGTTTACATTATAAATACAAATCATACATAAATGACAGATTACTAAAGTAGTTACTGGTCAAGAGACTGGTCAAGAGACTGTAAAATTGTATCAACCTAAAAATACACGTGTAACAGTATATATTTCGTATGGTAAAAACTGATTATGATAATATGAGATGATAGAAATGAAATGATATATAGGCTAGATGATTATGATAAACAGTTAAAATTTATACCATTTACCCATTTTACTCATTTCACAACATTATCATCAATCCACAATGACGATAATATGTATAAACTTTATTACCTCTTACAACGCTGACATATTTGTACATAAACCATGGAGACCAAAGGGGTTTTTCCCATTTGAAATCATCATAAATGTCTTAGTCAGCCTTTTCCGCTTCATTTGAATACCTGTGTTATGGGTTTACGGCCATTATACATATTTTTACTCTTACAGAACGGGGATCGACTGTAGACGTCAGCCTAGACGTCAGATTCTGACGACTAAAGTCGATCCCCGCACTGTAAGGTTAACCCCTTGAACCCATATGACGCCTCAAAGCCTCAATTTTCATCCCTGAACGCTGCCTAAATGTCCTCCAGCTGATGGTTTTAGCAAAAAAATTAGCATGAAATAAATTGTTTAACAACATATGGCAATTTTCTTTAGTTTGTCACATTATCCGAGTCGTCTTCATCAACTACAAGTCGAGAATTGCGACAGCAATTCGCGGCTTGTAGTGGATAAAGATTACAATTGACTTGAATTTTTTTTTGGTTAAGGGGGTAGGGGATACAGTATTTTTTTGCATACCTATTATTTTGTTTATTTTCATGTAACCCATAAACAGAGTGATATTTCTAAGGGATATATTTTATTTTTAATCTTAGGAAAGAAAGTGAATAATAAGTATTTCATTTTTGGCCCAAAAATGAAATAAAATGTATGATTTAATTAATTTAATTATTAGTTATCTACTAAAAAAAGTTATTTTAGACAAACAAATCATTTGTAGGCCTATATTATTATAACATGTACTTAGCACTAACCACGAGATATCAACCAAAACGTGGTTTAATGTTGGGCCATCGACTGTGACGTTGGCCCAACATTAACGCATGTGCTGCTAAATAGTTTGCTTGTATTTTTTTCATCATTTGAAGCTGGAATTGCTAACGCAATTCAAGTTTCAAATGATGAAAATTACATAGAGAGGAAGGGTATTCCCCCTGGTCTGACAGGGGGAATACCCTTCTACTCTATGTATTTTTCATCATTTGAAGCTTGAATTGCGTTAGCAATTCCAGCTTCAAATGATGAAAAATATTAATGCTAATAAAAAAATAGACATCTCCAATATTTTGTAAGTGTTTCAGGAGATATCACAGCGAGGATAAAGGACTTAGGATTATCGCAAGAGGATTATCACAAAATATTATTTCGCGGATATTTGTATTCCTTGGTGAGTCAAAAGTCATTTCAAGAAGTAAATGTATTGACTTCCTGTTATTTAAAATGTTACTCTTCTGTCGTTTTCTTCGTAACCAAGGGTTACGGTGACCTATTTAAGCACCCTTGTCATATTTAGACTCTTGGGTATAAAATAATATATCTGTCACTTTGTAATTAAAGTGGCAGATACATCATTTCATATCCAAGGTGAAGATTTACACACCGTATATTTAAAAGATATATATTCAAGAGAAAATATAAGCTATTATTTTTATTATTATTTGTGTGGTCCAATGTATTTTTACTTGTTCATTCAAAACATGATCATATTCACATATTTATTATTTTAGTAAACTACGTTCACATATACACGAATACGTTCAAATATACACGAATACGTTCACATATACATGACTACGCTCACATACAAACGAATACGCTCACATAGACACGAAAACGTTCAGATAAACACGAAGACGTTCACATAAACACGAATACGTTCACAAATACACGAATACGTTCACATAAACACGAATACGTTCACATATACACGAATACGTTCAGATAAACACGAATACGTTCACAAATACACGAATACGCTCACATATACACGAATACGTTCAAATAAACACGAATACGTTCACAAAAACACGAATACGCTCACATATACACGAATACGCTCACATATACACGAATACGTTCACAAATACACGAATACGTTCACTAATACACGAATACGTTCACAACTGCACGAATACGTTCACACATACATGTATACGTTCACAAATGCACAAATACGTTTACAACTACACGTATGCGTTCACAAATACACGAATACGCTCACATATACACGAACACGTTCAAATATACACGAATACGTTCACAAATACACGAATACGTCAAGAAGTAAATGTATTGATTTTCTGTTATTTAAAATGTTACTCTTCTGTCGTTTTCTTGGTAACCAGGGGTTACGGTGACCTATTTAAGCAGACTTATCACATTTAGACTCTTGGGTATGAAATAATGTATCTGCCACTTTGTAATAAAAGTGGCAGATACATCATTTTATATCCAAGGTGAAGATTTACACACCGTATATTTAAAAGATATATATTCAAGAGAAAATATAAGCTATTATTGTTCTTAATATTTGTGTGGTCCAATGTACTTGATCATTCAAAACATGATAATATTCACATATTTATTATTTTAGTAAACTATATACGTTCAGATAAACACGAATACGTTCACATATACACGAATGCGTTCACATATACATGACTACGTTCACATACACACGAATACGCTCACATAGACACGATTACGTTCAGATAAACACGAAGACGTTCACATAAACACGAATACGTTCACAAATACACCAATACGTTCACATAAACACGAATACGTTCACATATACACGAATACGTTCAGATAAACACGAATACGTTCACAAATACACGAATACGTTCACATATACACGAATACGTTCACATAGACACGATTACGTTCAGATAAACACGAAGACGTTCACATAAACACGAATACGTTCACAAATACACGAATACGTTCACATAAACACGAATACGTTCACATATACACGAATACGTTCAGATAAACACGAATACGTTCACAAATACACGAATACGTTCACATATACACGAATACGTTCAGATAAACACGAATACGTTCACAAATACACGAATACGTTCACATATACACGAATACGTTCTAAAATACATGGATACGTTCACAAATACACAAATACGTTCACAACTACACGTATGCGTTCACAAATACACGAATACGCTCACATATACACGAATACGCTCACATATACA
The DNA here is from genome assembly GCA_964017125.1 of Flabesymbios commensalis. Lineage (NCBI taxonomy): Eukaryota > Metazoa > Annelida > Polychaeta > Terebellida > Flabelligeridae > Flabesymbios > Flabesymbios commensalis. The sequence continues at coordinate 5,005,824 of OZ024906.1, forward strand.
CGAGTACGTTCACAAATACACGAATACGTTCACTAATACACGAATACGTTCACAACTGCACGAATACGTTCACACATACATGTATACGTTCACAAATACACGAATACGTTCACAACTACACTTATGCGTTCACATATATACACGAATACGTTCACAGCCACACGAATACGTTCACAAATACATGTAGGAGAGAGCGGGGCTAGCTGTAACATTTCAGGGATAATTACCTTTATGAATGAAGTCATTTTATCAAGGTAAGAAATACGATTTCCCGTAATCACTTAGATGAAAATCATTACTATGTGGTCCAGTGAAATATGACCACACCTAAAATTTACAATTTGCCCCCGGTGCGGGTAAGTTGTAGCAGCATGGGGGTAAGTTGTAACACAGTTGTTGTGCTCATTGGGGCACATTGTAACACGCCATAGTGCAAATAATTACCCATTTATGTAATATTAGGTTTGTAATAACCTTTAATTCATAGGCTTACATAAATGAAATCGCAACTGTCAGAATGCTAAATCAGATTACTAAATCATCAACATTGGGTACCTGGTCAATGTAATGATGCAGCAAAGAGGTAGGCCTAAACATAGCAGAGGACTAATACAATATATGAGTTCAGTTTTGGTCTAGATATATCTCTCTCTCTCTCTCTATATATATATATATAATACTTATAGGAGCAGGTCGTAACATAGCTCCCATAATCTATTGGGGCAATTTGTAACACTATGAGAAAATAATGGGGGCAAATTGTACCACTGGTACAATTTGCCCACTGGTACAGCTTGCCCCCACTCATCTGTAACATCAAGCCCCACAAGCACCCGAAAAACATTTGGCAGCAAATCTCGCTATGAGCAATCTTTTTCAGTCATTTATTCTGTCACCATGAAAGACCTCTGCAGATGACTTATAATCATTCAGAGTTAAAATAATATTGTTTCATGTATTTTTCATTGTGATAAGTGATAATGAATTGGTATTCAAAAAAATACTTTTCGCTTCGTTTTGTGTCCAATATGGTTGTTCTCAAAAAGTCCTTGGTATTATGGGATGGAAATACATAATAATAATACATGTCTATAGAAGATATAATTGAAACCTAGTGAGTGAAAATTAATCAACAAGAATTTTGTGTTCACTGTTACACTTATCCCATTTACATCTAGCCCCGCCTCCCCTATTCGTTCACAAATACACGAATACGTTCACAAATACACTTATAAGTTCACAAGTATACGACTATGACATCCAGTATGACAGAAATCGCCACATGGTGCGATCCAAATAAAGCTATGTGAACATCCACACTGAAATAAAAATAAGAGGGATTTTGGCTCTTCGTATTCGTATCCATGGTATCCGTGCACCTGTGTCTATTCTTATCCATGCCCCTGTGAACGTAGCATTAGACTTGATACATTACTTCATACATTACTATATACAAAATGTGATATGCACGACTGAAAGTGACCAGCAACTATACAAGACCACTACATGACAAATATTATACAAATAATTATTAATTTAAAAAAGATAACATGAAAATGATAACGGTAACCAACGTTACAACCAGGTTTTGTGCATGGTCGTGATGTGTGAACATATGCAGTGTACAAAAATGTCACTAAAATACAACAAAATATACAGAAAATTGCTTCTCACTAAAAAAAAAACAGATGAAAAACACATTTAATTGGGGTGGCAAAAAATACTCTGGAAATGGAAAAAAATTCAAAAGTCGAAAACTAAATAATTTATTCATTTATTTATTTATTCAAACATATTTAGACAGGGTAAAACATTATTAGCCATTGGCTATTTTGCATATGTGCCCTGTTTTATGACAAGCATTTGCATAAGTCATGCATGTATTATTAAACCATCCCGATTCCATGGGAAGAATTAACCATGCAGTTGTTCCAAGCCTCTATAAGCCCCCTCCTCCCAATTTAGGTTTTATAACAAAAAATCATAGTCGCAACAAATATGATGGTTCAGTTGTTCAAAAAGAATGGAGCCAGACTTTCTCTGTCGCAAAAAACGCGTTATAACGTTGACTGACTCACCAGGTGTCGCCAAAGTGTCTGCCGTGTGGCTTTTTGGTTGGTTTACAAGTGGTCGCTGGGCGTCAGCACTGGACTCTGTAAACACATCAGGAATCACAATGGAGAAAAATATTGCTTTACGTCGCCTTCCGCAAATTGTGGCAATTTCGCGACGAAAAGAATCGCGGAGTCGGGACATTGGCCTACTCTTATCGAATGACTTCAAGGGTTATTAAATAGTTTGCAATACAAGAAACCACGAGACTATGAATCAGCAAAGCAAGCAAACGATGAGCCAACATTAAACATCACAGCGAGGGGATCGACTTTAGACGTCAGAATCTGACGTCCGTAGACGTCAGATTCTGACGTCTAAACGTCCGTAGACGTCAGATTCTGACGTCTAAAGTCGATCCCCGCACTGTAAGAATAAAAATATTTCTAATGGCCGTAGATCCATAACATAGGTATTCAAATGAATCGGAAAAAGCTAACTAAGACAGTTATGAAGATTTCAATTTGAAATATTCCTAATGGCCGTAGACCCATAACATAGGTATTCAAATGAATCAGAAAGAGCTAACTAAGACATTTATGGGGATTTCAAATTGAATAAAACCCTTTAGTCTCCATGGTTTTAACAAAAATATTTCAGCGTCGTAAGGGTTAAGCAAACGATGAGCCAACATTATACAAACATCGGGTCAACGTCTCGTGTTTGCTTCAACACTAGGAAACAAAAGGGCTACAAATGCGTAAAGTAAATCAGTATGTGATGCTCGACCAAAAGTTAAATGATAAAAAATAATAATAGCAAAGTACAGTATTGTAAAAATACAGACATAATTTATCATCTAGCCTGAGGCTCATATAATACTGCAGATCTGGTGATATTCGCGAGGTTTTAATTTTCGCGAATGTCGCGAGGAGAACAAATTCGCAAATTCAAGAATATCGCAAAAAATTTTGTAAAAATAAAGCTACTAAAGAAAATTCGTGAGTTCTAAACTTCGTGAAAAGTAGCAAAATCAAAAATTCGCGAAAATTTAAACACGTGAAAATTACTAGATTTACAGTATGTTTTCTTGTTGTATTATAGATCTATTGAAATGATTTGCGGCGATTACTAAATTATTAACAGCTTGTCATTATTTCAGATCAATTTGCAAATTATTAAAATCTGTGAAGAGATGACAGCAAAATAAAAAATAATAAACAATTATTATCTAGTAACGTTAGAACTATTTTGATGTAGTATTTTCGCCATATTCACATATAATCGTCTATAGCCCTGTAGGGCTTAGGGCCTACCACATAGAACGTCTGGTAATAGTGTTTTTTACTGTATTTTTTCCATTTTCAAACCATTTCGTATTTTAACCGCCTGATCTCACTCACAAACGTTATTGTGTCACTTATCGCAAAAATACCCGACCAGGAGTATTTTAAATTCAATAAAGTCACGAGGTCATGGCATACAATATAATCTCTGAGCTTCCAGTTTTGATTGGATCATATTATTACATACTGGTATAATTTCAAAGCATGCCATTTTGGACAATGTGCTCAAATTAATCACGAATCTGCACGAAGCAGAGGTTAAACTTAACCTCGTGAATAATTTGGCTAGTTTGTCCAAAATCAAACATTTCATAATTAATTATTTTTTCAATTAGAATTAACCTTCTGACCAAATCGATTACATTTGATAATATGAAAATAGACATGAGATTAAACTCAAATTATTTGACAGGTAATCGAGATTATAGTTTTTATTTGCCACACGGAATATTTTATATACAATTAAGTTAAAATGAAGGTTAAATTGTGCAAATGCAGTAACCGAGTGCATTGAATGAATAACTTCTAACGCGCCTAATCGGTGTCCCGAGCTCAGAGGCATAGCAAATCGAAATACGATCCATCCTTACCTTCCATTCTGTCAATGTGAGGGCTATGATTTCGGATATAAATATTTGGCCGAAATATAAATGTTCAAAAATATTGCTGATATTCAACAACGCGGACTATTTATATTCCAAAGCTAAACAAACTTATATCATCTCAGAATTCACTCAGGAGCAAGTAACTGTGGAGTCGTAATTGTAGTAATGGTCGTAATGGTCGTAACCAAGCAAACATGACACATTGAATCAATGTTGGTCTAATGTTGGCCCACCGTCTGCGACGCTGGCCCAACATTAAACCAACATTGATTCAATGTGTCGTGTTTGCTGTGAATGGATCACAATAGTATATACTATACACATAGCACCTCAACTCTGGTTAAAGTGCTGAGCTTATAGCAAAAATAACTACTGAATAACTACAGTCTCATACAATAATACCAGCGACTACCTAGCTGCTCAAGGGTTAGACGGGGGTTTGTGAGTGATGTGAATATAGATTTTGATTAAATAAGGTCTATTCAGAAAAGGGGGAGCTTAGGGGGGGGGGGGGGAGTTCAAGAATGGTAATAAATAATATGGTGATTTTCACATGTTTTGTCATGTGATATGAAATTCCATCCTATGGCATTTGATTTTTTTAATCACCTGCATGGGGGGGGGGGGGCGGACGCCCACCACACTGGCAGCTTGTGGCGGTCTGCATATATTTCTTACTCTTAGATAGGCTGGCTAATTTTATAGATCGAAGTCCCCTATTTTTCTGTGACTACAGCATGCACTGACAATAGCTACATGTTTTCGAGTGAACTATTATTATTTGTGTTTTTAAAGCATATAAAGCCTATAATAATACTATTCCTCATTCTTAACTGACAAGAAATATATGTATTTCGTAACATGAATATTTCTCATTTGATTGATTATCATTGAAGTTGTGTGAAGTTGTGTCTCGCTGCCGCGATCCACAACTTCATGTGTTTAAAATTACTGACATCGTCCCCTTGGATATAAGAGGGTGTACCTGCCACTTTCATCTCCATGGGGAGAACATGGGCACAAATTAAATCAAACATATGCCAATCTGACAAATTGAATTTTTATTTCTCCCTCAAATTCTCTCATTTGAGAGACAAATATAAAAAGTGAAGACGGCTATATAGACGTCATTAACACTTATTCCCTCAAGCGCTGAAATACAAAACTGAAATATTGTTGTATACACCATGAAGACCAAATCGTTTTTTTTCAATTTAAAAACAACATAAATGTCTTAGTCAGGTCTTTCTGATTCATTTGAATATCTAAGTTATGGGTCTACGGGCATTTGAAATGTTTTACTCTTTAAGTGCGGTGATCAACTTTAAACGTCAGAATCTGACGTTTACAGACGTCAGATTTTGACGCCTAAATTCGGTCCCCGCACTGATCGACTTTTGTTGTCAGAATCTGATGTCGATTGATGTCAGATTCTGAACGTCTAAAGTCGGTCTACGCGCTGATCGACTTTAGACGTCATAATCTGACGTCTAAAGTCGGTCCCCGCGCTGATCGACTTTAGACGTCAGATTCTGACGTCTAAAGTCGGTCCCCGCGCTGATCGACTTTAGACGTCAGATTCTGACGTCTAAAGTCGGTCCCCGCGCTGAAAGGGTTAGTAGTTCATGGACCGCTTCGCGTGTAAATAGATTTTATGATGATTTAAATTACAACCTTTTTCCGTTTCCCGATCCTTCGTGCCTAACGTGATAAAAGTCAAATCAGGCATAATGAACAGGTAGGCCTACTGGTTTTTAGTGACAATGTTTACGCCGCGTTTAATTCAATTCATGGCGGAACGATTTCTGTCGTCAATAATTAAAAATAAAAAACTGTTTCCAAGGCGACAACGGGAACCCGGATGTGCACGCGATGAACGACCTCGTTCTGGGAATCCCCAATCACCATTATGAGGAAATAAAATAAATACTGCAGTTGAGTATGAAATAAAAAACAAAATGCATGTAGGTCTAAATATATACTGCGGGTGTGAAATAACGCTATTTAAATCTTAATTTTCAGCAAATGAATAAAAGATAGTATAGGCATGATATACAGCATTGTGTGATAAGATGTACAAAAACTGACCAATAAAAACGTTCTTAATTTAACCAACGCACACTGACCCAATGTTGGTTTAATGTTGGGCCATTGTTGTGGATGGTGACTCAACATCAATCCATATGTAAACAAAATCCAGTGAAACACCACCAAGTTGAATTGAATCGAATCAGATCAACTCATATCAAGCCAAAATCAATATCAAATCATGTCGAATCTAATTGAATCAAATCAAATCATAAATCATCTCAGATCAAGCCAAAATCAATATCAAATCATGTCGAATCGAATCAAATCATAAATCATCTCAGATCAAGCCGAAATCAATATCAAATCATGTCGAATCGAATCAAATCACATAGATCGACTCAAATCATCTCAAATCTAACCAAGATCAAATCGAATCGAATAAACTTGATTGTAGACAATGTAAACTATTTTTAACTACATTGTATTACATGAACAAACAGTACAAAATCAGATAATCATGATAATGGTGGAAGATAAGAGCCTGAGGTATGGAGATCCTTAATTATCCCTGGTATGTAAGGGGTGCTGTCAATCAGTCTGTAGCACTGCCCTCTAGCCCTGCCCCTCAGGGAATCAGTAGCCCTGCCCCCCGGGTCCACACTCTGCCTGTAGTACTCATGTGGACCTGCCCCTCTGCCCTTGTAGTACTGATAGTCCTGCCCCCTCACCCCCCCCCCCTCCCCCCCCCCTCCCTGCTCCATTCACATCCCTTCCTCCATGTGACGTCTGCTGCTGGGACATTTAAATGCAAACAGCAGTAACTGATTACATGAGATGTACGCAGTTACCGTTGTTTGTCTTAACACAATATGGAGCAGGTCACATCACAACAAATACGAGGTATTGACCCAATGTTCGTTCAATGTTGGGCCAGCGTCGTAGACGGTGGCCTAGCATTGAACCAACATTGAGTCAATACCTCTTTGAGACATATAAATGCAGACAGATGTATCTGCTTACTGTTCTCGTATGTGGTTACAGCTGTTTGCTTTCACATTGCAGTGAAGCAGAACCACATAATGTAAAGTCAAATAGGCGTAACAGTAATATAGTAGAAGCTTTATTTATAAGTTAGATGTCAAACAAAAAGCATTAGACGTCATAATAGTGTAGAAGCAAACAGCAGTAACTGTTGACTATTCCAGTCACACACTGGAACATTATGATCATTCTTCCCAACAAGTATAACATAATCAACCGATGTTGTTCTAATGTTGGGCCATCGTCTACGACGCTGGCCCAACATTAGAACAATATTTGTTCAACATCTTGTGTTTGTTGGGTTGTCAAATTGTAGTTACCTCATTTTGGTTTTTGTGTGGCAGTACTGCTCTATTATAGAGATATAAACAGCAGTAACCAATCACTGTTCCAGTGATCAGTTACATTTATTTGTTCTGCCTCTGTCGTCTGACCGTGCTGGAGGCAAATAGTCGTAACTCCTGGCTGTTCCACTACACAGTTACCTGTATTTGCCTGCTGTCGTCTGCTGACATCCCGGGAGGCGGGAACTCAGCCTGAATGACACACGGCGCATGAATACACACACACGGCGCACATACACACAGTAAACAGGCCGCTAATATAAACCACAGCTTGATATTAAATCATCTTAACCTGTTATTATAACCTATGAATATATTATGTTAATCAGGTGTCACGTGGTGTATATACCTGCGCGCTGATCCCGGTACTATGTTTTGTAGGTGTATGTGTATTGTTTATGTCGGGTGTGTGATGTGTCTGTGCGGTCTATGGTGGCGGAGTGAGCCGTGTTATGATCAGACTGTGTGAGGTAGTCAACCAGGGTACATCTACAACACGTGCTCTGACGGAACCTCAATACCACGGGGTCCATAACCTCACTGAGGACGGATATCACCCTCACCGACCTCACAGAGCCATGAGGCTCCTGGAATAACACACGGATACGCACGGATATAATGATGGATTACTACTCGCAGGGCGGCTATAAGTCGCACCCTAATTACGGATTACTCTTCCAGATCTGTCTGCTGCTGGCCATAGGTAAGTCATCTGGATCATTACGTCATAATAGGGTCTCTATAGGGGACTGTCACTGACACGTGACGTCTCAAGGCAGAGATAGGTTCAAAATGTGAAACATTCACCCAATGTTAGTTTAATGCTGGGCCAACGTCGTAGACGCTGGCCCAACTTTAAAACAACATTGGGTGAATGTCTATTGTTTACTGTGTTAATGGCAATAATTATGCATGTCTTTTGATATCACACGTTCATTTTAAGGACGATCAGGTAATTTCCATTCATTTCGAGGTAAGAATTGCTACAGAAAGTGTAGCCCAAAATAAATCGACATTTAACATACACAGATTGATAATAATAGACACAGAGTTATACACAGGTAGGGACCTATAATTCCAGCCAATGTCCTCATTTTAGACCCCTCCATCTCAGAATCACAATCTGCTATAAAGCCATCTGTCACCTGGGCGTAGAGATGCAAGATCGTGTACTGAAGATACAATTAGTCCATTCAAATTGACATTTAGCAATTCAAATCTGTAGGCCTACTTTCGTAATACAAAAAATTATTGTCTTTAAAAAATCTACATTTTTTGCTGTTCACTATTGGAACGTCTTTGATGTAAAATGAAATGAAGAAGGGTTATCATGGTTATTAACACATGCTACTATGTGGAACCCTTCTGTATCCAGTTATACAGAGAACATTCTTGCGCATTAAAGTCAAATGTTGAAACATTCTGAGTACCTAAGAAATAATCTTTTTCGTTCTGGAAAATAGTGATATATCGTTCATACATCTCAAGAAGAGGATCAGTTACTTTGGTAACTTGATTTGAATTCCTTCAAATAATCAGTGATACTAACGATTCAAATCGACTGGTTGAACCAACTCGCAATGTGTACTGGTTGAGAGGCTAGTTATTTCATCCAATTGGTGTCGATTGTATCTTTTTCCGAAATATTGTGTTGGTGTTTGATATAAGAAGAAATGACTGACGTGATGTGCTCGTCATTCGACGTCGTGATGTGCTTGTCACTTCACTGACAGACAAAGTATTGGATATTTGACAGGCAACAATACAAATTCGTCATTTAAAGCTGGAAATGTCGTGAGCAATTCCAGCCTCAAATGAATGACATATTGAAACAAACAATCCCGCAGCACGACTTGATATAGGCGAGGCCAATTGGATGATTATTATAACAAAGTCTTTTCAATCATGTAAAATGTAACGCAAAATTGAAGATAATTTTATAAGAATCAATACTTCATTTTAAGGTATTTACTCCATAAACAGATACAGATTATCAAGACTAGTATGCCCGATATTGTATTATTATCACAAGTCACCGTCTATTTGGACGATCTGTCTATATGTGAATGTAAGGTTCCCAGTAAACGCAAAACATTTGTCTAGCACTTACGCAATTTTGGCCCAACGTCTTCGAAGTTGTCCAATATTGTATGCATTTTATACAAATAATTTGTGTTTACCGGGTATGCACACATGTGCATGCAGGCCTGTGTAAGGCATTAGGGCCATACGTAATGTTAACAGGTTAACATAACATTAATTATTTCCCAAGTTTCCCTATTACTATTTCAAACCATTGATATTTGCACAAAGCATGTAGATACTGCATTTCTGGGTCTTCTCCAACTGACGTAGATTCAACGTTGTATTAACGTTGGGACTGCGTTGTTGATGCTGGGCCAGCATTGGAGCAGTGGTGGGCCATCCCTGTGGTACTCTGTCTTTTTCTCCTGTAAAATATGGAACAGTCACGCTGACAACCAAGCAAAGAGAAAGAGCAGTGACTGCTCTCTTTGAAGGTAATCAGTCACTTGCAAACAGAAGTCAACGGCCCAATTTCGGATCAGTGTTGGGCCAGCGGCGTAGACGGTGGACCAACACTGATCCAACATTGTGCCGGTGTATTGTGCTTGGTGAGCTAGGCCTGCTTACATCCAAGTGTGAATTGAAATGAATTACTTTCATAACCCTATCAACCTGAACTCGACGAGGCCGCCATTAACGTGATCGCCTAGTCACATTGAGAAGGTAGAAACAATGCTGTTTCTCTGAAAACCCCACACGGGTACAGCGGGGTTCGAACCCGGGACGCATGCATGAATGGCGAGGCAGTCAGGCGCTCTATCCATTGCGCCCCCTTCTCTTTTTGAAATCTCTCTTTTACATGTTTTAACATGTTTAAATTACTGATTGTTGAATGCCTTTATAGATAGATAAATAGATATTTATTGACGACGGGAAGTCTGTGTGACTTACGCGTCATTAAAATGAGCAGTACATTATATGATACAGTGCATCATATGATAAAATAGAAAGTAGTGTAAATATATGTACAAGTATTGAATGATTTAAAATAATTAAAAGAAGTATACATGTTAATATTATATACATGTTCGATATATATACAGCAGCATTACAGGGGGTCGACTGTTTGCGTCTTATGACGGACCTGTCTGTCACCCTCACCGTGATATGATCCCCTGTAATACGCGCCCGTCACGCTGATTACGCCTCGTGACCACAGCATTGTCACCTTATGTCGCACTGTCACGCTATATGTTAATGTCACACCAGTATGTGTGAACGCTAATACGTGAACAATACTATACCCTGAATCTAACCTGCTAACTGGTTAGTCTCTGTGCGATATGACTGCGTGGTTCACACCAATGATCACATCACTAATCACGCGGTAACACTTTATATACTACTAACGTGTTTGGTATACGTAAGTTATAAAAGAGAACGGAGGAATTCGATAGATTCGTTGATCTGAATGTACGAGGCGCACAGCTCTGATTATATCCAGATCTACAAATCTAGGCCTACTGTAATTGAGTTCTTTCCACGATTGCAATATTTGATTGTTTGATTGATTGATTGATTGATTGATTGATTGATTGATTGATTGATTGATTGATTGATTGATTGATTGATTGATTGATTGATTGATTGATTGATTGATTGATTGATTGATTGATTGATTGATTGATTGATTCGTTTATTATACTGAAATTGTACATAATCTAATATTTCTCAGTATATATCATTTTTATAAATTTTACCCAACCCATGAGGCTTGTAAGTCAGTAAAACAAGAATAAATTATATAAACATACACTACATCGACAACCACTGATCACTACGTGACAGACAGTTTGATTTATACCCAATCTCTCCACTAATCACGCGGTTAACAGTGCCCCGAGCAAACATCATACTATGGAACGAGTCCTGATTGACTGTTGGGCCAGCGTTGCAAGAGAAAGAAAGAAATTAGATAGACGAGTGTTAATCAGGCAGTTAACCACCGTACCCACCATAAGATGTCAAAGGAGAAAGAAACAAATTATATAGGTTTCGCATAGATCAGAATGTATGAGGCTCGCAGCACCGATTATATATCCGGAATCTATCGTAATTGAGTTGATTTTTTAATTTAAAATGACTCGGTAAGTTCCAAGATTTGATGAAAAAAACATGTTTCACGATGATATATAGGCCTAATATAGATATATTTATTTGACAAGCTGCATAGACCATGCATCATACGCTAGATACTAGTATACAGAATACTATAGCCTCTCTAATAACCTGATCTTGGGTGACGTATCTATTATGACCATGCAGGGCTTACTTCATTCACACACATGTCCTTCAATCCACTTTTATACCATTGAAGGTGACCATTTATTCAATATAGTTTCTATGAGCAGTAAACACAAAACATTTGTATAATATTTGTATAATGTTGGACTAACGTCGAAGACGTTGGGCAGACGTTGTACAAATGCTATAGGCCCTACTAATCTGCTAATGTTTTGCGTTTGATGGGAATACGGTCTCAGATCAGGTGTTATGTGTATGAGTATAACAAATAACACTCGATGCACACAATTTTAGTTCAAATTTTCAACGGCATTGTCTTATATTCACGTGTTACGTATGTTGTTAAGCCTAATCAACAGGTAGGCCGACATATAGCACAGAAAACTATTTTCAACAACGGGTTTGAAAATTTTCCATAAGTTTTATATAAGGGGATTGACAATGTATCTACCCACTTCACCCCAGACGCCACCCAGCCTATTTCCCTTCACGTCAGATTGACAGGCAGCTAGAAAAACGGCGCATCTCCAAACTCAAGTGGACGGACTTTATACAAACAATCTTGTCACACGGACAATCATAACTCCTCTCACATCAAGTACCCGGATGGACGGCCGGTTAGACTATGATGGGATGGCGACCTCTGACCTGATCCATATAGACGTAGGATGCCGTGACCTCTGACCTGATCCATATAGACGGAGGATGCCGTGACCTCTGACCTGATCCATATAGACAGAGGATACCGTGACCTCTGACCTGATCCATGTAGACGCACACCACAATATAAGAGAAGGATCTCGTGACCTCACGGCAAACTCACGTTACGGTTAATTATGACGTGAAATTGCCTACAAGTTATAATGTCCGTCAACAGGAAATTGACGTGTTGATGGTGATGATCACGCTATGATGATCACGCTGTGCGTATCACGCTCTACGTATCACGGCACGCGCTAGGCTGGGGCTGCTGTTGTGGTCACGCTGAGTGCCTGCCTAGCCTGAGCTCGCTGGGTCGCCTCTCGCTGTAGTATTCAGCTTTAAAAAACGCATTTATCCCCCCACGCTCACTCGTAAATATTCAGAATTGTTGAGTGCCTCTGTGACTGACAGGTAGCGTGCTCGACCTCAGACCACCATGACTCGAACTTAGAATCCTGTTTCTGAAGGGCAGTGTCAATTGATGCATCGCGCCAGTTTCTCCTGGCCAATTGAGACTATGTTAACTGGTTAACAACAGTTTCCTAATGTCCCATTCGTTCGTTCGTTCGTTCGTTCGTTCGTTCGTTCGTTCGTTCGTTCGTTCGTTCGTTCGTTCGTTCGTTCGTTCGTTCGTTCGTTCGTTCGTTCGTTCGTTCGTTCGTTCGTTCGTTCGTTCGTTCGTTCGTTCGTTCGTTCGCTGGTTCGTTCGTTCGTTCGTTCGTTCGTTCGTTCGTTCGTTCGTTCGTTCGTTCGTTCGTTCGTTCGTTCGCTCGTTCGTTCGCTCGTTCGTTCGTTCGTTTGTTCGTTCGTTCATTCGTTCGTTCGTTCATCCATTCATATCACACCGGTTGACTGAAGATTGATTAGAATAAATACTCTTTTCTTTTCTTTTATAAATAATTTAAACGTTTCCCCGCGGCGTCGTTACGTCATCATTCTGTCACGTTATAAAATAATTGAAATTTTGACAGTTTCGTTACGTTATGTAATAACGATATCGCAAATGACGTTGCAACATCCCTGTCGTTATAATGTTGTAACGTTATTGACAGTTCCGTTACTATGTTGTTATTGCTGTGACTGGTGACTGGTGACTGTGATCATGTCTGTCATGATCACGCGTAACGACGTGTTGTCACGGGCCGCGGCTAGCCGTCATCACGCTAACAAGCCTGTCACCAGCCCCATCACAAACCCTGTCACCTGTATACTGCCTCCATGCAGCGCATAGGAAAATACCATATCCTGGTAAAGAACAACAGGTCTTAGATTCTGATATTTCAGATCCAAGATCCATCGCGTAAAGAAAGCAGGTCTCAACTCACAGTGCGGGATCGGCTATAGACGTCAGAATCTGACGACAATAGACGTCAGAATCTGACGTCTATTGTCGGTCCGCGCGCTGTATGACAAAAATGTTTATAATGTCCGTAGACCTATAACATAGGTATTCAAATGAATTAGCGAAAAGAACTAAGACATTTTTGATGATTTCAAATTGAAAATAACCCTTTGGTCACTTGGTTTATATCAACATACCTCAGGGTTGTAGACCTAAGTGTTGAATGGTGATATTTCAGATCCGAGATCTATTGAGGCTTGAAATAATACATTAAAAAAAAAGAGGTCACATGCGACTAGTGCCGCTCATCATGTATGTCCAGCCTAAGATGTCACATTACGTCTGGTCGCATACGACTTGTCTTATACGGATGGTATAGGATGAGACTGGTGTCATACAAATTGTCCCATGCGCTAAGACTAGTTGGGCATGATTTTTCTCATAGAGCTTGCAACCTGCTATCTCTTGTATACATATCAAAGCATGCGATTTGCCGCACACGGACAGTAATGCATGCGACTTGTAGCATGCGATTTGTTGCATATTGGGACATTATTTTGATGTTGTGTCCTTGGGCAAGGCACTTTACCCTCAAATGTTCCACTTGACTCAGGTGTAAGTGAGTACCTGGTAGGACAGAGATGGCAATGTGTGCGATTAGTTCCTAGCGCCGAAATGGCTGCAAGTGCTGTATGCTCCAAAAAAGGGAGTTGAAATGGTGCATGAATGAACAGGTCCAGTGACCAGCGCACAGAGCATTGTATGTGCGCTATATAAGAACTCACCATTATTATATTATTATTATACGACTTTTACCGAGCACGAGTTGCCGCGCACGGCTGGTAGCATGCGACTTGTAGCTTGCGACTTGCCGCACATAGCTTGCCGCACACTACTAGTAGCATGCGACTTGTTTCGTGCATGTGTTACACACATCATGCATGTCAGGTCTAAGAAGTGAAGAACGTCTGTCTCGTCCTAATTGTGTTGTGAAACACACCTCACGCTTTCATTACAAAACGTCCCAACCTTTCTGTTCTCGGCTGAAATCATCTCTGTATGCTTTGCACGTATCGTGACATCCTTTCATTATCGCTCACACAAAAACACAAATGTTTCTGGAAGCGAGGACGACTGATTGTCTGCTATTATCGCCCACTCGAGTGTCCGCGCCAGAAAAAAACGATTCTTATCCGATTCTTTGTCAGGTCCTGATTGATGAGACTCCTAACACTTAACGTTGGCCCAACATTGTTTCAATGCTGGGCCAACGTCTTCGACGCTGACCCAACATTGAGACAATGCTGAGCTACATTTTTGTGTGGATACTGGTGTTCATGTTGTGTCAGGTGCTCAGTGACGGTACGTCAGGAAGACATGACATACAGTGACACTGACGATGACAGGCATTGTCACTGACACTGACACAACTCACTGACATGATCATGATGATGATCTGGTGTTTATATTTGCAAGAATCATGCTATCTGAGAGAGGGGATACTGAGCCACCCCCCCCCCCCTATTTCAATGACAGGATTCCTTATGTATATAGGATTATCCATGCATTACTATTGCCATACATACAGACTTTATTGTAATATAGAAAGTCCAGTCCTACTTATAATTATGCCGCCCTATCAACAATAGATTTGTTGATTAAGTAAAATATTTGAATTTATTTTTATATAATCTGATGAGACGATATCCTTTTGGTTTTGAACCTGTCTGTCCAGCAAAGGCCGTCAGAGCCCGTATTCTCGTAGAAGTTACGATATATCGTAGCTACGATATATCGTAACGTGTACGAGAATACGGGCACTGAGTATTAGCTGGAACAAATCTCATTTAACAATCCACTCTCATTTATATAGTGATCCAGATTCAGAGTGAAAGAATATAATATTTTTTTCTATATTTCTTGACTCACATCAAATTGTAGACATTGTCTCAATGTTGTTTTAGTGTTGGTCCAACGTCTTAGACGTCGCTCAACATTGGCCAGCGTTGTGTCGTTGTTTCCTACCATACCCAGCAAATGCGATACATTCACCCAATGCTGGGTTAATGTTGGCCCGCCGTCTGCGACATCGACCCAACATTAACCCAGCATTGGTTCTGTGTATCGTGTTCGCTGGGTACCATCTGACCCCCTGTAGCATGTATTGTATACTGTGATACATTCTGCAGTATGCTGCTCTGCAAAGCCAAAAGGCAGTATATGCTTACTTGTAAAGTAAGCAGATACTGACTTTTGGCTTTGCACGGCAGTATGATGGAGGCATGTTTAATCATCGTAAATCCCGCCACCAGATGGGGTACATGTATTATACGACCCGTGCTATAACAGCGCACGTATATAAACGGAGAGATGGCGGTAAATCGGTCTGTGTTTAACCCTATAAACCCCACAGGCTCATTTAACGATATAAGCCCTGCAGGCTCATTTATCCTAAACTGGTTTCACTAGATCCGAAAATGATCACAATAAATAGAAAAGAATATTTACATCAGAAATAAAACAGTAAATTGCACATCACATGTCTGTGTTTGAGCTGGTTGAAAAATACGTCTAAACGTCGCATTCTCCACATTTTGACTAAATTGTGTAGATGCCGCCATTAACGTGATCGACTGGGTCACTGGATATAGTCTTTTACAACGGACTTAATCGAGATACATCTAAAAATTGATCTGCCTATAATTAAACCCAAAACACCCTCTGTATCCATGGTATCTGAGTAATTCTTCAGACAAATCAGTATAAAACTGATGTGTCTTCGAGTGAATGTGTCTTTACGGCGATTTCTAAAAATTGTTGCAGTATCGCGACAAAAGTCACTTGTGTCAGGACTATGGCAATATCGCGACAAAAGTCACTTGTGTCAGGACTATGGCAATATCACGACAAGATTCACCTATGTCAGGACTACGGCAATATCGCGACAAGATTCACTTGTGTCAGGACTATGGCAATATCGCGACAAGATTCACTTGTGTGAGGACTGTGGCAATATCGCGACAAGATCCACTTATGTCAGGACTATGGCAATATCGCGACAAGGACTACGGCAATATCGCGACATGTGTCAGACTATGCTCTACTCTTATAGAAAGACGTCATGAGTTATTTTAATTGCACAGTGCGACGGGAAGCACTGCACACTCCAGGCCTTTGAACAGTTTGGACATATCAGAAATGACTGATCAGCTCCTTGCCCGCAAACACGATACGTTCTTTTGATGTTGTTCCATTGTTGTCCAGCGTCGCAGATGGTGGCCAAACTTTAAAACAAAATTCAGCCAACGTTTCATGGTAAATATGTATCAAGTTTGCCATCTTTTTTTCTTTTCACTTTCAATAATTCAACACCCAGAGCATTATTGACAGATGAGCTTGTTTTTCTAGAGGTGTATGCGCAGTGATTAAACGATGAACAACACTCATGGGCTTAATGTCAACTCACATTAAACTCTCGTGTTCACAGCGAGCAGCGTGACCTTAACGAGATCAATAAGCTAATCACTGAGGTGCAGAATGAGAGTGATCTGACCAGACAGGAAGAAAACCAACACAATCACCTTGACCTTCACCAATAGTTCTCCTCACAAACACAGAGGTCACGTGACATTAATCAGAGACGTCAGCGCCTGTCACGTGGTCAGTTGATTGTAGGACCCGTATGTTTCTATGTGACAGTAGGCTGACCATCTATCTGACCACATGTATTATCACTAACGTTATCTGTGGTCATCGTGTGACCTACTGTCAAGGTCAACACTATGATCTCCAAGGTCACTCACTACATTAATGAATTTATACATCACAAAAACTTCAACAAGAAACAACTATTCAAAATCCACACTAGCAGAGTGAAACAAAGGCATACAGATTAGAATGTTGGCTAATTCCAATTAAATTGTTTTGACATTCCTTTTAGATTGAAAAGATGCTCACTGAGTATAGCTAATATCACGTTTTTGTCCAACATATGCCTGTATTTCCCATCGCGGAGTCCTTATAGTATATAAAGGGTTAGTAAATACGCGACTATGACCTATATGGGCTTACTTTCATATTTTTACGTCAGGGCCTCATGGGTCTTTGTACAGAATCCTTTCATATTTATGTCCCTTAGCATGTAAAGCGTCTGTAAATTCGCGGCCATCTTTTATATACTTACTATTAACCCTTGTACAGCTAAAACTATGAAATACAGTTTCAAGCTATTTCTAAGCCCAAATAAGTGACATTAAAATGGGTAATTTTTGTGTTAGGTGATCAGCTAAGACATAATACGGATTCAAGCTAGTACTAAGCCCAAATTAATGACATTAAAATGGGTGATTTTGATCAGTTCTTCAAATAATTCAGTATGAGAGGTGTCTATTTAAAAACAAATAGTAGTAATATTTTCTCGTTATGTAGAGCTGGAAATGATGTTAACCCTTTAACCGCCAAATTATTCAATCTGAATTTTCAACCACTTGAAGTTGTGTCTCGCTGACGCGATCCACAAAGTCAAGTGAGTGAAAATTATTCAGATTTGACAAAATGGAGGTCAACTGTTTCCAAATCTTGCTGATTGATGTCACATTTTATCTTTAACATGTTTAAAAGATGGTACTTAATGTGCTAATAAAAGATGAAACCCCGAATATATGCGACACCGGCGGTTAAAGGGTTAAAGATTCCAGCTCCAATGAATGGAAGCGAACCATTCAGCAGCCTTAGGCTCTCAGGGGTTAGTGTATATAATCCTTCTATATTACCCTCCCTTAGCATGTAAATCGTCAGTCAGTCCACCGCTATGTATATAATCCTGTCATATACACCTTTCCCAATAGCAACACGCCACACAGGGACTAAAAGCTGAACTGTTCAGTTGGGAGTCCTGTCACACTCTTTTCTATTACAAAGCGCCGCACAGTGATTAAAACTGAACTATTTAGTTGGGAGTCCCGCTTATGCGCAGAATCGTGCAAACAGTGTATTACTCTCCCTTAGCATGTAAACCGTCAGTCAGTCCACGCTATGCTCATACTTTCAGATGTCTCAGCAAGCACGGGGCATTTACCCAATGCTGTTTCAATGTTGGGCCAGCGTCGAAGACGGTGGGCCAACATTGAAACAGCATTGGGTGAATTCCCCGTTTTTGCAGGGATAGTGCTTCAAGGCTCAATGTATATAATCCTTCTATATTTCCCTTTTTAGCATGTAAACCGTCAGTCAATCCACCGATATGTTCTCACCATTAATCTCGCATCTCCTCCTAATACCCAGCATTACATCTGACCTTCCTCTGATAAATGACCTCATGACCTTGACATTCACCTCAATTGTTACTTTCCCTTGTTTTACGCCAGGAAGTTAACCTTGCTAATATATTAACACATCTAGACCCGTATCTAGAGGGGCGGGGTGTAGGAAGGCTTATTATGCTCAAATGGGAAGAAAGTGGACTATAATTTATAAAATGTTAAATTAATCGAGAAAAGCCATGAATCTGACAATGTGCAGAGAAGGTGATCTAGGGTTTATAACTTCTAGAACGGGATATTCCGGATTTATGAGAGACATGCAACAAACACTCTGTTTTCACGCTGTTTTCTAAAATAGTAAAATATCACATCTTCAATACTTTATATAAACCATAGAGATTAAAGTGGGTTTTTTCAATTTGAAGTTATCATCATATGTCTTAGTTAACTCTTTCTGCTTCATTTGAATAGACCTACCTATGTTATGGGTTTACGGTCATTTTCAATATTTTTACTCTTTCAGTGTGGGGAAAGATATTAGACGTCAGTGTCTGACGTCTACAGATTCTGACGTCTAAAGTTGATCCCCGCGCTGCAAGGCTTGAAAGAATCCTAAATAATTCACACAAATGAACATAATAAAAGTATACTTATTATTACACAATCTGCACAAATAAATTAAAACAGATAAGATCATGCTATCATTATACGTTTTTCTGTGAATCCAATACATCGTGATAAATCACATTAATTTCATAATTATTTTGGTTACCATTATTGGCACCGAGAGAAAAATAATTTATAGTGCGTATCGTGTGTACGTATGCGTTCGTATCCGCATCATTACGTAACCTAGCTGCGTATAGTATGTACGTATGTGGTCGTACCCGCACCCATACGTAACCTAGCTGCGTATAGTATGTACGTATGTGGTCGTAACCGCACCCATACGTGACCTAGCTGCGTATAGTATGTACGTATGTGGTCGTAACCGCACCCATACGTGACCTAGCTGCGTATAGTATGTACGTATGTGGTCGTACCCACACCCATACCATACGTAACGTAGCTGCGTATAGTATGTACGTATGTGGTCGTAACCATACCCATACCATACGTAACGTAGCTGCGTATAGTATGTACGTATGTGGTCGTACCCACACCCATACGTGACCTAGCTGCGTATAGTATGTACGTATGTGGTCGTACCCACACCCATACCATACGTAACGTAGCTGCGTATAGTATGTACGTATGTGGTCGTAATCATACCCATACCATACGTAACGTAGCTGCGTATAGTATGTACGTATGTGGTCGTACCCGCACCCATACGTGACCTAGCTGCGTATAGTATGTACGTATGTGGTCGTAACCGCACCCATACGTGACCTAGCTGCGTATAGTATGTACGTATGTGGTCGTAACCGCACCCATACGTAACCTAGCTGCGTATAGTATGTACGTATGGGGTCGTAACCGCACCCATACGTAACCTAGCTGCGTATAGTATGTACGTATGTGGTCGTACCCGTACCCATACGTAACCTAGCTGCGTATAGTATGTACGTATGTGGTCGTACCCGCACCCATACGTGACCTAGCTGCGTATAGTATGTACGTATGTGGTCGTACCCGCACCCATACGTAACCTAGCTGCGTATAGTATGTACGTATGTGGTCGTACCCACACCCATACGTAACCTAGCTGCGTATAGTATGTACGTATGTGGTCTTACCCATACGTAACCTAGCTGCGTATAGTATGTACGTATGGGGTCGTACCCGTACCCATACGTAACCTAGCTGCGTATAGTATGTACGTATGGGGTCGTACCCACACCCATACGTGACCTAGCTGCGTATAGTATGTACGTATGTGGTCTTACCCATACGTAACCTAGCTGCGTATAGTATGTACGTATGGGGTCGTACCCGTACCCATACGTAACCTAGCTGCGTATAGTATGTACGTATGGGGTCGTACCCACACCCATACGTGACCTAGCTGCGTATAGTATGTACGTATGTGGTCTTACCCATACGTAACCTAGCTGCGTATAGTATGTACGTATGGGGTCGTACCCGTACCCATACGTAACCTAGCTGCGTATAGTATGTACGTATGTGGTCGTACCCGTACCCATACGTAACCTAGCTGCGTATAGTATGTACGTATGTGGTCGTACCCACACCCATACGTAACCTAGCTGCGTATAGTATGTACGTATGTGGTCGTACCCGTACCCATACGTGACCTAGCTGCGTATAGTATGTACGTATGTGGTCGTACCCACACCCATACGTAACCTAGCTGCGTATAGTATGTACGTATGTGGTCGTACCCACACCCATACGTGACCTAGCTGCGTATAGTATGTACGTATGTGGTCGTACCCACACCCATACGTAACCTAGCTGCGTATAGTATGTACGTATGTGGTCGTACCCACACCCATACGTAACCTAGCTGCGTATAGTATGTACGTATGTGGTCGTACCCACACCCATACGTAACCTAGCTGCGTATAGTATGTACGTATGTGGTCGTACCCACACCCATACGTAACCTAGCTGCGTATAGTATGTACGTATGTGGTCGTACCCACACCCATACGTGACCTAGCTGAGTATAGTATGTACGTATGTGGTCGTACCCACACCCATACGTAACGTAGCTGCGTATAGTTTGTACGTATGTGGTCGTACCCTCACCCATACGTAACCAATATTCACATAGCTTTTATGATAAAACGGTATTTATTTCCGTGTCCGTAAAACTCGTCCGTATATTTTGCGCGCTCAGTACGTGCCGTGTAGACTTTTAGGCATGAAGATAGTAAACTGTCCCCATAGCTAACGTGAATTAGGCGATGAAAATGACGTACGGATAGGATGACATCTATAACATGTATACTTGGGGACCCAACAAGCGTTCATTTTTGGTACACAGCATTCGCTCAATGAATAAAGGCTCACACCTTATCCAGGCTGTGCTGTGGTCTCCCATATCGCACTCATAACACCGTATAGGCCTATATGGGCCTACAATCAACCGCAGTTTTATACTTTCTCACACTCACTGGTGGTGTTTCCACTATGAGACGTATTGCGGGATCAGCCGATATCGCACTCCGCTGTACTACATGTAGTCCTATACATGTTGTATGCATGCATGCTGTACAGCAGGTGAGCGGCGGGTCTTATGGTCGTTTGTCATGTCGGTCAACTGTACACTTATTTGCGCCGTTGAAAAATTTCGACAAATCGTGTGAGAAAATACAAACGGTGTTCATTTTCGTGCGGTATGGAAAAATACAGCACATGTCCAAGAAAAAGGTGTTCGCCTAAAGGCTCACACCTTATTCCTTGGACGAGTGCTGTATTTTCCGATACCGCACTCAAATGAACACCGTTTGCATGTCTTCCAGCACTAGGGCTCACGCAGTGAATACACTGCTGGGAGTATAACATAGGCTTATTTGATGATTACAGCCGAAATACAGCTAGTTATTATAATCTGGTAATTACTTGGGCTTTGACCAAACTGCATGTATGGCCATCAATCCAGGGTCCATTGAGTCTCCTCCACAGGCCTGTAAGGGGGATGTAGAGGTTATCGTCAAGGTCACCGTGAATCAACGCGAATCCCACTACCATCTAGTGGTGGGTAATTGTACTAACCCTGTCACTGCACCACGTCATGGATCCATGACCTCTGTGTGACCTCTGTATGACCTGTTTGTGACCTCTCTGTGACATTGGGCCAGACTAGAGGCTAAAACCATGCATAAGTGCATAATAAGTGCGTGGAATCCCGCCCTGCCTTACGTCAGTCTCACCTGCTATGTCACGTCTAATACATAGTATTACTATTACCATGATTGCATTCTATGACCGAAGCGAAATTAGTCAGATTATAAAAAGTGAATTAAAAAAATGTTACATTTAGTAACCATACCGCCTGCGTGGCGAAATTTTCAGTAGGTTTAGTTAGCGATTTAGCATAGTGTATATCGTACATTATTATATTCATATTGATAATTTTTTTTTTTTTAATTGCAGACCATGAATTATTTAACATGTTCAATTTTTAAAGTTAAATGTTAAATGATTCGACCAATCTGGAGATGAATCTGTATTTTATAAAATGTGAAACATGTTTCATATGTAACCAGGATGATTCATCTCCGGGAGGATGATACTAGTTGTCATAGTAACGTTAATCATGGCGTGTGTCACGTGACACAGACTGACCACCAGGGTGAATGTAATTACAGGAACGGTTGTTATCAGCCCGAGAACGCCACACGTCCCGTGATGTCACGTGATGGTTTTCAATCCACCGCGCAGACAAATCCACAGATCTCCAACTCAGTCTGACTCCATAAAATTAGCTGATTATGTCATGTCATTTGGCGCCAGGATAACTCATTGGTAGCATGCTTGATTCAGAGCCCGGGCGTACCCGCTGCGGCCGATATTTTTCCTTCGTGCACACATATGCGAGTGACCAAAACTATTCAAATGCATGGGATAATGACAACCGGAACGTAGTAGCGATTAGCGCCGCATAAAAAAACATACAAAAAGAAAATTTAAATACAATTCGCTAAATATAAACATTCCTGGAGGTAATGATAGTGTTTACAGTATTATGGTCTGGCTGGAGATCTCGTGGTGAGATCACGTGACAGATGTGACAGGACGAGAGGTTAATCTATCAGACGGATCCGGGTTTGACCAGCGGTCAGGGAAACAGCTTACTTCCATATCTGACCTCCACCCTAAATGAGGTCATTAAAGGTCAGAGGTGAGGCAGTGACCGTTGCTGACCGGTGCTTTTGTAAGCTGAGACGAGTGGTCAGTTGGTGTAATCATTATGTGGCAGGATGTCATGGGGAGCTGACCCACAGGACACTAAACCTGCTAGAGGACCCAGTGACCACGTAACCACCAGTGGAGACATCAGAGAACCCAGTAACCACGTAACCACCAGCAGAGAGTTTCTAATCTGTTTTATTAACTATATTTAAATCACTAAATCAATATATTGGGAATGAAATTTGATTTTGATCTGCGGGATACGCTGCTTCAAAAAAAAAAAAAATACATGTATCTACATTGCTGTGATCCCAGGCAGTCCATGCAAATTTCAGAAATCACATACATTTTCGTTCACTTGGGAGTTGTGTGTCGCGGTAGCGAGGCACAACTCCCAAGTGAACGAACATTTAAATTAAATTAGTCACTGCTTCAGGTTTACGCCAGCTTTGGGTCAGTATTTGGTGTTTGCTGGGGTGGGGGACCTGGTGCATAGTAGTGGCTAGCGCTGCCGCCTGTCACGCCGAAGCGTGCTGGTAACCCTGTAGGCCTACCTTGGTATTCATCCCCGTCAACTCCTAAAGATTCAGTTTTGTAGGGAGCCTTCGTGATCGAGAGGTAGCGTGCTCGGACTCAGACTGACAAGGCTCGAATTTTACCAGATTCATCTCACCGCCTCATAAGGATTTCCTGGCCCAGTTTAGCCTATTAAATTTTCAGCCACTCAAAGTTGTGTCTCGCTACCGCGACCCACAACTTCAAGTGGGTGAAACTTACTCACATATGTTTAATTCAGAACAAACATTTGCAAATCTTGGTGTTTTAACACTCATTTTATTCCAAATAACATTGATGTGATCGCCTAATAAAATGGATTAAAAACGACCATAATCGTTTTTAGCAGGCAAAGGGTTACATCGATTTACCAGTGTCAAATACAAGAAGCTTATTCTCACATTTATAAAACAGATCTGTTTCAATTGAGGGTGCAAATACTCTGGGCGCCCAAATGTACCTCACAAATAGACACTATACCTACATAAGGGTGCATACCAAGTAGGTTGCTCTGGGCCTCCAAATGTTTCTCTCAAGTAGACCCTCTAGCTGCATAATGAATGAAGATTATTCACGCATTTATAAAACAGATCTGTTTTAATTAAGGGTGCAGACACTCTGGGCCCCCAAATGTACCTCACAAATAGAAACTATAGCTACATAAGGGGGGGGGCTCTGGGTCGCCAAAGGTGGCTCTTACGGCTTCATAAGGATGTACACCTATCTCAAGGGGATGCCCTAGGCCTTCAAAGGTGCCTCTCAAGTGGACCCTCTAGCTACATAAGGGTGCATACCTATCACAGATAGGACGCTCTGGGCCATCAAGGGTGCCTCTTAAGCTTGTCAGAATAAGTGTGAGTCGTTTTTTTGCCGTCAAGGGTCGCTGCAGCCCGGGGCATTTTTTTTTTCTCGTCGTTTTCTCGTTAGGTGCGGGATCGTGCGTGAAGCCTGTGCGGCGGCCATGTTTACAGTCAGTCAGTCAGGTGGTCGTGGGGGATAGGAATGCCCGATATCATCTGCCATTCATAAAAAAACATCCGACATTGACAAAAACAATGGTGGGGGATAGGAATGCCCGATATCATCCGACATTCATAAAAAAACATCCGACATTGACAAAAACAATGGTGGGGGATAGGAATGCCCGATATCATCCGACATTCATAAAAAAACATCCGACATTGACAAAAACAATGGTGGGGGATAGGAATGCCGGATATCATCCGACATTCATAAAAAAACATCCGACATTGACAAAAACATAAGTTAAACATCGTGTCAGGACTTTATATTATTAGTATGACCGAGTCCTCATAATCTTATAAAAAGTCCTTGGCTTGACATTTATTTGATACCCAGATGCCATTATTGCGGAAATTCCCGGTTTAACCTTTTTATACCTGTCACTGCTCAACTGTTTTTCATTAAATTGAAAAATGTTCATGCAATTCCAACCTCAAATGACCAAGTGACAAGAAATATCAATATTTATTAAAAAGGCATCTCCCAAATAGAATCATATTATATTATATATGTGATTAACATACTGAGAATTAAACATTTATAATCTCCGTAAACCGATAACATATAGGTGTTCAAATGAAAAGGAAAGAGACATGTTTAATGGATTTTAAATTGAAAAAAACTTTTCTTTCCTCTCAAGATTGTCCTGAAAACTCAGGTTCGATGTTCGAACCTTGTTCATGGAAGCTATTGTCCATCCTCGGAATGCTCTCTGGCCGAGTTAAGGCAATTTGTTTGCCTAATAGCGAGTCATTCCGCATTTTATAATAATGTATGTTTTTATCTCAAGGCGGCCTACTGAGCTAAATAATTTTTTCGTTTCATTTTAAAGTTTTATTTATGTCATTTGTCTAATAAAAGTGGATCAAGCTGCGCACTTGACCAGTCTAAGGCACAGCTTCTTTAGTTTTGACATCTCTTCCAGAGATATTACCGCCATTTTTGTTTATTTATTCGCGGTGTCAGCGGCCCGTTAGCCCGGGGCCGCTTACGATAAACGCCGAATTCTGCAGATTACGGGGGATCACATGACCCAAGGCGCCTCGTTCTAGTAGTGGTGGTAAACACTCTGCTGACTGCGGCGGCCATTTTAAATAACTTCTCCATAGATTGACATCTCACGATAGATTGTTTCTTCCTGATATTAACCCTTACAACGCTGAAATATTATTTTATAAACCATGGAGACGAAAGGGTTCTTTTTCAATTTGAGATCATCATAAATGTCTTAGTTAGCTCTTTCCGCTTCATTTGAATACCTATGTTATGGGTCTATTGCCATTATAAATATTTTACTCTTTCAGTGCGGGGATCGACTGTAGACGTCAGAATCTGACGTCTATAGACGTCAGATTCTGACGACTAAAGTCGATCCCCGTACTGAAAGGGTTAAACTGATGTGGTGGAGACACACATTGTAAACACACATTGCCCGTTTGTCGGACTGATTCGCAAATTGAAAACTTGTTCATTCCTTGGGTCGCTAACAGCAACATTGAAGTAGAAAAGTTACCATGCAATTAATGTGAGGAAGAATCTTGTCGAGTTGTTTTACTTGGCCCTTGGTCATACAATACCAATAAATATACTTCCACTTGTTTTTCTTGTTGAAGCAATTTCCCGACTCAAGCGAAAGGGGATATAATTTAGAAAGTATATGTTGCAACAAACCGATACCTAGGAAATCCGAATATCTACCTCATAGTATTATCATGGGTTGAAGGATAAAAAATTCGATTTTGTTATAACTGTCCCCTTTATATAGGACCTTATAAAATTATAGGAAGCAGAAACAGCTAACTCAGACATTTATGGTGATAACGAATTGAAAAAAGTCGTTGATTTCCATGGTTTTTATACAAATATTTCCGCGTCCTAGGGGTTAAACTGGCGCGTTTTTACAGCCACTTTAGTGAATCTCAGTCTCCTTCACCATCTCACCAAAGATCTACAGGTGCCCCAGAAAATACAAGATGCTCACCTAATGCTGGTTCAATGCTGGGCCACCGGCTACGACGTTGGTTCAACATTGAAGCAGCAACGGGTGTTTATCTCGTGTTTTCTCGGTGGTTTCAGATACATGCCAGCTGGCAGCTGATTGATTCCTCTATCACTCATGTCATTTAGCACCACCACTGGCTCGCCGTATTCTATTATGTTCTACTTTGTTCTTTGTTTTTTTTTCTTCTTTTCTGTACTTCTTATTTTGTTTTGTTCAGCTTTGCTGTGTTTCGTTTTGCTTGTTCTCTTCTTATATTTTTTTATATTCTATTCTGTCCTTTTTTGTTTTGTTTTGTTTTTGTTTTGTTTTGTTTTGTTTTGTTTTGTTTTGTTTTGTTTTGTTTTGTTTTGTTTTGTTTTGTTCTGTTCTGTTCTGTTCTGTTCTGTTCTGTTCTGTTCTGTTCTGTTCTGTTCTGTTCTGTTCTGTTCTGTTCTGTTCTGTTCTGTTCTGTTCTGTTCTGTTCTGTTCTGTTCTGTTCTGTTCTGTTCTGTTCTTTGTCTGTTCTGTTCTGTTCTGTTCTGTTCTGTTCTGTTCTGTTCTGTTCTGTGTTCTTTTTAGCTCCCGCCGTCACCGTAGGTGAGACGAAGGGAGCTATGGATTCTACCTCCGTTTTTTTTTGCCTCTTCTTTTGCCTATAACTTTGTAAGAAAATAAGCTAGGATAACAATTTTTGGTATGTGGGTTACTTCCAGGTGGCTAATGGACAGGTTAAAATATTTTTAATCTGAATTCAATACGCAAGGTTGCAGAGGAGAAAATGATGATGTGACGGCGTTGGGCCGTTGGGCCGTTGGGCCGTTGGGCCGTTGGGCCGTCCGTAAACAATTCGTTTCCGGAGCATATCTCTGAAAGTACTTGTCCGATTGTCTTCAAATTTTACACACAACACCCCTAGGGGGTCTAGTTGTGCCTTTTGGGGTATTTGAACTTTGACCTACTTCTGGTTCAGAACTATGACCTATTTAGACGTTTTGACGCGCACTTCGTTTCCGGAGCAGATCTCGAAAAGTACTGGGCCGATGACAGTCATATTGCACATACATGTTCTCTAAGGTCCCTAGTTGTGCCTTTTCAGGTTTTTGGACCTTGACCTTGAAGTTGACCCAGCACTTTGACCTAATTTATAACATCGGTAAATCCGACTGAAAGATTTTGCGGAATATCATGGAAACCGCTCAAGATAGCTACACCATTACTATAAAACAAATTGTGAGGTTTCAGGAGAGGATGCATCTTGAAAAATTTCAAGTCGATAAAATTAAAAATGGCCGCCTATCGGCCATTATTCACCTCGACAGGCCTGATATTGCGGAATATCATGAAAACCGCTCAAGATAGCTACACCATTAATATCAAGTAAATTGTAAGGTTTCAGGAGAGGATGCATCTTGAAAAATTTGAAGTTGATAAAATTCAAAATGGCCGCCTATCAGCCATTATTCACCTCGACAGGCCTAATATTGTGGAATATCATGAAAACTGCTCAAGATATCTACTCCATTACTATAAAACAAATTGTAAGGCTTCAGGAGAGGATGCATTTAAAAAAAATTCAACTCATCCAAGTTCAAAATGGCCGCCAATCGGCCATTATTCACATTCACATGGCCGTTATTTGGTAAACCGTGCTAGATGGCTAGACCATTACTATAAAACAAAATGTGTGATTTCAGGAGAGGATGCATCTTGAAAAAATTTGACTCGATAAAATTCAAAATGGCCGCTTATCGGCCATTATTCACTTTCACATGGCCGTTATTTGGTCAACCGTGCTAGATGGCTAGACCATTACTGTAAAACAAAATGTGAGATTTCAGATGAGGATGCATCTTGAAAAAATTTGACTTGATCAAATTTAAAATGGCCGCCTTTTCGGCCATTATTCATTTTCACATGGCTGATATTTGGTAAACCGTGCTAGATGGCTAGACCATTACCTGATTACTATAAAACAAAGTGTGAGTTTTCTGGGGAGGATGCACCCTGAAAATTTTTAACTTACGAATTCAAAATGGCCGACAATCAGCATTATTTACCTCGATAGGCCTGATATCAGGTAAACCGTGCTAGATAGCTAGACCATTACTATAAAACAAAATGTGACGTTTCGGGAGAGGATGCCTTTTAAAAACTTTCGACTCAATCGAATTCAAAAATCGGCCACTATTTACTTTCACATTGCTGATATTTGGTAAACCGTGTTAGATAGCTGGACCATTACCATAAAACAAAATGTGACATTACAAGAGAGGATGCATCTTGAAAAAAATTGACTCAATCAAATTTAAAATGGCCGCCTATCGGCCATTATTCACTTTCACATAGCTGTTATTTGGTAACCGTACTAGATGGCTATACCATTACTATAAAACAAATTGTGAGATTTCAGGAGAGGATGCATCTTGAAAAATTTTGACTTGATCAAATTCAAAATGGCCTCCTATCGGCCATTATTCACTTTCACATGGGCGATATTTGGTAAACCGTGCTAGATGGCTAGACCATTACTATAGAATGAAATGTGAGATTTCAGCTGAGGATGCATCTTGGAAAATTTCGACTTGATCAAATTCAAAATGGCCGCCTTTAGGCCATTATTCACTTTCACATGGCCGATATTTGGTAAACAGTGCTAGATAGCTAGACGATTACTATATAATGAAATGTGAGATTTCAGCTGAGGATGCATCTTGAAAAATTCTGACTCGATCAAATTCAAAATGGCCCCCTATCGGCCATTATTTACTTTCACATGCCCAATATTTTGCAAACTGTGTTTGATGTTAGTCCATTACTATAAAACAAAATTTGAGGTTTCGGGGGAGGATGCACCCTAAGTATTTAACTAGTTTATATCAAATTCAAAATGACCGTAAATCAGCTATTAGTTACCTCGATTGGCCTGATATCGGGTAAACCGTGCCAGATAGGTAGACCATTACTGGGATACTGATTAGGATCATTAATTTCAATGGAGGTTTGCAATCTCTGACAGACTGTCTAGTTCTTATCTTACTCTTAGACTGAGCTAGTTGTCTTGCGTCTTGATTTTTGACCTAGCCTAGGACTACATTAAAAACCCTACACAAAATTGCTTAAATCAAATTCTAATTCGTCGCGGGAGCTCCTGGACTTATGTAGTCTTGTTTGTTTGTTGTTGTTCTTTTTTGTTCTTTTTTGTTTTGTTTTGTTCCACTTTGCTGTGCTGTGTTATATGATTTGTGTTTTTTTGTGTCTATCAGCTTTCCTCTGATCTATTCTGTTCCGGTCTGTTTGTTTTTGTGTCCCAATTGTCATTGGTTCGACTATATGTGTGCGTCTTGTTCGTCGACCTACAAATGCGAAAAACAACATGTTTTTGATACATTTTGTCCTACTTTTTTAAAATTATATGGCATGGTGTACAAATTGTATGGCATGGTGTACAAAATCAATTTTTCAACTTCCCTTGAAATTGACCTTTTGACTGACGATTAATTTCGAATTCCCTAAACATGTTAGTCACCAGATTGCTGATTCCATATCCAATCTGGTGGTGCCTTATCCCTTACAGCTCGGGGATAGTCTTTAGTCGTCAGAATCTGACGTCTGTAGACGTCAGATTCTGACGTCTAATGTCGATCCCCGCACTGTAAGAGTACAAATATTTATAATGGCCGTATACCCATAACATAGGTATCCAAATGAATCAGAAAGAGCTAAATAAGACATTTATGATGATTTCAAATTGAAAAAAAACTTTAGTTGCGATGTTTTTTACAAATTAACTCAGCGCTTTAAGAGTTATGATTACCATGATTACAGCCCATCCCTCTTGTGCTGTGGGTCTAGTTAGTGAGTTGATGACTCACTGTGAGGCGCCACTCTCGGTGGTCGTGAGATGTGCCGCGGTCCACGCCACGTCACGTCACGTTACCCAGTAAATACAGGACATCGACCCGATGTTGGACCAATGTTGTGCCGACGTCGCAGACGGTGGGCCAACATTGGTCCAGCATTGGGTTGATGTGTAGTGTTTGTTGGGTATGTACGTCACATAAGCTACGCGCCCCACAGACAGCACATAGAGTGACTAGAGCTTTTATAACACGTAGGCTATCTCGGAACTTATTTCTGTGGGGGACCACCATTGACGTTATCACCTGAATCAGAACCACTATGATGAAAAGCCATATGTGGCTCGAAACCAGAGGTACTGGGCTCGAATACCGGCCGAGCCTGATATTTGTCAGCTGGGTTGTAGTAAGGACGTACTTGTGGTACATAATCTGAAAATATACTCAAAACTGTTCAAAGGCCTTGAATGTGCAGTGCTACCTATGGTACTGTGTATTATAAAGAACACTTGAAGTCATTCGATAAGTCGCGACATCGGGCTTCCTTCTGTCTCGATATTGCCGAAATTTGTAGAAAGCGATCGAAAGAATGAATGAATGAATGAATGAATGAATGAATGAATGAATGAATAAATGAATGAATGAATGAATGAATGAATGAATGAATGAATGAACGAATGAATAAATGAATGGATGAATGAATGAATGAATGAATGAATGAATGAATGAATGAATGAATGAATGAATGAATGAATGAATGAATGAATGAATGAATGAATGAATGAATGAATGGATGAATGAATGAATAAATGAATGGATGAATGAATGAATGAATGAATGAATGAATGAATGAATGAATGAATGAATGAATGAATGAATGAATAAACATGATGAAGGAATGAGGGTTTAGGCCACATCTGTGCACATAGCCTACAGGCTAAACTGGGCCAGGAGAACTTCCTGAGGATGTTGAGACCAATGAGATAACAATGCCCTGCAGACACAAGTTTTGAAATTTGAGCCCGGCGGACTGAGGCCGAGCACGTTACCTCTCGGTCACGGGCGCTTCCCACAACACTGCGTCTTTAGGAGTGGGCGGACGCGAAGAGAAAGTGAAGTAAAGATTATATCCACTAGATCACTCACCATGATGAGATGATGAGAAGAACGATAAAACAATACTCGACCAAAATCATTTCAGATCAAATGAGAAATGAATGATACAACATTTTTATGACAAGGTGAATGACTGGTCATGAAATGATACAGTCTATAAATAGGTCAGGTGGTGACCCTGTGTGACCTGTGGGATGATCACATGACCAGAGGGAGGATCATGTGACCTGGTCTGTGGGGAGGAGCAGGATTTGTGGTGACATCTCAGAAATCCCCCCCGCGAAGAATCCCAGTAGTACCCCCCGCAAACACTAGACGTTGATCCAATGCTGGTTTAATGTTGGGCAAGCGTCTACGACGCTGGCCCAACATTAAACCAGCATTGGGTCAACGTTTTGGGACGGGAACCCCTGCGGTTACTCTCCCAAAACTCTCCCTGATAATAATCACTACTGATTAATGATCTGTACTTTATACTCGGGGGAAGGGGGAGGGGGTTGTTGGAGATGTTCATGAAGTCCCCTTCTATCAATGTCCATTTTCACAACCTAATGTGGACAATCTAACCCTTAGCACGCTGAAATATTTTTTGTATAACCCATGCAGACCAAAGGTTTTTTTTCAATTTGAAATCACCATACATGTCTGAGTTATCTCTTTCCGGTTTATTTGAATACTTATGGATCTATGGTTATTAGCCTATATTTGTTTTGTTCTTAGAGTGCGGGGTTCGTTTTTACACGTCAGAACCTAATCTTACGTCTATAGACATCAGATTCTGACGTCTAAAGTCGGCCCCCGCCTTTAAAAGGTTATATATTTCTACATTTGTTACTTTTTTTATTTGGTTCTGAAAACAAACCTACAATTGTCGTTATTTATATCTAAAGCACGACACAGAGACGTGAGCCGGCGCTGGCAATCCCTCCCTGGGGGTCCGGGGATTTAACCTGAGCGGTTGCCATAGCGACCTGATGTGCCCTCTGTTATAGTGTGATCACTGACCACCAGGTGGGACTGGTGGCGGATCTGTGTGCAGTGTGGAACACGCCGTGACCACCAGGTGGGGCGGCATGTCATCACACACCACATCACAAACATCAGACGCTGTACTGGGCCAATTACGGTTTAATGTTGGGCCAGTGTCGCAGATGTTGGGTCGACACAGAATTGTCATCGAGCACACACACACGACGACGACGAAACGACATACGATGAAGGTCATCTTATTTTTTGTTGATGACACATGTGTTTATACTAGAAAATACTAGAAAGTAAAGCCATTTGTACCTTACTCTATTAACCCTTTACCCACTGGATAATCTCTTTTAATTTTTCACCCACTTGAAGCTGTGTTTCGCTACCGCGACCCACAGCTTTAAGTGGGTGAAAATTACTCTTGTTAAATTTGAGAGAAAAGATTCGCAAATCTTGATGTTTAAGCACCCCTTACATGCCCAATATTTAGGATTTAACCCGCTGATATAAAACAGAGTGAAAACGCCTATAGTCGTGCTCAGCGGCTAAAGAGTCAAATAATTAGTTTTATTTTTGGAACAAAATAACAAATAATTTGTTTTTTTTTCGGTACAAGAGGTTATAATCAAAACCTTTGATGGCGATCACACTGTAGTAGGCCTATCACACGAGGCTCTCTATAAGCCCAGTTTAGCCTATACGATATGCATATGGGACTGATTTTTGGTCGATAAAGGCTCAGATCGGTACGCGTCGCCAGATACAGGCCGAGCCGAAGGCGAGTGCCTGTATCGGCGACGGATTGATGTAGTTATAGTACTTATGTTCAATACACCCTGATTTATCAGTTTATAAGTTAACGATTAAAAACATCTTCCCTGGGCGATAAAGGGTGCATTTCCAGTGGCTTGTCATTGATTATCCTGACTCTCGTCATCTCACGCGCTTTAACGCTCAGATCCCGTTATTTAACCTGTCACGTGATCGAAGTGAATGAAATATCATTAAAATAATTCACATCGAAGAAAAACCCCTGATGTTCTAATCACAGGTCACGTGGTGAGTTGTCATGGTTGCATTATATCTTTAAGTTTGTTTTCCACCTGGGTGACATTATTTTTTACCTGAAGCCTCAGGAAGCCGAGGGTCACGTGTCACTTTGTGCATAATGAGATGCAGGGTGTGTTTGCCAATACGAATCCCTGATCGGTAAACGCAAACAATGTGCGCTGCCACTTAACTAGGCTGGAATACTCGGCGACAAATCCGGCGATGGTAAACAGTAGTGAGGTAGTGTAGACTAAGCCTGTGTAGCCAATATGTCCTCAAGGTCACCTGAGTGTGGACAAGGTCAACATGGACGGGAGGGCTGTGACGGAGGGTAATGCCACTTTCTCTGTTCTAAGCTAAATGCTTCCATGTTTGAAACAATGTAGCTTACTGCACGTCGAATCAGACTTCAAATCAGTCACATATGTAGTTTCTTCTGCACAACCCAGGCCTTGAACAATTTGCAGCATTCTGTTAGGGATATTTATATACTGACGGAAGATTAATTACTATTGCTCATGAACTTCTTATAAACTCTAATGAACTGATATGAAATGTATATTCATCTACATGTTCCCCTGCCAGCTAGCACTCAAATGATGGAAATATTTTCTGCTCACACTCTATTTTTACCATCCTAATGGATTCAGAATACAATACTGAAAGCACAACACAAAACGTGGATGGTCATTTTTTTCAATATAAGAAAACAATCCAAGCAGAAAATGAAACTAACCTGTATAAATATTTGACATAATTGCTGCATCGATCTCACATTTAGATATGTAAATATAGCTGTACAGTTAGCGAGAGTTGAAGAACTGCCTGTCACGTGATTAGGGAGATGAGATCAAGGCTGTCCTGATTAGCCATATGGAGTGATCTAATTATCCTGGGGCCTTACACGGAGTAATGTGATTGACAGGCGTGATAGCCTCAGGGGTCGGTCATCCGGGACCTCAGGACCTCACCTGTCACTCAATTCAGTCTTCAGATCCCCTTATGTGACGTAGTACACACGGATGTGCACGTCATCAATCTGTGTGCTGATTCTGTTTGTAAACTACTTCCCTATTGTTTGTATGTAAACGTCCTCATTTCTAGTTATACTCTGATACTATTGTATTATTCATCCGGCTAGCACGAGAAGCTGACCCAATGTTGGTTTAATGTTGGGACAGCGTCGTAGACGGTGGCCCAACATTAAACCAAAATTAGGTCAGCGTCTCGTGTTTTCGTGGAACTCTTTTAAAATTTCGGTTTAGGCTTTTGGGTCGTTATGCACTAATACATGGTATAGGGCCTACCTTATGACATATCTCTCGTTAAAATATAATGCTCACAATGTATTTTTATAGCAATTATTATTATCATCTCTACAATAAATTAACGGGGATCGCAGTCCCGAAAATACATTGTCTGATGATTAAATGCAGTTTATATAGTTAAAATCACTTCGACTCTATCTGGAAAAAAGTGAATTTTAGTTTTTTTTATCGATTTGATATCAGTAATAAAATTCATTCACCCATTCATTCATTTATATCAAATCAAACCAATTTTATTGCAGACAATGTGAAATACATCATATTACAACAGCAAATAATACGAAATAATACAATGGTATGAGGACACAAAAAGAATCAATACATATCGTATAAGATGTCCGTTAAATCAAACTGTCCCATTGTAAGAATCACTGCATGTTACGGTTGCCTTTCATTCAATGTAAAATGACATTTTCACCTTGATATTAAAGGTGATCTATCACCCCTTATATAGTATGAATAATTTTGTGACAAATAAATCAAAGTTGCCACAAGACGGGGCACAAGTGTTTCCTTATATGGGGGTGATTGGATATCATGTGACCCTCTGAGAGGGTCACATGATAGTCAATCACCCCCATATATGGGGTGATTGGCTATCATGTGACCCTATGAGAGGGTCACATGATAGCCAATCACCCCATATAAGGACATACCATATAAGGGGTGATAGATCACCTTTAATTTGTTTTTTACTGATACCAAGTTGGGCCCTTACATGGAGTAATGTGATTGACAGGCCTATCTCAATAGATTCCTTGCTGTTGCCATGCATTGTGTCCTTTACACATCAGTACCACCTGTCCTCCACACACTCATCTAGTATAAGCTGAAGATACTGGGTCGCGTGTTCTACCTATATAACATTACATAGTGATAGAGGTTGTCATTCAGAGTTTTGCTCGAGGTGTGTTCTCATTATTCATGTGTGTTTTTATCTGCCCGCCTCACGCTAGATACACCTGAAATACCCTCTGGTTATTAAAGGGTTGTTTATGCCACTTTATAAGTGGCAGATACGGCCTTTAGCTCTTTCAGTGCGGGAACCGATTTTAGACGTCAGAATCTGACGTCTATAGACGTCAGATTCTGACGTCTAAAGTCGATCCCCGCACTGAAAGTGTAAATTATTTCTAATGGCCGTCGACCCATAACATAGATATTCAAATGAAGCGAAAAGTGCTAACTAATACATTTATGATGATTTCAAATTGAAAAAATCCTTTGGTCTCCATGGTTTATACAAAAATATTTCAGGGCTCTAAAGGTTAAATACCAAGGTTAGCGAAATCAATCATTGTGTTTATACGCGTCATTAGCTGTGTTATTCCTATTTTTTTGTGGATTAATTTACAGCTGTTTTATCATGTTTATTGGACTGACATGATCAGATGATGTTTATTTTCATTACGACTTTGCTCATTTCGTGTTTTAATCCTAAAAACAGACAAAATACCATGAATACCGCAAATGTTTGATTAAAATGCCGTTTGACAACGTTTCAATGTAAGCTTGCCAATGATATGTTGTTTGGCTAATGGTGTCCAGCTAATGTTGTCCAGCTAATGTTGTCCGGCTAATGTTGTCCGGCTAATGTTGGCCGGCTAATGTTGGCCGGCTAATGTTGGCCGGCTAATGGTGTCCAGCTAATGTTGTCCAGCTAATGTTGTCCGGCTAATGTTGTTCGGCTAATGTTGTCCGGCTAATGTTGTCCGGCCGGCTAATGTTGGCCGGCTAATGTTGGCCGGCTAATGAAACACAGCTTCAAGTTCAAGTGGGTCATAATGTCTATTTATAGTAGCACTTTTATAGTTAAAATTATATTGGAAAATAACGTATTATTAACCACGTTAGCAGGTCATCGTTCTTTTAACCACATTACCAGGTTACATCGTCACATAAAGGCTCTTACTCCTTTTCTCTGGCATATAAGTGGTTGCTATCAGGAGTTATGCGCTGTTCTGATTGTGTCGTCACGCCCTCCACTAACTTCCGCTTTGATCAGCTTCCGCTTTTCCCTCACCTCTCACTACCCCCTCTGTCTCCTGTTACACGCAATCTACTCAATCATCAAGACTACAGATCTCAAAGACTCCCCCAATTTATATCACACAGTGTCGCAAGTAAAAAAAACTTGGACAAGTATGCGCAACCTAAATACATATGATATATATGTAGCTAAATGTACGTCACAAAACTAAATCGAGTATGCATGTAAAAAATAATCTCGAATCTATCTGGTTTTATGTGTTTAAACAGATTGAGGCTACGTGATGTCTATGTTTTCTAAAATACAACAACTATTTCCCTATACATGTGTCGAAACGTAATAAGAAAAATGTATATATTTTATTTTTCGACGTCGAAATGTAAGAAGGAATATATTTTTTAACGGAAATCCTGCACGTGTTTATCACTCGTATTTATTAAAAGGGCACGTGCTTAGAGTAATTATTGAGATGAAAGGTATTAGTAATAAGGGGTCATTTGCACTCCACCCCCCCCCCCACCCCCTACAAGAACATTCAGGTCCAAAATAAAATATCGCACTCAATGAAGGTTGTACCTCAGTGAAATTTGTACGTCATTGTAACACCTTAAACAACGTTAGCTCACTGTTGGACAACCGTCTTAGACGTTGGCCAAATACTGAACCAGTGCTGGGCAATTTCATTTTGTCTGCTGGGATATATAAGACTTGTCTGTTACAAATTACACCCGACAAATAACCAATGCTTAGATAACGTTGTGCCAACCGTTCATGTAATCTGTTAATCTAGCCCACCTGCCCTGTCAGTCCCCTCGACCATTGGTCAGTCTACAGCAGGCTATAATGCTGATGACTTTCTGTAATATGACTCAGACTGTCAGTGAAGGTGAACCAAAGTCATTATGGCCGCCATGATTAACTTAGCATCACGTGATTTACTGCCAGTCATGTGATGTCTTCTTCACACTTTGACTGGAACATATGACATGTCAATCACTCAGCAGGATACGCCCATTCTCACTGACCACCTGTCAGTATTTGACCTTGACCTTGTCAATTGACAATTATCACCATGGTGTTGATTAGCCTGAGGCTATCAGCCAATCAGCGCCGCTGTAAATATACGATGGCGTGCAGGAGTTATACGAGTTGTAGATGGGTGACCTTATAGCGATATAAATGACATATATACCTCTATCACGACATCATAAAACTCACTCTCTTTATTCAACTCACTCACTCACTCACTCACTCACTCACTCACTCACTCACTCACTCACTCACTCACTCACTCACTCACTCACTCACTCACTCACTCACTCACTCACTCACTCACTCACTCACTCACTCAATATAATCCCTATTGGAGAAGCAGAAGTACTTTGTCTTTCTATCACCCCCTTCAATCCCGCCACTGGATGCGCCCCAGACAGTAGTATCCCAGTATACGGGACGTTGACCCAATGTTGTTTTAATGTTGGTCCACCGTCTACGACGCTGGCCCAACATCAAAACAACATTGTTTGTTGTGATGACCCCAACCAGAGAAGTACCAATTCCACATCCCAATAAGAATATTAACCATTAAAGAGCTGGAATAATTTGTAAAAAACATCGCAACCAAATGTTTTTTTTCAATTTGAAATGATCATAAATGTCAGCTCTTTCTGATTCATGTGAATACCTATGTTATGGGTCTACGGCCATTAGAAATATTTTTACTCTCACAGTGCGGGGATCGACTTTAGTCGTCAGAATCTAACGTCTAAAGACGTCAGATTCTGACGACTAAAGTCGATCCCCGCGCTGTGAGGGTTAAAATACCAGATTATCTTAACTCTCTTATTTTCATTGCAAACGATAACATGGTGTTATATTCTCTAATGGAAATGAGAGAAGATATTAAGATAAGCACATTTATTATAAGTATGTTTGGTAATTCTTCAATAATGTCTAGAGGGAATGGCCCCATTACTTTGTCTTTCCAACCACCCCCCCCCCATGCCGAATCTGGACGTGCCCAAACATCAGCCTAATCTTTCCAACCCATATGACACTTCTAGATTCGCATAAAGTATATCCCGGTTGGGGAAAGATCGGTACTTTGTCTTTCTGCCTCCCCCTCATGCTTTTTCTGGATGCGCCCCAGACAATAGTGTCACAATGCTGTATTAATGTTGGTCCACCGTCTACAACGTTGGCCTAACATTACACCAGCATTGGTCCACCGTATTCTGTATGCTGGGATGATCCCTGTTGGGGAAGCCTGGGTACTTTGTCTTGTAGACGTCCATCTTATCTGTTTCTCTAAATGGCCGCCCCGCCCTCTAGCGGCCTGGCAGGTGTGAGATCTATAGCCTCGCTCTCATCTCAAGGACACTACTCAGGTCAAGGGTCACCAGTGCGCGAGATGCTATCAATCTGACCGGGAAACAGACAGAAAATAATTATCACGAATTGTGAGAAATTAAATATAACCAGAGAAAATGCATTATTACTCACTATCATTCTAGATTTTTTTTCTAAAAAAACGTAATATAATAACTTGATAATAACATAATATATTATGCAAATTACCATAATATTTACACACTTCAAGCTGTGTTTCGCTTCCGCGATCCACAGCTTGAAGTGGGTAAATATTTCCAAGAATACTTAAAACAATATAACAAAATAAAATCGAAAATAATTAAATTATATATAGTACAACATAACAAATACAATCTACATTATAACAAAATGATCAGTGTAACACACTTGTATGTTTCGTTGTATAAACATTAAATCTAAACACGCTGCTGGTCCTGAGAGGGTTAATGATACATTAGTAGCTTAACCCTTTGCACGCTAGGAACAGTAGTCTACACATAGTCTACACATAGTGGTATGTTAATTTCATGAATAAATTTTAATACACAGAATTTGTTAGATTAAAATATTTCCTATACATTTCATATCACGTATATTTCATATCATATATATTTCAAACATCATTATGCAAACAAATTATTTTCTGACGATTATAAACATGCTAAAGCTAGTTCTAATTTGTTTTATCTCGCATGGTGTTAATGGTGTACGAGAAGAAGGTACTTTACTCTTAAACGGGGTAAATTACACTTGCTTTGAAAAAGAGTTATTTAAAATACTCAATATTCATAATTTAAGTGGGACGTGAGTAGTGAATAAAGTGGTTGGCTAACAATGCCAGCTGCTAACTGGGTTTGAGAGGGTATATGGGCTTTTGGGGCATAAGGGGTGGATAAAGTACCTGCCTGCTAAAGATGATAAGATACAGAGACAGGGCTATCTGACAGGCTCGTCTCCATGGCAACCTCATCATCAGGCTCCTCAGATGAAATCCTCCAGGTGGCGTGTGGGCATACCTACATCCATACTTATTATTGTCTGGATACAAGTCAAGTCAAATTTATTTGTTTCGCCAATTTTACAATGTGTTTGCACTTAAAAATTTAAGCAATACAATATCGCCCTACTAGCGATAAAAACCTCGTATTTTATTTATATTATTTATACAAATACCAGGCCTGGTTGCAAGAACTACATCATTAACACATATCATGTTAGGCCCGTATATATATGTCCCTGCATGTGTCTACATTATTAACACATATCATGTTAGGCCCGTATATATATGTCTGCATGTGTCTACATCATTAACACATATCATGTTAGGCCCGTATATATATGTCTGCATGTGTCTACATCATTAACACATATCATGTTAGGCCCGTATATATATGTCTGCATGTGTCTACATCATTAACACATATCATGTTAGGCCCGTATATATATGTCTGCATGTGTCTACATCATTAACACATATCATGTTAGGCCCGTATATATATGTCTGCATGTGTCTACATCATTAACACATATCATGTTAGGCCCGTATATATATGTCTGCATGTGTCTACATCATTAACACATATCATGTTAGGCCCGTATATATATGTCTGCATGTGTCTACATCATTAACACATATCATGTTAGGCCCGTATATATATGTCTGCATGTGTCTACATCATTAACACATATCATGTTAGGCCCGTATATATATGTCTGCATGTGTCTACATTATTAATACATATCATGTTAGGCCCGTATATATATGTCTGCATGTGTCTACATCATTAACACATATCATGTTAGGCCCGTATATATATGTCTGCATGTGTCTACATCATTAACACATATCATGTTAGGCCCGTATATATATGTCTGCATGTGTCTACATTATTAATACATATCATGTTAGGCCCGTATATATATGTCTGCATGTGTCTACATTATTAATACATATTGTGCTGGACTGTAATATACCCTATTTGGAATATAAAAGCTAAAACCAAATAAAACGACACTGAACACTGAAATTGGTTGAGGTTGATTCTCAGTCAACTCAAAGCTGGGCTAACGTTGGTCCAGCGTCGTTGACGGCGGGCCAACATTAACCCAGCTTTGGATCACTCAACTCAAATAATTAAATTTCAAATAATTGCATTTGGGAGATGTCTATTTTTATTAGATATAACTATTTTTTCTCATTTGAAGCTGGAAATCGTGTCAGAAATTCTAGCTTTAAATGAATGATAAATACTAACTACAGTCTGTTTCACAAGAACCTGGAAGTAGCCTTTTTCCACTTTGCTCGGTCGCTCTTTAAATTTTTTTTCTCGATTATTTTTCATCTTTCCCCAACATCCCTGAATTTTTTTTGGATTTTGTTTGTGTATTAGCGAAGTTGGACCATTTGGCATGTAATAAATTTTCAAAATTACAGCTCTCTTTAACACCATTACCGTGAAACAAGAATTCTATTACATGCCAATTGTTCTAACTTCCAAAATACACAACAAAATTGCACCAAATTTTCAGGGAT
Organism: Flabesymbios commensalis; assembly: GCA_964017125.1. NCBI lineage: Eukaryota > Metazoa > Annelida > Polychaeta > Terebellida > Flabelligeridae > Flabesymbios > Flabesymbios commensalis. The sequence continues at coordinate 5,048,482 of OZ024906.1, forward strand.
GGTAGGGGAGCATGAAAAAATGATCCGAGAAAAAATGTGTTAAATTTTTTTAAAGAGCGACCGAGCAAATTGGAAAAAGGTTACTCCCAGTTTCTGGTGAAACAGACTGTAACTTTAACAAAACAAGAGGTCAGAGTTCATCTGGTCGTATCTGTCGTGTAGCAAATTGACAGATAGGACTCTTTAATACCGAAATGAGAATTTGTTTCATTGCGATAAACTTATATACTTACGACGCAATCCTAAAGCTTTAGAAATAAAATATATACTTACAAGCAGTCTGTAATCCTAAAGCCATAGAAATAAAATATATACTTACGATGCAGTCTGTAATCCTATAGCCATAGAAATAAATCACTTCCAAATTCGAGCAACTAATCCAATGTTGTTTTAATGTTGGGCAATGACACACCATTTTGATAACGCCATGTGTTTGCAGCTCGACAAGATGTGTTTGTAAGTTTGCATATAATAGGGCTTCACAAACCAAGATGTGTGTAAGTTTTTATTATGATATTGCACATGTTATAGGGCATCATTAGTTGACATAATTGGTTGACTTTTTCTTGCATAGGAATGTTTAGAAGACAACTATACAGTCGTCTAGGCCTCAATAACCCTTAGAGCGCGGGGATAGACTTATGCCGTCAGAATCTGACGTAACCTTACAGCGCGGGGATAGACTAAAGTCTATCCCCGCACTGTAAGAGTGAAAATATTTCTAATGGCCGTAGACCCATAACATAGGTATTCAAAAGAAGCGAAAAGAGCTAACTAAGCCATTTATAATGATTTTAAATTAAAAAAAACCTTTGGCCTCCAAGATTTTCATAAAAATTTTTTTAGCGCTTCAGCGTTAAGTGTACATTGGCTACCCCCCTCTCCATAAATGCCCTGTTTCGCGTGTAATCTGTATTTCTTACTCCCCTTGTACTTGATAACCGAGTACTCTACGTCACTCACTGTAACCCTCTCACCCTAAACATGGTAACCATGGTGATAAATAACCCCGTGTCATGTGTCAATCTGACAAATTAGAGGAAACCTTACTTCCCGTGCCACTGCGCAACCGCAGAACATTTCACTAATCAGGTCTCGATGTTAAGGTATCGTCTGCCACCATAATTCAATATTAAGTACAGTACACTGTGTACAGTCCTTTGATAATACAGCAGTCAGTCAGTCAGCCAGCCAGCCAGCCAGCCAGCCAGCCAGCCAGTCAGCCATCAATCTAACCAATCAATCAGTCAGTCAGCGAGCCTGTCAGTCAATCAGGTGTTGTTTGTCACTGGTTGACATACTTTATTCCCCCTCAATCACTCAAACCAAGGTACATGGCTCAAACCTAGAGATAGGACAGATATGTCGATGGACGGGGGGGGGGCATCAAAGGCCAAGTATGTTACCTTAAATCCCCTGACACCAACCCAGCAAATACCAGGGATCCATCCACTAAAATCTGACCATCAAAATATCCAAATTTCCCCTCATTTCCATTAGAAAACATAAGTTGCTCTTAACTTTTCTGATGGAAATGAGGAAAGATTAAGATAATCTGAATATCCCAATATTTTATTAAGATGGACCCCTGGACTTGTACCTTGCACATGTCGCTTGGTCACGGTGGCTCATGGTGCTCTCGTGGTGTTCTCTGCCCTAAATAAATGTACATTCTGAATTAAATCTATATTAATTTTCACATATATGGTAGTATCTGTTTTAACCCTACTAAATCGCAGACACGGAGCATGGAGCATGGAGTCTACTATCTCCATGCACTGAGGCTGCAGCAGAACACAGGATCCGTTTTCTCGTACAAGTTACGATATATCGTAGGCTTCGGATTGGTCGAGATGGCCATCTCGACCAATCAGAAGCCTACGATATATCTTAACGTGTACGAGAAAACTGGCCCAGAATGATATCCCAGATGCATATAATATCAGTTTAGGCCTAAACGACTATACATTACTGTGTCTACTAGATTCCCTTGATGTAGGAAAAAGAGTGCCCTGGCGAGTGTACTTTGATGAACCGTGTTTACACCGAAATTACTTCTTCAACATGTTCGCATCTCTGTTATTTCGAAACATTGGGCCAATTATGGGCCAGCGTTTCAGACGGTGGGCCAGTATTGGGCCAGTATCTCACATACTGTGAGTTAGAGCAGGAAACCATCTGTTGCCTTATTGCTGTTACAGCCTGAATTATCGCCCTCTTCACGCCCCCTAGTGACTGCTATAATCAGTAGTGACGGCTGAGTCGCTAGGTGTCGCCTTGTGGTATCTGCGGTCAGCTGATTAACCTTTTCTCTCCCAGAAGGTAGAAATCTTCTAAATATAAATCTGATTTTCCTCTCTGTATATGTCTGAAAAAAAATGTGTACCAATACCTCAGGTTTGCATGGACTCCCTGTGACCAGGGTGATTAAAAAACAGCAAGCATGCTCAGCTTCTCTGTTCGAATTCTTACTAAATCATTGTTTCACTTCATGTTCCCCATGCGATTTCTCTGGCACATTTAGACATCATATAACGATTGATTAAATATCAATATATTTTCAATTCATTAATGACTCATCGTTTAATCAATGTATAGAATCAATCAATCAATCAATCAATCAATCAATCAATCAATCAATCAATCAATCGATCGATCGATCGATCGATCGATCGATCGATCGATTGATTGATTGATTGATTGATTGATTGATTGATTGATTGATTGATTGATTGATTGATTGATTGATTGATTGATTGATTGATTGATTGATTTGTTTCATATTGTTCTCATTCAATCTCGTGTGAACACTATATCCAGTTAAACATGTTAAAACGTTATAGCATGGGCACCCCCTTTTTGCGCTCATGCTATAGTAAAATCGTATTTTTTCACGATGTTCACCTAGTAAACACAATATATTATCCCGATGCTATACGTTTTAAGTGAGAAAGGAGCAGCTTCAGATATTTTGAGGTGGTAAATAAATATTGGGTTATATACAAAAAAGTATTTTCATATACGATACCGAATTTCCTATTCTTGAACTTCAAAAAGTTTGAGATGTCCTGTTTTAACGGTTACTGCCGTGACAGTGTTAAGGTCAGGTTAGGGGGGCGTGTTATAAGCCTTACCCTAATGTAGGCTGATGGTATAATGACTGGTTGCCAGGCGACCATTCACGTTACCATGACACCCTGTAATCACGTCTATGTACCCCTGTAATGTACTCATCAATGTTGTGACGGCGGCTGTTTTGACGCGCACAAATGCAGGTGTCCACTCTCAGTATCACACAAACATGATATATCGTAACATTGCCGTTTTAATGTTGGTTCAGCGTCGTAGACGATGGCCCAACATTAAACCGTCATTTGGGTTATTGTATGAGAGGTTAAACCAATGTTGTTTTAATGTTGTGCCAGCGTCGCAGACGGTGGCCCAACATTTAGACGATATTTGGTGTCCGTCTCACATCTGCTGTGGAATGTAGGTTTACATAGTATTGGCATTTTGAAGGGAATAATTTGTATATAGATCGCATATACAGATAAAGTAACATATATACGTCTAGTGAGTTACCATGGTTACAGTACATGCGTGAATTAGTTTATTTAGATTATTAAATCTGAATTTCTTGGTTTCTCTCTGCTTCACAAATCACACCGCTTTTTCACGTTTTGTGTTGTGATTAGTAATTTATTACGTTTGCTAATTTTTCATCATACAGTTTGAAAGTAAAGCATGCAACATGATCTCCCAATACATCCCAGGTGACAAATGATGACAAATAGCTACATATGTTATGCGCCCCTCTGGTCCACTTTAGCCTATATCTACCATTTCCCTTCATGGGATAACTCTCCCAATGGAGCTCTGCTCACACAAGTATAATATTCATATTTATCTCACTTGTATCCTAATATGTTAACAATGTGGTCCTATTTTGTTGACTTACCATATGCATGATATATGCGTCATTTAATTTTTTTAGGATTGTTTTCATAATTCCAGCAAATACAAAATAATAGAAATCCATGAAAATATATCACATAACTTTTATAAGTTTATTATATCTGATATTATTTGTGTTCCAATTGTATCTACTCCTACACGAATAATGTATGAGCTGAATGTATCCTGCCATTGAAATCACCGATTATGACCATGTATGTGAACTGAATGTATATATATATCTTGAATGCATTTTGATATTTAAATCACCCATTATGATGACTGTTTCTTTCAGCATATCATGTCAATATTATAACAGTGTCTGCTGATGACTCTGCATCTACGTCTAAACCGACACAGCTAGGTATTCTACTTATATATTGTCGGTACCCCACAACTTCAAAGGGGTACATTATCGAGCAGCGAATATCCAATCTAAAACACAAAACGTTGATTCAATGCTGGTTTAATGTTGGTCCAACGTCTCTGACACTTGGCCAACATAAAACCAGCATTTGTTTAACGATGCGTTTTTAGCTGGTCTATTTTTCTATCATAATATTTGTAATTATATGTTTTATTGTGATTTCCTCCCGGGACTCAGATATATACTGAAATGTAACTTACCTTTTAAACATGACCCATATCCCATGGCCTAATTTTGCTATAACAGCCCCCCATTATCTCATTTTAAACAATATCTTAGAACATGAAGGGTTTGTCATGCTGATTCCACTTCTGGTTGTTACATTGTTTTAATAGTTCCACTTTTTCTGTCCGAAACTAGACGCATATTCAATCCCAATTTAGAATCTCGCACTTTTAGAATTTGACATTTTAAAGGTGGAATTGCGTTTGCAATTTACATTTACAATCGTTTAGTTTTGTCATTTTTTAAAGGCAAAATATCACTTTTCATTTGAAATTGGAAATAAGAGGTGGAAATCTGTAAATAAATCCAGTTGTGAAAAAGTGAATCAATCACTGTAGAATAAGCCTTATATTACTGTTAAAAGTAGGCATTAGTCTCGTCCAGTTCTGTAATCATTCCTTCATTTCGTATCACCCCCTCGTCATATCTCATACACGACCCGGCCCCAGCGCAAACTCGTTGATCATGTTTATTAATTCATACTGGCCTGGATGACCAGTAGACACATCGTCCAAATGTTGTTTAAATGCTGGGCCAGCGTCTCTGACGCTGGTCCAGCTTTAAACCAACATTGGGTTACGATCTAATATCAGCCTTGTAGACAAGTGGTGAAAGGTGAGTTATAAACTCGTCGATCATGTTGTTTATTTCGTACTGTTGATGTATGGCAGCATGATGACGTCACAAGGTGAGTAGAAGGTAAGGTTTAGACACATAAATACACATACATTACTGTATTCAGCCACATAACCTCTCAAATGACAACCATTGTTCTCCGTTTTTTTCACCTTTTGGCTTCGTGGTCTTCTCTCTGACAAGTGGTCACCATTGTCACCATTGTGTGGTGGTACATTCACAACGTATATATTACATTACTGTTAACACAGCTACATTATCATGATTATGATATATTTAGGCCCACTTATATGGGCTTGACATATTTTGCCTTGTTTACCACCAAATTCAACCAACGAGGTTAAACATCCTTGTTTATACCACTGGAGTGATAACTATGGCTGAGTGTCATAGAAATATTTTAAAGTGACATTAGTTATGATAAAGATATACACCAAATTATTTGCTTTTGATTAATCTACCGATTTAATATGAGAATGGCGGACGGGCGGAATTATAAATTAATATATGCGCTCTTTCAAATATAAAACAAACAGTAGTTTAGCCGTTGATGAATTGGTTGACATTTGAGAGGTCGGGGGGTCACCGGTCACTCTGCACGTGCAAGGTCACGTGAAGGTCAAGGTCAGCACTGGTCGTGTACAGAGGTGAATCCGTGCACGTGCGCGCGCAGGTCAATCCCCGGGTGAGGAGAGGATCCTGGATTCTATTAAGGATTTAGTTAAATGTTTGCTAACAAGCTGGGCGGAGCTTGCGGACCACGTATTCTCTTATTTATTGTCCTAGCAAATACAAAGCGTTACGCCAATGTTAGTCCACTGTTGGAAAATTCCCTTTGTCTTAACCCCCCCCCCCTCTCCAAAACGTATTGATGCTTTTATTATCTTATGTTATATAAAGCTAGATGACCAGATAACGCAATTCTAATGAATACAAATATTTCTAATGCAACAAAGTATATGTCCACATTATAGTTTTTTTGTTTCCTTAAATTTCTAATGATCCGAGCTCAGAGGCGTATCGTATCGTCTTCCATCGTTATTCCAATCCAAAGTGGAAGAAAATGTTTAATGTCAACAAATATGTTTTGCTTTCTGTATTCTTTTTTTCAAATATCCTTTGTATATATTTAATTAATTTACTTACATCACTATGATTTCTAAACCATTTAATCCTCTAGTAGTAGTAAGCATTTATTTTATTTTATATTTTAGTCGCGTACAAATTGTTTAATACATTGACATGTCACTCATGAAGAAAGTGGTGATAGATATTGTGACCTAAAAATACATTGAACCCAACATCATCATAAATTAACACATACATTATGATATAAAATGTAGTCCTGTCCCAGCAAACACAAAACATTTGTATAACATTGATACAACGCCGGCCCAGCGTCTACGACGTTGGTCCAACGTTGTATAAATGTTCTACAAATGTTTTGTGTTTGCTGGGGTATCACCTCAGTAAACACTAAGTGTTAAACCAATGTTGTTTTACTGCTGGGCCACCATTTGCGATGCTGGCCAAACATTAAAACAACATTGGGTAAACGTATTGTGTACGCTGGGACTGTCATCTTGCACTCCCTCTTTTCTCACTCTTCCTCCACCCTCGCACCCCTCTCACCCCTCCCCCCCACATCACACTTCTCATCCAGGGGCTGCATTTTTGGTAAATCATATTAAGCGTTTTCTAATTCGTCACAGCAACAAAAAGCGTCCCATTATCCTGACAAACTCTTTAATAACAAGATGGGATTCCTCCTCGTTAATCAAATTACCACCAACTCCGGAATAACCTGTTATACACTAGAATCTTAAACGATCAGCACTGTACGAACCACAGATTACCGCACCTTTTACACACTAGAGGGTGTATGATATAATATAATTCCCTGGGCTCATCGCACTAAAAAAATCCTTTAGAAGTTAGGTTGCTCTTCATATTTAAAATTCAATCTTAACATAATTAATTATAATTAATTATATTATATAAACCTAATGCTAAAATTGCATTGTTTGAACACATATCCACTCCTCCATCAAAAAACTGTCAAATTACCCATACAAACCCTGAAATATCACTTTCAGCTTTATTTGAATACCTATGTTATGGATCTACGGCCATTATATATTTTTTGCTTCTTACAGTGTGGGGATCGTCTCTAGACGTCAGATTCTGACGCCGAAAAAGTTCTCATTTTTTACACTGTATATCATAAAAGCCTTATATTCAGATATTTGAAAATTAATTCAAATTTTACTGTATACATATTAAATCTATGTACCAGAAAATGACATAATTATAAGATCGACATTGAAACTACAATATTTTTTTGTCATAAATCAATCCTTAGTGAGCAGAGTGTCGTATATGTCATGCATTTGAGTGGCCCAAACGACACTATGGCTGCAAGGGTTTGCATATGAAACGCAAGAAAAGTCAATGTAAAGCCCCATAGAGGTTTAACCCTAATTACAATGCTGAATTCTTTTGTATAAACCATGGAGACTAAAGGGTTTTTATCAATTTGGAATCGTCATAAATGTCTTAGTTAGCTTTTTCCGTTTGATTTGAACACCTATGTTATCGGTCTACGGCCGTTAGAAATATTTTACTTCTTTCCGCGCGGGGATCGTCTTTATACGTCAGAATATGACGTCAACAGACGTCAGATTCTGACGTATAAAGACGATCCCTGCGCTGTAAGGGTTATAGCTATATTTTGCAAACAATTCCTTAATAATTCCTATAATATATAAAAAAATTAAATTTATTTTAAATTTTGAGAAATTTATATAACTCACGTGAGTTGTTAGCATCATCACCACCAGGTGGGGCTGCTTCCTAATTATTTTGTATCGGGTATTAACCCTTTGTGACCTGAGGGACTCTTATAATTAACCCTTTGGGGACCCTGGTATCTTCAATTAACCCACAGACTAACGACCTTAGTCACGATCACCCGATCAATGTGAGATAAGGAACGCTAAGGCTCAGATAAATGGGATTTGCTGTCGCATTTCTTACCTCTATGTCCCAAGAGCGTGTTCTCGGACCAAACTTTTTTTACCCAATTTTTGGAAATTTTCACAGAGACGGTTGTAAATTCTACTACAACGAAATTGGTGCCGTAACTTGACACAAAAGATCTTAATTTCTTGAAGAATGCAGCCCCAGGCTTTCTATATATATATAATATCATGGTTTTAAGTGTATTTTTAACCCTTACAGCGCGGGGGCCATCTTTATACGTCGGAATCTGACGTCTGTAGACGTCAGATTCTGACGTATAAAGATGGCTCCCGCGCTGAAAGAATAAAATTATTTCTAATGGCCGTAGATCCATAACATAGGTATTCAAATAAAGCGGAAAGAGCTGACTAAGACATGAGGATTTGAAATTTAAAAAACCCTTTGCGTGGTAAGGGTAAAACCTCCAAAGAAATCTCAATTACTTTGATAGAATAAAACATATAAATAGAGTATGGAATTATTTGTTGTCGTATGTTATGTGGTGGTTAAAAGCGACACGGAGCTAAAAGGGCTAAAACAAATACTACTATGAAGTATACATTTTAATTTATTTGGTCATTTTTCTAATCTTAAATTCGGGCATGGCAGTTAAAAACAGAAATAATTGAAATTTTGAAATCATCACAAAACTCGTTCTTTATTAAAGTAATACAATAATTAAGAATCCCATCAAGCTTATTTTTCCACATAGAATTTATCACTTAATACCCACTTGTCTCTATCAGTACGACTATTAGTAAACGCACACGACTCACTTGTGAAAGGTCAAATTCGAGAATCAACTTCCGGGCGTGAAAGTGTCAACTATTAAATTATGAATGGGACTTTTAGAAATCCTTTGTTCTCCCTTCTGGAGCGCGTGACTTCAGCTAGAAATGGGCATCCACTAGCAGAAACAGGCTAGTCAGATCAGATGTCGTAAATTACCAGTGTGCCACAACTTCCGGTGACGCATGCCCAGTCCATCTCTCGCAGACCGCACCGTATGTTTTTTCTCTCGGAGCCAGCAAGGATTTGGAGCCAGTAACTTGTACGGAGAAAATGTTTTTTTTTACCAAATTATAAAATCAAATAAGTTATAGACAGAGAAAACGGTCTCGACCAAAATGATCAAATCACAATAACATTCAGCCTCTCTCAATTCCGGATCGCGTTAACGAGATATCCCAGCAAACACATACATTTAAATAATGTTGGTTCAATGTTGGGCCAACGTCATAGACGGTGGATCAGCAATGAACCAACATTGGGCCCGATTCCTAACTAACATGCTAGACAATGTCATAGTTATAATGTCGACTAGAAAATGTCATATAGTTATAAGATCGTCATCAAAACTACAAAATAATTATTTCGGATCGAGAAACATCCTTTACATTTTCACCTTTCACGAATAATCCTTGACATCTTCAGTTTTAGTTGTATCTGTCTACCGCGTGATATGTGGGGTATACCATCCCTGAACACGAGCTATTGAATCCTGTATATACATGTACATAGGGGCCAGTTTCAAACTAAAAAAAATTACATAACTGGAATTCGTACATAGTTTGTGAATCAAACAAGTCAATTTGGGAGATATTTATTTTTAAAACACAGAAATTTGAAATGAGACATACTAATGAAACTCACTAAGTTACAATTCAGCATGAAATTAATTATTCCTGTAATTTTGTATCACACTATTAACAGATTAAGATGTCTTGTCTCATTCCATACATTTGCTCTTTCATAACTAAACATACTTACATATGTACTTCAAATTTCTGTTGAAAGTGACTATTCAACATGTATTCTATAATTTATGTATTGTAATTAACACATGCGTGTATGGCAGTATCAGCCAGGGGCATCAATACTGTGCGTTTTTACAATAATCATTAGAATCAATAAAATGACAGATCCAAAATAGACACTAAAAAACATGATGTGATTTCCAATCCACAATAATTCTCTTTCTGATTAGCAACTCTCGTACATTGAGACAGTTCGTCTGGTCAGGGTAAGGTTATGGTTAGGACTTAGGTTATGGTTAGGTTATATTTAGGTTATTGGTAGGTTATGATCAGGTTATATTTGGGTGATGGTTATTATTCTCCAGTATCTGTCCCTTTCTTTTTTGTATCGCATGGGATCGTTTGTGATTAGGTTTTAGTCAGGTTATGGTTAGGTTATGGTTATGTTTAGGTTATATTTAGGTTATATTTAAGTTATGGTTAGGTTATGGTTAGGTTATAGTGAGGTTATATTTAAGTTATGGCTAGGTTATGGACAGGTTATGGTTATATATAGGTTACCACCCCCCCCCCCTCCCATCTCTGTCCTCTGTCTGATTAGCCTTTTTATTTTTATTTTATTACAGGGTCTCGTTTGTATGTGTCAGTCTAGGTTATGGTTAGGTTGGGTTATTGGCATAATAATGGTTATGGTTATATATAGGTTACCACCCCCCCCCTCCCATCTCTGTCCTCTGTCTGATCAGCCTTTTTATTTTATTTTTATCACAGGGTCTCGTTTGTATGTGTCAGCCTAGGTTATGGTTAGGTTGGTTTATTGTCATAATAATGGTTATGGTTAGGTTATAGTTAGGTTATAGTCAGGTTATGGCTATGTTATGGTTAGGTTTTAGCCACGGGTTACCCCCCAAGTCTGCCCTTGTCTGATTAGCCCCTCTGTTTTATCACATGGTCTCGTTTGTCTTATAATTAAGTGTTGGCTGTTCCCTGTGGCGTCATGGGCCCCTCCTCTCCCATTGTCTGCCTGGTCACTGCCGGAGGGGTGCATCTCATTTGCCGTAGTTTCCTCAATATGGCCGCTAAATGTCAGGCTTGACCTTAATGTTTATCATAATGACCTCTATACACGCAATGTCAGAAATCACAACCAAAAATGGAGCAATAAATTAAAAATCAGAATCAGAATAATTGAGAAATGAATCCCCAAGCTCATCACAATAGCTGATCCACATGCAATGACTGAAACACTGTTGCAATTGAAGCCATAAATAAAGATAAAGGTGAATTCTACTAGGTCTATCTGAGTGGTCATGTGAAAGTGGACACGAAATGTATTTTTTAATAAAAACGCAAAGATTTATTAAAAACGGTTCTAAAACAGATGTATATGGACGACCCACTCTTTTTATGTGGATTTAAATTACTTACCGGGTATATTACAAATGCGTTATTGTTGTATTCTACAGCAGCTTCGAAGGGATTAGCATTGCAAGCTAGAGAGTAAATGTATATATCCCATTTAACTACTGTGTTGCTGGGACCGAATATATGTCTTCAATATTGTTTTACACCACATTAAGTATGACAAAATTTGATATATAGTTTGTGTAAGAAGCTGAGTAAATTAAACAAAGCAAATTTAAAATATTTTTAAATTAAGTTTGAATATTTTTCGTCATTTGAAGCTGGAAATTGCGTTAGCAATTCCAGCTTCAAATGACGAAAAGTTGTAATATAAGTAATTTAAACCCACATAAAAGAATGAGTCGTCCATATACATCTGTTTTATAACCTTTTTTAACAAATCTTTGCGTTTTAGAACAATTTTAGCAGTACAAAGGTGATGAGTGCCCACGACCGCAATCATTCACTCAGCTGCCATAGAAATACCTGAGATTCATGTGATTTCTCAGGTGACGTTCTGAGATACTTTCACGAGTCTTTTGCCGAGCCTGGCTTTGTGATGTGGGGGGTTTATAGACCCGAGTAATGAGTGTGTACACAGCAGAAAGTGGTCGCATCAGATTAAACATGTTAAGAAGGGGCTGGCAACAATAAATGTAACTGGGAGATATCAGTCTGATGGGACTTCATAATTTACATTCACATGACATAGGTCTACTTTATATATCATTTATTGAATATAAAATATATTATTTGTACCCGATGACGATTTTCTCACATTATATATAGACCTGGGTATTTTTCTAAAAATCAGGACAGGTTAAGAGAGGGCTGGGACAAAAAAAAACAATAAATATAACTGCATACGCTATAAGTTTCATATGGTATGATAAGTCTTCATAAATTTACATTCACATGACATACTTTAAAAATAATGTATTGCATATAAAATTTATTATTAGCAACCCATGACACTTGGGACGTTCTGAGCATTCATTTGTTTACAGGACTTGCCATTTTATACAAATCAGGACTCTGTTTTCAATTTTGAATTGCTAAAGCAAGTAGCATCTCAAGATGAGGTGAATTAAAAATCACATCACGAATGGACGTCACGGTCTAAATTCCAGTGTCCAAATCTCACTCTAGTGGTTCAAATTAGACATGACGGTTTGAAGATTGAGTGTTTTTCTTAGACTCACTCACTCACTCACTCACTCACTCACTCACTCACTCACTCACTCACTCACTCACTCACTCACTCACTCACTCACTCACTCACTCACTCACTCACTCACTCACTCACTCACTCACTCACTCACTCACTCACTCACTCACTCACTCACTCACTCACTCACTCACTCACTCACTCACTCACTCACTCACTCACTCACTCACTCACTCACTCACTCACTCACTCACTCACTCACTCACTCACTCACTCACTCACTCACTCACTCACTCACTCACTCACTCACTCACTCGCTCGCTCGCTCGCTCGCTCACTCACTCACTCACTCACTCACTCACTCACTCACTCACTCACTCACTCACTCACTCACTCACTCACTCACTCACTCACTCACTCACTCACTCACTCAGGCAACCATTCCTATGCCGTTTCCATGGCATCAATAAGAGATGACTTCATACACTGTGTCTCCACATCCGCCCTCTACAGTCACCACGTGACATAGGCAGCTGAAAATATCCCCATCAGGGTCATACAAGGTCACAATGCCAAGGTCAAGTGACTCACCAGTTTACAATATAGTCGTCACACATTGCTCTACAATAGGCCTACACAATGGTTCAGTTAATGGTCGATTTGTTAAATTTTAAAAGTATCCTCCACTGTATTGTGATTTGTCCTTAAAATGCCGCCTTTTTAAACAAAATGGTAAGATATTATTACACATAATCTGATAATCCCTAAAGTTGTTTAATTTACATTTGCACTCACTTTAAGTTGTGTCTCGTTACCGGGACCTACAATTTCAACAAATTCTAGTGAGTGAAAATTACTCATATCTGTTTAATTTGAGACCACACATTTTCAAATCTTCATGTCTAAACACACATTCACATTCCTAATGGCACTGATTTAATCTGCTTATAAAACATATTCAAAACGTCTTTAGTCGGGCTTAGCGCTTAAAGGGTTAATTGATATATTCAACTTGGCTTTTTTTCTAAAATCAAGTCATATTCTTTAACCCTTGAAGCACTGAATTAATTTGTGAAAAACATCGCAACCAAAGGGTTTTTTTCAATTTGAAATCATCATAAATGTCTTAGTTAACTCTTTCTGATTCATTTGAATACCTATGTTATGGGTCTACGGGCGGTAGAAATATTTTAATTCTTTCGACTTTAGTCGTCATAATCTGACGTCTACAGACGTCAGATTTTGCCGACTAAAGTCGATCCCTGGACTGTAAGGGTTAAATTGAAACTGAAATGGATGGATACAATTCTCTAAGCAAAAGAAATGACATTTAAAAAAACTCGCTAGTTAAAATCGGATGGTCAAATAAGGATCTTAGTACGTCTCCTTGGATATGAAAGAGTGTATCTGTCACTTTGTGAAGTGGCAGATACACCCTTTATTATTCAAAGAGACGTTTTTTTGTAATCGAAGAAGTAAAATCAATTTGTGTATTGTAGAAGGAACCCTAAAGAGACCCGGGGGACCCCCGGTTCAGAAACCCATGGGACCCCGGGTCAGAAAGATGGCGACGGATGCTTGTTCACTTTATATTACTAATTAACTTGTTCACGCGATGTCTCGTTAAGGTCTCTTTAACTGCCTCCTGAGACTTCCGCTTCCTGTTAGCCACAGGAAGACCCACGTGATGCCGTCTCAGCCAATCAAAGCCATCGGAATAATCAATAATAGCGATCGTCTGAGTATGTTCTTTTCTGCAACATTGGACGATATTAGCACTAAAACCTTAATCCCTATAGTACGGGGATCGACTTTATATGTCAGAATCTGACGTCTGTAGACGTCAGATTCTGACACATAAAGTCGTCACCGTACTATAATAGTAAAATATTTATAATGGCTTTTTGGCCTCCATAGTTCTTACAAATTTTTTTTTCCATGAAACTGGTTTACCAATGAATGGTAATTTTTTTTTAATTTTAAAGGTTAAAGAAGCTGGAAATTGCGGTAGCAGTTTCCAGCTTCAAATAAATGAAAAATAGAAATAAATACTTCAGCAGCTGAAATATTTAATTTTCCTCACTTGATGTTGTCATTAGCTCCCGCCGTCACCGTAGGTGAGACGAAGGGAGCTATGGATTCTACCTCCGTTTTTTTTTGGCCTCTTCTTTTGCCTATAACTTTGTAAGAAAATAAGCTAGGATAACAATTTTTGGTATGTGGGTTACTTCCAGGTGGCTAATGGACAGGTTAAAATATTTTTTATCTGAATTCATTACGCAAGGTTGCAGAGGAGAAAATGATGATGTGACGGCGTTGGGCCGTTGGGCCGTTGGGCCGTTGGGCCGTTGGGCCGTTGGGCCGTCCGTAAACAATTCGTTTCCGGAGCATATCTCTGAAAGTACTTGTCCGATTGTCTTCAAATTTTACACACAACACCCCTAGGGGGTCTAGTTGTGCCTTTTGGGGTATTTGAACTTTGACCTACTTCTGGTTCAGAACTATGACCTATTTAGACGTTTTGACGCGCACTTCGTTTCCGGAGCAGATCTCGAAAAGTACTGGGCCGATGACAGTCATATTGCACATACATGTTCTCTAAGGTCCCTAGTTGTGCCTTTTCAGGTTTTTGGACCTTGACCTTGAAGTTGACCCAGCACTTTGACCTAATTTATAACATCGGTAAATCCGACTGAAAGATTTTGCGGAATATCATGAAAACCGCTCGAGATAGCTACACCATTACTATAAAACAAATTGTGAGGTTTCAGGAGAGGATGCGTCTTGAAAAATTTCAAGTCGATAAAATTAAAAATGGCTGCCTATCGGCCATTATTCACCTCGACAGGCCTGATATTGCGGAATATCATGAAAACCGCTCAAGATAGCTACACCATTAATATCAAATAAATTGTAAGGTTTCAGGAGAGGATGCATCTTGAAAAATTTGAAGTTGATAAAATTCAAAATGGCCGCCTATCAGCCATTATTCACCTCGACAGGCCTGATATTGTGGAATATCATGAAAACCGCTCAAGATATCTACACCATTACTATAAAACAAATTGTAAGGCTTCAGGAGAGGATGCATTTTGAAAAAATTCAACTCGTCCAAGTTCAAAATGGCCGCCAATCGGCCATTATTCACTTTCACATGGCCGTTATTTGGTAAACCGTGCTAGATGGCTAGACCATTACTATAAAACAAAATGTGTGATTTCAGGAGAGGATGCATCTTGAAAAAATTCGACTCGATAAAATTCAAAATGGCCGCTCATCGGCCATTATTCACTTTCACATGGCCGTTATTTGGTAAACCGTGCTAGATGGCTAGACCATTACTGTAAAACGAAATGTGAGATTTCAGATGAGGATGCATCTTGAAAAAATTTGACTTGATCAAATTTAAAATGGCTGCCTTTTCGGCCATTATTCATTTTCACATGGCTGATATTTGGTAAACCGTGCTAAATGGCTAGACCATTACCTGATTACTATAAAACAAAGTGTGAGTTTTCGGGGGAGGATGCACCCTGAAAATTTTTAACTTACGAATTCAAAATGGCCGACAATCAGTATTATTTACCTCGATAGGCCTGATATCAGGCAAACCGTGCTAGATAGCTAGACCATTACTATAAAACAAAATGTGACATTTCGAGAGAGGATGCCTTTTAAAAACTTTCGACTCAATCAAATTCAAAATGGCCGCCTATCGGCCACTATTTACTTTCACATTGCTGATATTTGGTAAACCGTGTTAGATAGCTGGACCATTACTATAAAACAAAATGTGAGATTACAAGAGAGGATGCATCTTGAAAAAAATTGACTCGATCAAATTCAAAATGGCCGCCTATCGGCCATTATTCACTTTCACATAGCCGGTTTTTGGTAACCGTACTAGATGGCTAGACCATTACTATAAAACAAAATGTGAGATTTCAGGAGAGGATGCATCTTGAAAAATTTTGACTTGATCAAATTCAAAATGGCCTCCTATCGGCCATTATTCACTTTCACATGGGCGATATTTGGTAAACCGTGCTAGATGGCTAGACTATTACTATAGAATGAAATGTGAGATTTCAGCTGAGGATGCATCTTGGAAAATTTTGACTTGATCAAATTCAAAATGGCCGCCTTTAGGCCATTATTCACTTTCACATGGCCGTTATTTGGTAAACCGTGCTAGATAGCTAGATGATTACTATAGAATGAAATGTGAGATTTCAGCTGAGGATGCATCTTGAAAAATTCTGACTCGATCAAATTCAAAATGGCCCCCTATCGGCCATTATTTACTTTCACATGCCCAATATTCTGCAAACTGTGTTAGATGTTAGTCCATTACTATAAAACAAAATTTGAGGTTTCGGGGGAGGATGCACCCTAAGTTTTTAACTAGTTTATATCGAATTCAAAATGACTGTAAATCAGCTATTAGTTACCTCGATTGGCCTGATATCGGGTAAACCGTGCCAGATAGGTAGACCATTACTGGGATACTGATTAGGATCATTAATTTCAATGGAGGTTTGCAATCTCTGACAGACTGTCTAGTTCTTATCTTACTCTTAGACTGAGCTTCTTAGACCTAGTTGTCTTGCGTCTTGATTTTTGACCTAGCCTAGGACTACATTAAAAACCCTACACAAAATTGCTTAAATCAAATTCTAATTCGTCGCGGGAGCTCCTGGACTTATGTAGTCTTGTTAATCGTGTTCTTCACATCGTCTGCATCACGTCTAGAGGAATCAATCAGGCGATCGATCTGAATCCTAATTCTCAGAGGTGCAAGGTCAAAAGGACGTGTGAGATATCAGACGAGATCAGACGAAATCTCGCGAGATGGGTGGACAGGAAGTTGTCAGATACTCCTGGCCAATCAGATCTCTCTCAGATATGACGTCATTACCAGGAGTCTGGAGTGGTTCTCCCATCTGCTGTGACTGACGTGAATGTTACCATTCGTTTATTGTACAGTTGTTATATAATGTTCTGCGTATAAATTTGTGCTGAAATAATTAAAATTATCCCAATTTAACCCTTTAAGCCCCTCGTCCCATAAATGCATATATTCAATAAAATAAATAAAACTTTCAACATATTTTGTATAAACCATGGACACCAAAGGGTTTTTTCAATTTGACACCATCATAAATGTCTTAGTTAACTCTATCTGCTTCATTTAATGCCTATGTTATTATAAATTAGTTTGAATTATTATAAATAGCTTCAATTATTTCAGTGTGGGGACCGTCTTTAGACGTCAGAATCTGACGTCTACGTCCCCGCGATGAAAAAGGTTATGCTCCCTCATCCCATAAATACATACATTCAATAAAATTGAATTTTGATTTTTAGAATCGGGTCTTTTTCATTCAACTAGCGGGACAATTCACACTTGAAGGTGGGAAATAACCAGGTGCTACAAGGGTTAACCCTTTCACCGTTAAGCGGTACCATGGTCGTTTTAACCTGTTTTTAACCTGTTTTAAAGCCAGCTGTCTGGGTAAAATAATTAAAAATAATCCTATGGAATATATTTCAGCTCTTTTTATCCCATATGTGCATAACTGTGGCCTAAATGTCCCTTCCAATAAGCATGATAAGGAAGGTGTCCCTTAGGACTCTAAACTAAATATTTTGACAAATGTCCTGGTGTCCTAAAGGCACGATTAATTTGAGTTTCCGTTAATTAAATCACAAGCATATCCCCCACAAACACTTTGCTTACCCCCCCCCCCCCCCACGTCCCGAGAGGAGACTGTGTCATTGTCATCGCGTCACTAGACGTGTCAGTCCGCACAGAATCTGTGCTAAAGTCAATCTGTCAGCGCTCACAATCAACATCAATTAACTGGGAATTTTCATCCACAGCAAGTCACCATTCGCCACAGCGACTTGTGTCTTGCTTTGGATGAAAATTACTTATTTCTGTAAGTAGCTGTCAGACAACGTACAATAAAAGCAAAAAATGCAATATTTCACGTTATTTAACAATTAAATATTTGCAAATGAAAACTGTACAACGTCAGTAATAATAGATTTGATGTCTTGGCGGATAAAAATAGTGGATGGACGGGGGGAGGGGGTGGGTGGCGTGAATTGAAGCTGGTGTTCTACAACTTACACTCTGATATTCACATTTAAGTCAATTGATATTAATATTTTGTTTCCTTCATCTATAAACAGTTGACTTTTCACAGTGGCGGATCCAGAAGGGTTCCGGGAAGCGGTAGAGCTTCCAATATCCACATTTTCGTGAATTCATTTTATTTTGTTTCTCTGTTACCAATGGCGGATCATAGAGGGGGACAGGAATGGTTTTGACCGCTCTTTCAGAAAATGATTCATTTAAAAATCATTGCTTTAGGGCCAAAAAGAAAAAATTCGGGAGGCAAACCAAGTTCACCCCGGAGCCCCTTTTCCCACGTTTTGGATTTGCCCCTGCTTCCTGGTGTTATTTTGTCTGTGAGTCACTGTCACCAGGCCAGAGGCAAGACGCCCCACTAAAATGACGTCATAAATCAGTCATGATAACATCTCACTGGGGGGGGGGGGATTCTCGGCATTATGTAATTTTCGATCTATCTTATCCCTGTTGGAATGCCATAATGGCGGCCATGTCACGTGATGAATAACAGGAAGTCACGTGATGAATGAGTGCGCGCGCCGCTTTTGTCGTGCGCTCATCCGGTTAACGAGGGATATAAAGCTTGCCCCTCCCTCCCCCCTTCTACCCCCAGGCCCCTGCAAGAGTCTGCTGGCAAAAAATGGCTGATCACCTGGGCAGAGCGCATGCGCGAGACTGTGAGCACCCGGACTTAATAAAACTCATTAATTATGCAAAACTTAATTTGATGTTGTCAGTCTAAATCTGAATATCTTTCAAACACTTGCCAGACACGGTGTGATGGCCTGTAGCATTTCTGTGATATTTTGAAATATTAATGAGATGCTAATGATATTCAGGAAACTTAAACTGAATCTAGTCAGAAAAAGACTTAAGGTTTATGTAGCCTGCTCCACGCGTATTAACAGCTCAGCGGTTTCAATCTCCCAATTATCTGCCACTTTATCAATTTAGTTTGCTGTAAATCGTCAACAGGATTCCGGTTAACTTTTCTTTAACCGCCTATTTATTTAATTTGCATTTTCACTCTCTTGAAGTTGTGTCTTGCTCACGCGCTACACAACAGATTTGACAAAATGGAGGTCAACCATTTTGAGAAATTGCTGATTGATCTCACGTTTTATCTTTAACTTGTTTTCAAAGCAGTCTCTCGTTCAACCGGAATCCTGTTAACTGATTTTCGTCAACGTCATCTATCTGTAGTTTACTTGTAAAAGTGATTTATGTATGGACTATTGCTTAATGGTTATGTTGAATGCCTGTCAGGCCTGAGCTTTTAGTAGCGGATCCAGAGGGGGTCTTAACCTCTACACTCTCCATTGACAGACTTTACTCAAATTCATGAATTTTTTTTACCATACGGGTTAATATTGGCTTGTCATACCCCTCTCTTCAAAACCCCAACTTTAAATAAGATGTAATCTGGATGTTTATTTCACATTATGGTATGTTATTTGTACCCTGTGCTTCGGATTCCCCCAATTCTTTGCCTTTATTCTTCATACGTGGCCTACATCACATCTGCTGGTCTAGAACCTGTATACGTGGCCTACATTTCGTCTGGTCAGGAGCCATTATGTGTGGCCTATATTACCTCTTGTCGGGGGGGGGGGGGTTGGCCATGGGATTCATTTTAAGTCCGATCATGTTTAGCCAGACGATTTATAACGATCGTTGAGCGGGTCGAGCTATTTTTATAATCAATTTTGCCAAAAACCTAAGTAAATGGTAATTACCGAAAGTGGTGAGCGATAATAGGGTAATAAGAGTGTGTGTACGTGGACTGAAGATTAATAAGTGGAGGAAGGTGGGGCATGTTGTCAGCGGCGTCTTGGGTGATGTGGGGTAACATCGGATGCTGGGTTATAAACCATAGTAAATGGCTCTCCTTCCAGATTGACAATCTCGGTGCTAGTGGTTGGCTATATTTATTCACACAGGAAAAAATATTTCTCACATTATTTATTACGAATGCACAGTGGTACTGTCTTTAACCCTTTCAGGCCTGAATTTACCATTGTCATCTTAATCCACTACAAGCCGCGAATTGCTGTCGCAATTCTCAACTTGTAGTGGATAAAAATGATTTGAAGTGAGTGGAAAATTACCATGTATTAGTAAACCAGTTTCATGAAAATTTTCATTCTAAAACCCCTACTTGTAGCAAAATTGAGTGTGTTTTTAGGGATGTAAAATGATGCTTTAATGCATCGTGAGGACTTGAAGGGTTAAACCAAATTAAGACGAATTCAAAACAACACGACATACATGCACAAAAGTAATGGTTAAGGAAACACTTAATTAATATCAAATGACACATGACATGGGCCGACTGTGTATACTACCTTAGAAACAAATGAAACAAAAACATTGCTCACAACGGTAGACGAGGTCATATTAAATTGTTTTTTTTTAAATACATTTAGAGGTGTGATGTTTGTCCTTATCCGTGGCGAGAATTTAATTACTCGTTAATTACACACGTGTGGCTGTTGTATGTAATATAAAGCTGTGTGTTTTCTATTTTAATTATATTATAGTGAAGAAAGAATAATTGTAATTAAATTCGTAATGAGAATTAAAAACACTAAAAAAATAATTAAATTACACTGGGTTCTCTCAATATACTCCAGTCTGAAATCAACCCTGATTTTTATGCATTAAAAATCACAGACCCCATGCGATTCTAAAGCCGTTTACGCCCGATTACGCCCGTATACTTAACCCTCATTCTGTATAGGATAAATCCCGAGGAACTCTACATTCTTAGCTGTGGAAAAGGCCGTGGCCGGAGGCCGAGGTTTTTTCCACAGCTAAGAATGTAGAAGTCCGAGGGTTTTAACTGACTTAAAACACATCCGACCATAATGAGGATCTCTCATAATCAACAGCTCGGTCACACCTGACTGATTATAGCACCATAGTCCTACCATAATAATTGGTCTGTACTTTATCAACAATAACTCTCCATTCCCCGCTTAGAATGCAGTGGTCGGACAAAGACAACAATGTAGTGGTGTGTTTTAAACTGTGAGATTTGTAGATCACTTGGATTCACAAATCTATTTGTTCTTTCTCCTTGACTTAATGCCCGTAACCCCTCCCCCCCCCCCCGGGGGCCCTAGGGTAGTGGTTAGCACCGCTGCCTTTCACGCCAGAGTCCGGGGTTCGGTTCCCGGTCTCGGCGGTTTGAAAGAAACAAAAATGTTTCTTCCCCATCCACGTGTGAAAGTTAGTATTGTGGGGAGCCTCCGTGACCGAGAGGTAGCGTGCTCGGCCTCAGACCGCCAGGGCTCGAATTTCGAATCCTGTGTCTGGAGGACAGTGTCATCTCAATCATCTCACCACCCTCAGGAGGTTCTCCTGGCCCAGTTTAGCCTATATGTGCACAAAGGTGGCATAAAGCCCGATTCATTTCATTCCCCCCCCCCCCCACAAGAGCAGACGCCGCGCGATTCTAAAATCATTCATCACGGGTCTACTTGTTGTTCTCCCTGTGGGTTTGAGATTTCCTGGTCAGTTGACCTCACGGGGTCCATGACGTAACGTCACGTGACGTGTAACAGGATTAGGTCTCCAACAATCCAGGATCATGAAAAACTGTTATCTGTGAATAGTGTTGGCTCCAACAGTTGAACACCATGTTCACTGAAGAGCATAGCTGAAAAATCCACATGTATAAAACGTCCTCGCTAGAACATTGCTATAGGATAAAGCCCGAGGAGCTCTACATTCTCAGCTGTAGAAAAGGCCTATTATACACTTAGTGAAATATACTTATTACCTATTATACTCGTAATAAACCCACGTTACACTGACATGCATGGTGCATATGTTTCATGGAAATCTATAGTTAATATAGTTAACTCTTTCAGCGGCGGAATCGACTTTAGACGTCAGATTCTGACGTCTGTAGACGTCAGATTCTGACGTCTAAAGTCGATCCCGGCACTGAAAAAGTAACAATATTTATAATGGCCGTAGACACATAACATAGGTATTCAAATGAAGCAGAAAGAGCTGACCAAGATATTTATGATAATTTCAAAAATGAATCAACATTTGGTTTCCATGGTTTATACACAATTATTTCAGTGCTGTAACAGTAATGCATGTAACAGTACATGCATGGTGCACATGTATGAGTCATGAAAATCAATAGTGGTACTTGTTACAGTAACACTTATAACTGCTTAATTAGCAAGGGACGATATCTTGATACGTTTAAGTGAACAATAGATTAGATTTCATTTAACCACATTCAATGTGTCAGATTCAGACCCATAGATAAATACTACGTTTTTTTATTCTTGCTAATTGAATCAGAGAGATCACAGGAGTGAGTTGTTCTTAGTGGGTGGTTCCCTACATGTATAACATCCAATTATCGCTCATTTAGATCTGTCACTCTATGACTTGTTCATGGCGCCGCCATTATTGTTTCATCTTGCGTTATGTATGACCTCAGAAGTAAGCAATTAAATAACTCCTGACTCTCTGATTGCTATGATATCAGCATAATATTTAACTGTCTTACTGCTGCAGACACTTTCAGTTTTTTAACCTTTTCTCACAATCGTCTTGTAGTCTTTGGTCAGGGTGCAGATAAAGCAGCAAAGTCAAATAAAGTCAAATAAACTTTATTGCAGTTAATGTCAAATACATCACATTACAACAGTACACAATAAACTAATGAACATGAGGAAATCACCATACCAGCAGCACCGAATAAAAAATGTTCCTTATAAAAATACAAATTCAAGAATACCAAGCCTGTCTATTTAAAAAGGAGAGAATATAAGAGGGTAAATATAGAGGGTAAATAGAAAGGGTATATAATATAGGGTATATGAGGTATAGGGGTGACTTGTGGTCGGGGGGTATACATATCGCGGGTCGAGGGGGGGGGGTACCCCCTCTAAGTGACATGGACAGATGACGGGCGCATTGTAAAACAATGATAGCCTTACACACACCAGCCGGTCATCCCAGCGGGTCAGAGGGGAGGAGGGGTCAAATACCCCCATAAATCACCCCCTAGGGGGCGCCCTGATTGGGCGAGAGCTCATTTACTCGGAGGACGGCATCCTCTAGCCACCCCTCTGTAGTTACCCCCGTCTGCCGACTCAATGTACAACTAACCTTCACCGTCCTAAAAATCTAAACTGATTTTTTGTGATTTAGGGAAGCAAATCATCCACTAAATTGTATCCCAAATTTACAAAATTGCGTTTTTTTCCTCAATATAATATAATCGCTCATATTGAAGTATTTTATTATTCACACGAAGATGTGAGTCGCTGCCACAGCAGCGACGCGCATCCTCGTGTGAATAGAAATTCAATTTGGTTGGCTTTTTATCTTCTGTCATTGTTGGTGCCCATTCATGAAGGTCCGACATCACTAAAGCCACCCACCTCCTGGCAGTCCGACATCACCAAGCGCCCCCCGCGTGGCAGAACACCCGGCGATTACTGGTTTTGTCCTGTTGTCCATCGCTTGTTAGCTTGAATTCAAGTGACAACAACCCCTCGTAAAATAATATGAGATCAACAAATCAACTATTGATAAAACATCCCTGAAAAACGGTGTGATACAAAAAAAAATCAAAATCTAAAAAAAGTCAAAATCTAAAATTAGCGAACACTTATATATAAAGCACCTGAAAGCATGCAGTTACGTCGTCCTGAATATTCATTCCAGTTGTTGGCTCCCTCCGTGGAGGGGTTTAAATATGGGTGTAAATGTTATGACTAACGACAGACGACGTATCCCCTGTTTAGGTGCTACCATCACATACAATATCTAAAGTGAAAGATGAAAGTGACCAGAATGTATGATTATTTAGCTCTGTTTTTCACATGATTTCTGCCATGAATGATTATTTGGCTCTCGTCAGCTTTGTATACCCTGATATTGTGATTATCTAGCTCTTACCCCCCCCCCCCCCCCCACCCGTCTTGATATTGACATCACTGTCAATATTTATATACACTCTAAACATACACAATATACATACGCAGTCAAAAATGTATACATAAAGAACAGAAGCCTAAGACAAAATGTAGAACATCACGAGGCTAGAAGCGTACCCTCTTATCTTTAAATGATTATTTTGCCCAAAACATAAATAAACCTATCATAATAAGATTGCAATATCTTTTTCTTTAATGAACAATGTTAACACTGAAGTTTTTTTTCATTTTCATTGATCTTGAGATTTAGATGACAATGACCACTTTATAATATATCGAGGTGCGGTCCAGATAAAGCGTTTTATTTTCATCATGATGATTTTTTTCTAAATGGAACCATTCCAAGAAGCATATGCTTTATGTCATGAATCTCCACATTATTCCTTGTGTAGTTTTAATATTTGGGAGGGGGGGGGGGTGGACATTTTGAAGTGGTTCGGTTGACACGTGAACAGCTATGTTAACTGAGCAGTTTACTGAGCAATGATTCCACACGGCTACATGGGCTGTATGCGTGGTAAAGGTAGCAAACATGGGGATACACTGAGTCTGACACAATAAACAGGAATATTCAATTTAACGTTATAGAATATGAAAAACCACAACTATTTCGTTTGCAGAACATTGTTTATCAATCAGATCATCTGCTCGATTAAAAGCATATAAGAAATTTTAAGACATAAACTTGGAAGTTTTTATAAAAAATGAATTTAGCCTATAGTTGTGTCTCCTAGACAGACAAAAACAGAACTTCTACAAAGACAAAATATATTTGGCTAACAAGTGTACGCTGCACTGTGCAATATCAACCGAATATCACCCGAATATCACCCGAATATGAGAGTATAGACTGGGGTAGACTGTCCTGTATGGTGAAGGTCATAATGTGAGGATTGACAAGGTCATACCACCTGTGTTCTGAGAAGATCAAACATCAGGGTGCACCATTGTCCAAAAACCACAAGATCACCCACATGTTATACAACACACAATGTGACCCCAGAAATCATCCATACTCTGCGTGAAATAAATAATTTACTTCAAGAACTGTTATAAATAAACATGATAAACATGTGATAAAATTTGAAATTTTCAGCGCGCGTTGAAATACATGTTTTGCCCGCGACAAAAACTCCAGCCCCCCCCCCTGGATATTGAAATGCGGGGATCGACTATAAACGTCAGAATCTGACGTCAATAGACGTCAGATTCTGACGTCTAAAGTCGATCCCCGCACTAAATAAATTTACAAAAATTAACATAGGTAACAAAGGTATTCAAATTAAGCGGAAAGAGCTAACTGAGACTGATCTAATTGAAAAAACCTTTGGTCTCGATCACGTCTATGGTTTAAGCAGAAATATTTCAGCGTTTTATTAAGGTTAAACATCGAACCAGCATTGGTTCAATGTGTGCTGTTTGCTTGGGAGTCAGTAGACCTCCAAACTGATCTGCTTCATAATGTTACTTAATGTAGCTTTGTCTCCGACAAATATTCCTGAGACAGATCATGGAGATCTCTACTATCTCCATGGACAGATGGAGTGAGCGAAACAAACATCAAACATTCATACACAGCATTGTCCAACAACGACAGAATGACTCCTATACAACTAACACAACCACACAATGACTGCTCCATAACTAACACAACCACACAATGACTCCTACACAACTAACACAACCACACAATGACTGCTCCATAACTAACACAACCACAGAATAGCTGCTCCACAACTAACACAACCACACAATGACTGCTCCACCACACTTATAACACTGTCTAACCAAGAAACACTCGATTTTGTTCTCATTCATAATTTCTGTGAGTAGATTAAGCAGATTTACCATTTTCCAACCGCATATCATCCTCCGATTCTAACAATTACACGTAATTTCCGGTGAAATCAAAGAAAATACCATTTGTATTGCATTGTTAGGTTTACAATCGTCCTAAATTTCCCACAGTGTCCGAATGATGCCATCTAAAACAGCTCAGAATTGACTGCACTTGACCTGAGAGGTAAAATGGATTTAAGGAGTATTTCTGGGTAAACGGGTTTCTTGTGAAGAGGGATAGGCAGGGGTGTAATAGGTTTTCTGTGGTGTTTTGTGAGGCTAGGTGAGGTTCTACGCAACATGAGACCCAATACTGGTTTAATGTTGGGCCACCGTCTACGACGCTGGCCCAACATTAAACCGGCATTCTCTGAGCGTCCCGTGTTTCCTAGGTAATGACTCTGGTGCCTGCGCCCGCCCCCCTTTGCCCCCCCCCCTCCCCGCCCGGCCGGCCGCCCCTGGGTAATCAGCGTGTACGCCACATAGCAGACAGTCAGAGCCAGGGCGGCATACACACAACACGCACGTCAGAATAGTCACCTAAATATCACATCTACACAACCAGGATTAATATCACGGGATTAACAGACATTTAAATCCTGACATAGGTATCCACACATCTCGTGGTCACGTGATTGTGGCGTGATTCCGCGTGATTTCCGTTGTGCTGTGGCAGACACAGAGTCTGAGGCGGGAATCTCTAGAGCGGGGTTGTCTGTGTGTGAAGCAGACGCTTAGGACGTCCTCATAACGGCACGGATACCACAGGATTCTAATCCACGTCCAGGATTAACACTTCCTATCAGGATCACGTCATAATAATGACTTAACTATCACACATTATGTATCGCTGTTATGATGTTTATCAGCCAGGATCACTTCACTATTGACGTCATTTGTGACGGCTCTTTATGACGTCATATCAGACGTTATTATTTATTACATTATTACGGATTAAACAGTCAATATTGACGTCATATATCTATAGATCTATAGTGACGTCATAAGGTGTATTTACAAACCTGGATCCGTTTCACCTGGATCACCTCCCGGATGACCTGCACGCGCTCACCTATTGTGTAACCTTGACCTCGTGTCGATCCCGGTGTCTTATATAACCTTGACCTCACATTGACCCACGATGACCCAGTTACTGCTGTACCTGACCTTATTCCTTGTGTGTTTTGTAGCTGTCACCCAGACCAGACAACAGGATAACTTTTACTTTGATCCGGCCCCCATCGACAGGGACGTAGTTGAGGGGGACGAGATCAGACTGAGGTGCGACGTCTCCTCCAGACGTCATATAGAGTTCTACTGGACACAGAGTGACCGGCAGGTGGACAACACATCCCGCAGGTTTCAGGAGGATTCTGATCTTAGGATTACCCGGGTAGACAGACGTCATGATAGTGGGCCTTTCAGGTGTATAGCCACTAATGTGACCACAGGGGTGTCACTACAGAGCACTACAGCAAGGCTTAATATACTATGTAAGTACATTATCTTTCTTGTATCAAACGATCGCATGTTAGTTCAATGCTCGGCCAACGTCGCAGACGGTGGCCCAGCATTAACCCAACGTTGTTTTTTATTCTCAATACAAGACATTGTCTCAACGTTGCCTGAATGCTGGGTCATTAGCGTAAATGCTGGCCCACTATTAAGCAATCATTATGCCAACGCTGGTTAGTATCCATCAAATGACGCCAAACCTTTTATTTGAATGTTGTATTATATAATTATGTGGAAAAAGCTGTTCATCTATATATTGTGAAATGAGTTCTAGTGAATTCCATCCTTTGAAACACACAACAAAGTCATCATTTGAAATCCGTCTGATCATTCAGCTTTCAAAGGATACCTTTGCTAAACAGGTAAGGTTAATATCAAAGGTTGGTTTTCACATCTGACATCAATGATTACAAAGTTACACTGTCTGCAATCATTGGTACATTGACTCAAGAGACTAAGGTATTGGTGATATGGCTCCATATGCATGATATGTGGATATTTATACAAGCATGTAGTAGATCAGCACAGGCGTCCTATAAATCAACGTAAATAATACATACATAAATGATTTACGACCGTCATTAACATAATTCATGTACACAGATGTTTATCGCATATTAATGTTTCAATCATTTATATCGATAAATTTGCGTGTCTGTTTGACTTAGATACGCGCGAGTCTGGGAGCTTTGCATACGTCTACATGTTAACAGCATTAAAGGGACTGTCTCAGGCTAAAATCATAAAAAAATCGGTGATTTTATTTTGGCTTCTTAATATGACCAAATGATGTAAACATGTCCATAGACTAGAACTGCAAAAGTTTTAAAAAATTTCTGCTGCGCATTCACCAGTTAGACTAGATATAGAGACAAAATTCTCGTATTTCTTATTTTTGACATGGTTGTCAATAATTAGAAATCAGGAATTTCGTCTCTATATCTAGCCTAACTGGTGAATGCGCAGCAGAAAAATTAAAAAACTTTTGCAGTTCTAGTTTATGGACATGTTTACATCATATTGTCATATTAACAAGTCAAAATAAAATCACCGATTTTTTGATGATTTTAGCCTGGGCATGTCCCTTTAACTTTCGTGGAACCAAGGATACTATCCTTGGTGGAACCATGGAGATAGTAGAGCTTCTACTATCTCCACGGTGGAACCATAGATCTAGAAGATACCCATTAAGCATAATAAGATGTCATTACATTTCTAAAATTTGCGTTTCTAGTTAAACATGTTTCACATAATACTTATTAATAAAAGAGTCCTTATTACTGCAGATTTACTATATATTTATTTCATGACTACAGTTTACTTCCTTCTTTAGATATTAAAGGGTGGTATCTGCCACTTTAAAAAGTGGCAGATACCACCCCTTAATACCAAGGTGACCCTGTTTTTTACAGGTGAGATGGTTGTCATTGACAGATGTTCTGCTATGTCTACAGTTGACTAATGACAAAATGAACCCGCGCCGCAAACAGACTAAACACCCTGTCACACCGCTGAGACAGGGTAAACACCCCCCTAATACAAACCGTGACCACCAGGCGGCACTAAATACTACCAGAAGCAATAAATACCGCAAAAATTGTCACCCAAGGAAACCAAATCTGTGGTAGATTCCTTGGTCTTGCCTTCCTTGATCTTACCAAGTAATCTGATTCGTCGGTGTTACCGAGAACTTGGTTGAAACTGATTGGTCTTAATGAGCGTTTTTTTTCTTTCCGAGACTACCACTACAAGTCTCTGATCTTTAACGTCAAGATATCTAGGTGACATGGTCTTGATGTGGACTTATCAGAATGTTATTTTAATAAAAAATACAGAGAGATGTCCGCCTTGGCATGTATGTGGCATATCACGTAAGCTTCATCATGTTCATATGAACAGTTGTTTCGTCAAATGTAGATTGTAGAATGCGTTATTTCAGTTTTCTGTAGGAGTCGTCTGTGCAGAGTTACCAGCAAATTGCGAGAATTTAACCCAATGCTGTTGTAATGTTGGCCCACCGTCTACGACGCTGGCCCAACATTTCACCAACATTGGGTGATAGTCTGGTCTGTGTCGCGTTTCCAGGTTTTCTCCTCAGATGATTATTCTGTGATCAACCAACCAGTAAATGTGCTGTCTTTGTCATTCTAAGCTCCGCGCCGGCTTTTATTGTTCTCTGACATTGGATATTGATGCTGGGCCATTAACTGTCACACAAGTGTGCCACAGATAGAAACCTGAGTGAGAAATATGTCCTACTCTTTCTGAATAACTACCCTTACCTCTGAACAGTTTGAAGCACAGTTTGTGGGACAACACAAATGTTTTCTGAAATACTTCCTGATGACGATATTTCAAACGTGTTAGTTGCAGCCCTAGACTAGTTCACAGAACATATCGCAAACATTTTAGTTGCAGTCCTAGACGAGTTCTCAGAACATATCGCAAGTAGTGTTTAATCTAGAGGGGTAAATAACGGTTCAGAGAAGTTATTGGATGCTCAGGGTACTCATATGGTAGTTAACCCATATTTAACAAGGGTAAATAAGAGTTCAGGGTAGTCACTGGACTATCAGGGTATTTTTGGAGCTATGTAGAATTTACCTACCCATACTACCGTAGATTTTCAGGGTAGTTACTGGACTATCAGGGTAATCGGAGGCCTATTAGGGCTCTATGTGTCTGGGGTAAATAAGGGTTGAGGGTAGTTTCTATAGTAACAGGGTAATCTCAGGGTTGTTGGGGTTATATCTAGAGGGTTACCACGGGGGGGGGGAGGGGGGAGGGGGGAGTTTGCTGTGGCCACCCATGTTGTTAACTCGCTGCCTGTTTTTCCGCCTCAGTGTTTATAGAGCTCATTACCAGATCGTGCCGGTAGAGGCGCTGCCATCAGACAGGTGTACTCTGGTGTCTCCCCTCATTGTCTTTGTCCCCGGCGTACAATGACACCCCTGTACCCCCCCCCCCCAGAGAGGGGTTCTGTACCCCCCCCCCATCTCCAGGGGTACAATACTCATCTTTGTACCTCCAAGTAATATACATTCATAAGCATAAGCAAGGGGTGATGCAACATACATAAAATAAAACATTTACAAAATGTTGTTTTAATGTTGGCGAGCGTCAGGGACGCTGTCCCAACAGTAAAACAACATTGGTTATGATGATGCAACATACATAAAATAAAACATTCGTCCAATGCTGTTTCAATGTTGGTGCAACGTTGGAGACGTTGGCCCAACATTAAAGCAGCATTGTATATACTCTTTCCGTGAATGCTGTAGGTACTTAAAGCATATAGTTCATCCATGCTGACTACTTAGAGACGTCTTGAGAGACCATACAGTTTTCTTCCAGTGACACTCGCGTAGAGATATGACACACAGCTGTCCGATCCTGTTTTTACACGGACCCCTTTGTGAGGTCCGTGACATTGAAAGGTCACACCTGACAAAAATAACGTCCCACAAAATATGAGATGCGATCTTGTCTCAGACTGCATGCTCCAAAATATATATTTGATGTGGGGAGATTTTGACACTCCGTTTCACCGAAATAGTATTCCTGTTATTGGTCAGCTCTTATTTTGCTTGATACTCAATAATTCTACGGAATTTTACTCCAATTGCAACCATGGTAACCTTGACAAATTGTTGCCCTAAACGTCGGCTATTTAATAACTATGGAAGAAGTTTATTTGTAATTAACATGATTAGGTCATATTAATCAGTGTTAATACAATTATTACTGAACATAATCATGTCTATTCATTATTGATAGTTGCAATGTGGTTTTTTTAGGCATTACTTGAAAATATCGTAACCATGGAAACTTTTGATTCATCATTTTGTTTGAAGCGGCTATCCCCCCTATTTGTCATATTCCTGTTGCATCAGCATTTTAGACAAAATACGATTCAGACCAAAATGCCATTGATAGACTGTTCAGTTCATTAACTTAAGTAAAATGAACACTGACTCGATAAATATTACCTTGAAAACCTTGAGAAATGATCAATATAGAAACAATCCTCACATGACTGAGTGACGTCGATTTAACGTTACTTTAGTGTGAGTGTATTAACGTCACTTTGACGTGAATTAACGTCACTCTCTCTACGTCTTAATACGGCTATTGTATTCAGCTATGTGTTGTTTTTGTATTATTTGCCGCTTCAGGCACGTAGACCTGAAATCCATGATCTCTGTGAAAAATCCCGATTATCCCACATGTTCTACTCTGCCCCACCCTCCCCCGGGGATATAAAACGCTGCCCCACTCTCCTCTCGGAGGATATAAAATACCACCACTTGGCTCTAGATCTGAAAGCTATACCTGCTGCTGCCATACGACCTAGATACGGCTCAATTATGACCCAATGCTGGGCCGGCGGCGTAGACGCTGGTACAGCATTGGGCCGACATTAGATGTGTTTGTGAAACCCTAGCCTCAATCACTCCACACTGGTCTATCGCTGTGTCAAGCCCTGGGTCCTCCCAGTCAGAGGGAGCGTCACGAACACCTGCCCACCCCGCGCCCCCAAACCCCGCGCCCCGGAGATCTCAGCGAGATCCACGCACGTCACGTCATAAACATTGAGGCAGAAGTTTGGTTTCTGGTGAGATTTGAGGTCATATCTCGGCGAGATACCGCGGTAAGATATGGGACGCCTTTCGGCGAGCCCCGGATTGTGGTTGCGTATCTGCCAGCCTCGGTTTGGTGATGATGGACGCTCGGCGGAAGAGGTTTGAGCCACGTCTGACGGCGCATGCGCCAGTAAGCGGATATAGACAGATGTAACTGATTCTGTAGCGACGCCTGCTTCTGTTTAATTGCTATAAATACGTGGATCCAGGTGTGTTACCATGGTAACCACGCCCGCGGAAATCTGGGGTTGTTCCCTAATCCAAGGTGACGTGAACTCTCGTCTCGCGATGTCTCTCTCAAGTCTCGCGGTGTGTCCCAAGGCGATCAAGGAATATTACCGTTGCCATGGTGACCGAAAAATCCGATTTAAGTAGATTAAATCGGGTAGGCTGCTGGCGTGCGACCAAAGAAACACTGTGATCAAGGAACGAACCGGGAGCCGGGAATGATCAAATGCTCCTAGTCACGAGATGTGCATGTAGAGAGAGAGAGACAAATAGGGATTTGTCTGTCACCTTGCCATCATAGTGTGGTATCTGCCACTTTGCAAAGTGGCAGATACCACACTATGATGCCAAAGTGCCAGTTCGGACCAGGAAGCCTATATTTCTAAATTAGAAATTAGAAACATCAGACATTTTTTTTTTGTAATGCGCCGTTTTTTCTCATTAGATTCATGGGCGCAGAAATGTATATGAGGCGTTGGTGAAGAGTCAAAATGACCAATCTACCTGGTACTAAGCAAAGGACATTGGTCGTTTTGACTTTTCACCATCGCAAGAGTTTTCAAACTATTTTTGAACTTATCTAAATGAAGTACTGCCATGATATAAATGGTTATGTCACGCGAAGTAATGAATTCAGCCACTGCAAATCCATCTCACAAACTCAGAGGAAAAAACTCAAGGAGACAGAAATTACTCAAAATCTCCTATATTTGACAATGAATTTCTCCTGCAATTCTATGGAACATGACATTCACATAGTGATGTGATGCCGTACGTCAAACTTTCTATTTGCATCAACAGCTAGGAATAGAAGTTTTGTCATCTTTTCTTGTTAAAATAATTTAATCTACTTTTATTAAAAAAATAATAAAAATCACCAAATATTGGTGCACTAGGCGGGGAGGCTTGACACTGCGAGGCGGTACACTCGGTCTGCGACCTCGGGAGCAGCAAGCCTTGCATGGGAAGATGGACAACCATGGCTCACATGCTAAACCTATATGCTGAACCTCCCTCTTGATTGTTATAGTATCATGTATTTGTTGCACGAGGCCTTAATAGTGAAAACACAGTCAACTGACTGTACAAGAAATATAGAGAAAGAAAGACAAGAGAAGGAACTCTGTGAAGATGGTTTAATGATGGTACAACGTTGTGCCAACGTGGTACACGTTGGCACCACGATGAACCATCATTATGCCTCCTTTATTTCTGTCTGGGAAGATCTCGCAGAGTTCTGGGTTGCTGGAGGTGATAGGGTTGCCCATAGCAACCTCTCAGGGCGCCACTTGAGGGTGATGTGTAGCCAGATAATGATGGTGTATATTAGATTACGCCATGTACATCATCATATTCCGGGTTATCATCATTTGTTTAGACTCTAGTGAAATGTGTACCAGCCAGAGGTACATACAGCCTCATGCTGAGGTACATACAGCCTCAGGCTGAGGTCCTACCTGCCTATGGCTAATTAAAAGTGTGAAATATAACTGACATAAACTGCTGAATTACAACCACACATAAGACAATAGCAGTGTCGATTGGAATCCCCTTCCACCAGCTGCTTTTGCACCTGAACGATTAGTCAGGTCGACCGCTCAGCACTCATCCATTCGTCTGATAATTCCATTGTGAAGGACTGCGAAGTTTTAATTTAAACAGTGGGTCAATATCTGATGCTTGAAAATCACAATTCCTCTCTTAGTTCAGATCTGCACTTACACCGTTTGATAAATTGCAGTAATTATTTTGATTTGTAAAATACGTTTTGCTCACGGGTTTTATTAAATGTTAAAGGGACCCCTTGGGATGAGACATTTTCAATGTTGTCAATTTTGAAAATTTAACTTATATGAAGCCATATAGCCTACTGATCTTAACTAAAAATACAAAAAAATCAAAAAACAATTTTAAAGCACCGAAAAAAGAGTGAAATAGTTATATTTCCAGGTCGTATATTGCCATGTTAACAAAACAAATCAGCACTATGCAGCACTGCATACCACATATTCCCACGTCTTGGCCGAGGAGATCAAAGCAATCGCCGCTAATTGGTGTCTGATTGGTGTCTTATAGTCAGGACATGAGGTGATACACCTGCAACACTTATTGTCTGCCCAACGCTGGGCCGACGGCATAAACATGTGGCCCAGTGCTGTAGGAGCTTTCAATCGTCCTTCAGCATGTGTTTAGCTATACAAAAAGTTTGTTTGGGTTTTAATCGGTTTCATGGAAATATTAATAAGAAATATTTATAAAAATCTAAAAACTCTGAAACAAATAAAATCATGATTTGGGGGAAACACTACTTCATTACAAAACGAAAAACGAAAATTGATGTCATCCCAAGGGGCTGCTTTAAGCGAATTCCATTAGAATAACATCATAAGGTCATAGAGGTAGTATAGAAGAGAAGCTAATTCCTTTAGAATAGCAGGACTTCATTCGACCATGGTCCCAGCAAATACGAGGCATTAACCCAATACTGTTTTAATGTTGTACCAGCGTTTGCAACGCTGGCCCAACATTGAAACAACACTGCCTGAATGAATGAAAGTTTTCTGGTATGGTTGTCCTATCATTTTCTGCAGCCACAACATGATGCTATCCGTCAGTCAGTCACTCTCTATCTCACCTACATCTCTCTCCATCATCTCTCTCTCGCTCCTCAGCAACAGTGATGCGGCCTCTCAAACCACTGGAGCTGTGGGGTGTGTTATTGTATTTTTAGGTAATGGAGATTATCCGCGTTGTCGTTTATATCAATTTGCGATAATACAAATCGTTTAAATCCATGCAATGTATGATGTTCTGAATTATCATTTGCTCAAATGACGTGTTTATTTGTTTTTTTTGTTTTACCCTTTCAGCGCAGGGATCGTCTTTATACGTCAGATTCTGACGTTCAAAGACAGTACCCGCACTGAAAAAAATGAAATATTTATAATGGTCGTAAACCCATAACATATGTATTTAAATGAACCCAAAAGAACCAACTAAGACATGTATAATGATTCCAAATTGAAAAAAAACCTTTGTTGTCATGGCTTAAACATAAATTATTCACAGTTTCAAGAGTAACATGTTAAAAGTCAAGTTTTCAAACTCGCCCTTTATTTGAAAAAGAGACAATAACTCAGTGCGAAGAGAAAGTAGTATGGATACCTAGGTGATTATATGGTTCAATTCAATTTAATTAAAATACTTCTATAGCGCCTAACTCTTCGGAGAACCGAGCTCAGATGCGCGACAATACAGAATTGTCCATATTAAAGCAAGGTCGTCAACAGAGTGCCGGGGAGCAAAGGGGCTAAATTGGGAAAGTCAAATCAAATAAATGGGTTTTCACGAATTTTCTGAAAATCGAAATCGCTCAGAATTTTCTTATGGCAACATGTAATAATTCCAGAGGATAGGATTGGCAGCAGAGAATGCCATCGATCCGCCGAGGGTTAAGATTTGTCCTTAGATTTTCCGTTGGAGATGTGGAATAACAATGCAGTAATACGGACCCGCATAAATAGACTCCAACACACGCATGCACCATGTATACAGTGTTCCAAAATATTAGGAATCGCTTCCTTTTTATTCTATCATGTAGTGTTATCGTGGTTATCGTGTTATATTAAGAACTCCGGGGAGCATTCATAGGTGTATTGAGCAGTCAAGGCAAATGGGCCTGTGGTGGTTCAATGTTGGTCCACCGTCTGCGACGCTGGCCCAACATTAAACCAACACAGGTTCCACGTTTGCTGATCACCGGGAGCCTAACCCCAGCTGAACTGACACCGGTCGGAATCAAACCAGAAAGTCCATATCCTGACAAAGACCCCCAGAATGCCCTGTACACCTATCCCGGCCTGCACTGCGTGGTCACGTGCTGTGATACCTACAGCCTCGTTACCATCCCCGTCTCTATGGTTACAGCACACGCTAGCGTGCATTACCTGATGGTAGGCCTTACAGCGCATGCGCGTTGTGGATTTGTTTCCGGGGTTAGGGGAGGCTTAGGGCATGGCGGGAGATTCTAGGCTCTGGGGCTCCGGGATCTGGTGATACATCAGAATGTGGGGACGTCTTAAGCTCTCGTGTCATTTTACATCGGCCCTTTAATTCCCGAAGTCATGTTTGAATTACAGTAATTGAAGAAATCGAATGCTCAGCTAGGCTAAACTGGGTTACAGGGACATTCTGATGGATAAAAGACGACAAACTATGACATTAGGTAATAAGTATGCTGTTTGTTGGCTTTATTAGCACGTTCGGTTCTACTTTTATGTCAACCTTTTTCACAGGTCCAGCCCAAAATTAAATCACCCATTAGGAATTAAGACGCACTGGTAATTCTAATATGTGTCACTAAAAGACTTCACACACTAATTTTCCACAACATTATTTTTTCACACTTCATAGTTAATGAAAATTGACTAGTACTGGTTAAAATAATGTAATAATAGTAGAACTGTTATTAGTGTATGTTATGCTTTTTTTTTTTTTGACATAACATACACTACACTACACATTAGTGTATGTTATGCTAGTGTTATTATGGCGACGCTTACAGCCATGTCATCACTGATAACAGCTATTCAGATACTGTTATTAAATATTTTACTGCCATATTCCCTAGCAGTCATCATGATGATACCGATGAATCTCAGTTTCATCACCTCGTTTTGACCCCCCTGCCGTGAGGTCACGTGACCCACAGTAAACACTGTGATTGGCTGTCAATAAACTCATCATTATTATATGATGACATTAGTGGTCCCTGTGGTAACCTGAGTGGTAACTAGGCGGCTAGGTTACCATGCCAACCGTTACCATCTCCTGCTGGGGGGATCATTGTGTGAAAGGATGAAAACGGGAATTAGAAATAGTTATTTGGGGAATCTACAGAGAGCTAGCCAAGCAGCCACAATACATTGACCCAATGCTGTATTGATGTTGGGCCAGCGTCGGAGACGGTGGGCCAACATCAATATAACATCGGATCAGTGTCGTCTACACTGGGGGACAACGCGGGTGAATGGAAACAAAATAATATATTTTTGATTCAAACTGTGTAAGATTTTATCTCGGGACATTTTTAAACCCCTTATCTTCCATGACCGCATTTTTATCATTTCAATAATTGCACAACTATTTTTTTTTCATAAAATCGACATACAGATACGATCATTTACTGTCATAGGCCAACCAAAGTCAAGATTTTTAAAATATGTTGAAGCTCAAATGAATTACTTGAGTGATTCCAGCTGCAGGGGTTGGAGCTACGTTAACAATTCCAGGATTAAGTCAGTAGATATTGCTGCTGTCTGTCAGCTGAGCTGTGACCATGGATTTAGTACCGAGCAAACGCGAGACGTTGGCCCAACGTTGGGCCAACGTCTTGCGTTTGCTGGGTAGAAGCCTTTACTACTCCATCGTATGAGTCAGACAAATCACAATGTCGGTCTACTTCATTGTGGAGATCTCCTCTGATTCACACAGCTCAGTGACCATGGTGACAGGGCAGGTGTAGTGATGTACATGTAGGCGGATGCATATGTAGGGGGGGGGGGGGTAGCCCCCACCCTCGGACCTGATTTTTTTAACAAACTGAAAATATCCCCCGAAAATGAAGTGAAAAACAGTCCTGTAAGCTCCCCAGAATTCTCCTCATGCAATCTGTAAATTAGTCCGCATCGGGGACCTTCAGTCTCCTCCAGAACATGTGTACAGTCATTTTAACTCTTACCACGCTAAATTATTTTATCTAAACCATGGAGACCAACGTTTTTTTTTCAATTTTAAATCATCATGAATGTCTTGGTTATCTCTATCCACTTCATTTGAATGCCTGTGTTATGGGTGTACGGTCATTATAAATATTTTTATTATTTCAATAAGGGGACCGACTTTATACTTTTTAACTAATGTTGGTTTGATGTTGGGCCAGCGTCGCAGACGGTGGCCCAACATTAAAACAACATTGGGTTAATGTATCGTTTGTGGGGTTGTTCTAACTCTTAGCTCTGACTACGTGTATAGTACATGTGACTATTGTGACGTCACCAGCACTCACAGCGCACTCAGACGTACACATATCCCAGCCTGCCCCGCGGCCGTGTCATACAGAGGGACATAGTCACGTGCCAACTGTACTCAAACCGAGGCTTCCTCACGTGACATTTTCATCGTTTGTTGAGGACATCACGTCCATGGCGCCTAGATTTTGGCATTCAGTCTATTTGTCTATTTTGAGCTTTTTATTCAGGGCGTCACTTTGAAGAGATGATGGATCAGTCGGTATTCAGAACCGAGCGCTTTTATCATGTTTATGAACTCCTGGATTGGATAAAGCGCCCAATCAATAAATGACATACCTGGCATACATATAATATAACCAAAGAGAAAAGGGAGAAATTTTTTACACAAAAAATCCCAGCTAACACGAATCATTGACCCAATGGTGGCGTGATGTTGGCCCAGAATCGCTGACAATATTTTTTTATACTTTATGCTTATACTTTTTGTACATAGATGAATATTAATATAGTTGCTGCCTGGCTTGCAGAGGCTTCTATACGACTGTTCTAGCGCAGCACGACCAATGTTGTATAATATTTAAATGATATAATGTGTATATTTTTTTGTATCTGTTTTTAAATATATATATGTATTGGTCAAAAGCTAAATAGAATAAAATAAAACAACGTTAAGCAGGTGTTAAGCCAGAATTAGGGTAGCGTCTCGTGTTACCTATTTATTCCTTGTGTGAATTGCTCATTCATTCCGTCTCGTAGGTATTTTATTTTATAATTCCACCATGCTGTCTGCAGACAAAATGTGTGAAGGATGACTTATTTTTCGTGTGTCTATGACCAGTACACATTGAAAAAAGGGTTTGTTATTTATTAAAAACGGCCGTATTTACACGAAAATCCCAATAAACAAGACACTGAGCGGATGTTGGTTTAATGTTGGGCCAGCGTCGTAGACGGTGGCCCGACATTAAGCCAACATTGGCTCGCTGTCTTTTCCTTGAGCAGCTATGTATTCCTTGTGTTCATGACGAGTCCACATTGAGAAAACTATAGTAGAATTTCGAAATTAAAGCTGAATGAAATTAATGGGTTTATAGAGGAGCGTCATAATTCAAAATTACTACATGTCAAATGGTCTAACTTTTAAACTACATAATATTTTTTCATGAAATTTTCAGAGAAGTTGCCGTAAGACTAGACAATAATGCTTGCCAAATGTCATGACAATCAGATGAAAAATTGCGTGAGTAATAAGCGAAAAGCATGCAACGCAAAAGTGACAAATTTAAAGTGACTTTTACCATAGTTATTTATTCTTAGTGTGTGTTGTGTTGACAATGGGATTCTACATGACTGTATACAGCTCTGTATTCCTTGTGTATTCCGATCAGAACAATACATTGTTACCCCATTCATTCTTCTCGGTGCGTTTCGGGGTTATCTGCTCTTCATATGTATCGTGTCATCTCGGGGCGCTACAGACATATTCCGCTAGTTACACACACCCCTCTATATGACATCTCCCAGTGTTTCGCAGGATCACATTTCTTTACCTCATTCTCGCCTCCACTACATTGTTGTCTGTGACACAGATATAAGAGGGTCAGGTCAGAGGTCAAACTTGACTGGATAAACGGTTGTGTAGTGCATAGATTCCAGTACACAAGAGAAAACATCAGCTCAAAGCTGTTTTATTATTGGGCCACTGGCTACCAGGCCGACCCAATATTATACCGTCATTAGCCCAATGTCTCGAGTTTGCTGATATATCTTTACGAAGATTAGGGTACCGGGTTCGAATCTCAGTAGGATATTTGTTTTGGAGTGCTCCAAACTGTACAGAGGCCTTGAGTGTGCAGTGCTGTCTATGGGACTGGCACTGCAAGAATTCTTCAAAATCATTCAATAAGAGTATAGGGATAATCCCGACCCCGGGATTCCTACTGTCTCGATATTGGCGCAATAATTATGTAAAACAGACGAAAAACAATATTTACCCACCCACCAAGATTAAGAGGTTTATAAGTCGTCTTTGCGCATGTTCGAAATCGGACTGATAATTTTGATGTTGTGCTACAAATATACAAAAAGTGTCACACATAAAATAGAGGTTGAGAACAAGGTACAAAGGCAAGCAGCAGTAACTGCTCACTCGAGCAGTTACTGCTGTTTGGCTTTGCAGTGCAGATATGCTTGGGTTGAGGCCGGCCCCGATGGCTCATTAGTATCGACTGGGGCTTGTAACCTGGAGGTACCAGGTTCGAATTCCGGTCGGGCCGGATATTTGACATCGTTGTAGTGCATATGCAGTGTTCCAAACTGTTCAAAGGCCTGGATTGTGCGGAGCTGTCTATGGTACCGTGCACTATAAAGAACCCTTGAAGTCATTCGATAGGAATAGGACTTAGTCCCGACTTCGAGCTTCCTTCTGTCGCGACATTGCCCATCTTCATCTATCCAGTTGTCTGCTACAGACCAGTGGTCTGACTGTCTGACCTGATGTGGCAAGATGGATATTGCCATAATTATGCAAAAAGCGACGTAAAGCAATATTCACTGACCCACTCTTCGGGTTGAGTGGAAGTAAGTACACTTGTGCGTATACAGCAGAGAAGGGTCTGTCACACTACAAGGGCCTGTCATACAAGGGTCTGTCACACTACAAGGGCCAGCCATACAAGGGCCTGCCATACTAGGGCATGCCATACAAGGGCCTGCCAGTGACGGAAAGGTAGCCAGGTAAACGCATATCACTGCTGGGGGTCCGTTGTCATGTAAAACATCAAGATCCCCCAGCAAGTACAGATAATTGAACTGTTGATTTAATGTGGGTTCAGCGTCGTAGACAGTGGGCCAACAAGAACTCAATGTTTCAATTTCTTGTGTTTGCTGAGCCATACATACATGAGGAGTATGGAGAGTCTGGGACGTTGGGCCAACATTAATCTAACATCGTGACGTGTTTACTACAGCATTTATTGCTACAAAATTGTTTCCAGAATGTAGAAGATCACTTTTAAAGAGTATTTTTTCTCTTTTTAAATATCTCAATTTTCACCACATTGCACTTTTTCTTTGTTTTGCAATATCATATAAACAACACAGAAGCCTTGATATACATGATATAAGGCAGTGTTCTTGTAAAAATATATGAAAGGATATTTTACATGCTTATTGCAGCACTGCACACACTATTTTTACCAGTTTAGAGTACATGCACGAAAAGTGCCACAGACCAAGTATATCCTTGCGCAGACCAACAGCCTCACTCGATTCAACTCGAGACCAATCTGAATTTTTAATCAGTGCCTTGTGTGTTTTCTGTATCGTCCTCAGGAGCTTATATGACTTCATTGATCGTCCTCAGGAGTTAGAAACAAAAATGTTTCTCCCCCATCCACTCGTAAAACTCAGTATTGTGGGGAGCCTCCGTTACCGAGAGGTAGCGTGCTAGGCCTCAGACCTCCAGGGTTTGAATTTCTAATCCTGTGTCTGGAGGGCAGTGTCATCTCACTCATCTCACCATCCTCAGGAGGTTCTCCTGGCCCAGTGTGCACAAAAGTGGCCTAAAGCCCGATTCATTTCATGTTTTTCCTTAGGAGTTTTCCCTGGCCTGCGTGGACTATATTCCCCCCACTGGTCTAACCCCTCCCGTTTACTCCACTGGGGATTGGATTCGTACCTCTGCTGATACCCTGCTGCCCATTCCCATCACACGCAGCACAAACGGCCTGTAACCCGCCAATAGGTTAGAGGTCAAACTGGGGGTCAACTGCTTAACGACCGCTGGCAAGGGTAACTGCCAATATCTGGGTTCTAATGTTATAGTAGCAAACACTAGACGTTGAGCCAATGTTGGGTTAATGTTGGCCGACCGTCTACGACGTTGGCCCAGCAATAATTCAGCATCGTTACCTGATT
Source organism: Flabesymbios commensalis (assembly GCA_964017125.1). Taxonomy (NCBI): domain Eukaryota; kingdom Metazoa; phylum Annelida; class Polychaeta; order Terebellida; family Flabelligeridae; genus Flabesymbios; species Flabesymbios commensalis. The sequence goes on from OZ024906.1 coordinate 5,091,363, forward strand.
TTTTGTTTGCTGGGTGGGTTCTAACGTTATAACACAGGCTCTATACCATATATATACGTGATGTGGACGGTCAGCTGATGGGATGGTGGCAAAGGCGATTTACCTTTTCAACGCGGGGATCGACTTGGACGTCAGAATCTGACATCCCTAGACGTCAAATTCTTACGTCTATGGACGTCAGATTCTGACGTCTAAAGACGGTCCCGAACTGAAAAAATTAAACATTCTTATGGCCGTAGACCCATAACATAGATATTCTAATGAAGCGGAAAAAGCTATAACGATGATTAAAATTAAAAAAAAACTTTGGTATCAAATATTTCAGTTTTCAAGGGTTAAAAGCTTACATGTATTAATCGACCTCCAGCAATCAGAGTGTCATGTGTGGCACTCATTTGAATGGTATATATGACAGTCTGGTTTCTAGTGGTATATATATTAACGTCGTAACCATTAAAACGCTGAATTTTTTTTGGTAAAATCAATGGAGACCAACGGGTTTTTTTCATATTGAAATTATCATAAATGTCTTGGTCATCTTTTTCCAATTCATTTGAGAACCTATGTTAGGGGTCTACGATCTTTATAAATATGTTTATTCTTACAGCGCGGGGAGCGACTTTAGTCGCCAGAATCTGACGTCTACAGACGTCAGATTCAGACGACTAAAGTCTGTAGACGTCAGATTCTGACGACTAAAGTCGCTCGCGGCGCTGTAAGGGTTAATCTTGATGCAAGAGAAGAAAAGAGCGGGGACCCTAGTGTAATGGTTAAACCCCGCTCTGTCATTCAAGTTTCAAAGAAACAAAATGTTTCTTCCCTGCTCACTTGTAAAGATTCAATATTTTTGAGAACCCCCGTGACCGAAAAGTAGCGAGCTTGGCCTCAGACCGCCAGGTTTGAAGTTGCGAATTCTGTGTTCGGAAGGCAGTGTCATCTGATTCATGTCTCCATCCTCATGTGGTTCTCGTTGCCCAGTTTAGCATATATGTGCAAAAAGGTGGCCTAAAACCCCATTTCCTTTTCACAATAAAAAAAATAACATGTTTGCATATAGTAAATTTCATCAAAATTGCCTGGCTATTTTATTGTGCATATACAGTGCTCCAAACTGTTCAATATGTCCGAAGGCCTCGGGTGTGCAGTGTTGTCTCTGGTGCCCTGAGCTATGCACCCAGGACATTGTCATTCACCTCTAGGTGGAAATCGCGGGAGCGACTCACATCGCGTGTGGAATGAAAATGAGGAGAAATACAGACTTACAGATATTTTATTGACATAAATAACAAGTCTCTCATACAGACCTATTGTCATAGTAATATGTGCACATGCATATACAAAAAGGTTAGTTTGGTAAAATATACATGTTATCACATACAGAATTAAAATCATGCTAGGCGAGCTGTACTATGGTTAAGAGCAATAAGGAAATCAGCAGTTAGTTTAAATATAAAATGATACAAGGAAATGTTGGTGGTATCACGCGGAGGGGGGGGGGGGGGTTGGGTGAGGAGGGGGGGGGGGGGTGAGGTAGAGTGTATTTACCTGACGATAAATCACATACCTGGCACCTGGTTATCACGCTTATCACAGTCCGACAGTCTACATGATAACTCAACGGCTAAGTGCGGCGACCAAATCTGGCGGCGTGCTGGAAAAGAGCAGCAGAAATGACAATTATTGTCATCCCATGAATCACAGCAAACGCGAGACTTTGGCCCAAGGTTGGGTTAATGCTGGCCCATCGTCCTCGACGCTGGCCCAACCTTAACTCAACATTGGGCCATTGTCTCGTGTTTGCTGGGAAGTCTTACCATTGGTCCAGACTGTACCGTGTTTTCAATGGATCATTGGATCAGGATTAGCATGATTAGGTACTACAGAGAATGACTGAATGGTAGGCGAAGGAGAACGAAATTCAATAGATACATTCGAATCTGGGGCCCTAGGGTAGTGGTTAGCATCGCTGCCTTTCACGCTAGAGTTCGGAGTTCGGTTCCGGGTTCGGCGGTTTGAAAGAAACAAAAATGTTTCTTCCCCATCCACGTGTAAAACTCAAGTGTTGTGGGGAGCCTTCGTGACCGAGAGGTAGCGTGCTCGGCCCCAGACCGCCAGGACTCGAATTTCAAATCCTGTGTCTGGAGGACCTTGCATCTCATTCATCTCACCATTCTCAGGAGGTTCTCCTGGCCCAGTTTAGCCTATATGTGCACAAAGGTGGCCAAAAGCCCGATTCATTTCATTTTCTTTCAAACCAAATAATCTATCGATAAATATGTTCTTAGACTGAAAACACACACAGTAAGACGCATGCGCTCCAAGTTTTGATGCCAATATTGTTAATCATGAATAACAACATTTGAAGATGAGAACGTATTGTTTTAACAATATATTGCAGCTACAGTTTACTTTCTTGACCATTCTGTAGGAGGCCAGTGATTATGTACATGATCGGATCATAATAGACCCATGTCCAAACAGTGGCCTTGGTCAAACACAACCTGTTATCATAATACATTTTTTTAACCCTTTTAGTGCGGGGACCGTGTTTATACGTCAGAATCTGACGTCTGTAGACGTCAGATTCTGATGTATGAATACGGTCTCCGCACACTAACATAGGTATTCAAATGAAGCGAGAACAGGTAATTAAGACATTTATGATGATTTCAAATTGAAATAAACCCTTTGGTCTCAATGATTTAAAGAAAATTAATTCAACGTTTTACGAGTTTAGTACACAGTGTGAATGGTAAGATATAGCTGTAGACGAATAATGCCTGTATATTGTGTCGTAGATGACACAGTGAGCATGCTGTGAATACGGCAGCAGTCTGAGGTAAGTCTAACGTACCATATATAGACAGATCTGGTTAAAGATAGAATACCTTGCCATACCGACAGCGTGGTTTGGGAATATACTGACTTGCCATACTGACTATGTGATTTGAGGATGGCATGGTTTGCCATATACAGTATGTGGTCTATCTAAACCCCGGAAGAGTACCCGTAAATCACATTACTCTGTCCGCCCATCGAGAAGTGACAGCCCTGTCTTGTTATGGTCTCGACTAACAGACCCGGGGGGTGGGGGAATGTGCCGGGGGGGGGGGGGGGGGTGTAGTGAAAAACAGGTAGTATAATGGGGTGAATAGAGGGGGTAGCGTCTGATACCCTAGCCACAGTCACAATGAAAATCAATTATTTTTAAGAGGATCAGTTTAGATGATGATAAAAGTGCCCAGTGACAGTTGTGTCACGTTATAAAACGTGCATTGAGATCCCCCAGTAAATACATACAATGGCTGATCGGCTTAAGTCGGCTTATCATCATGTACATCGCTAGGTGATAAACCCTTACAGCTCGGGGATCGACTTTGTTATGGGTCTATAAATATTACAAATATTATTATTCTTGTCGTCCGGGGATCAACTCTACACAATGTTGGTTTAATGTTGGTCCAACGTACGTCTGCGATGTAGGCATTTTGCATCATTAACCGTCACAGCGCGGGGATCGACTTTAGACGTCAGAATCTGCCGTCTAAAGACGTCAGATTCTGACATCTAAAGTCGATCCCCGCACTGTAAGAGTAAAAATATGTCTAATGGACGTAGACCCATAACATAGGTATTCAAATGAATCGGAAAGAGCTGACTAAGACATTTATGATGATTTCAAATTGAAAAAACCCTTTGGTCTCCATGGTTTTTATAAAAGTATTCCAGCGCTGTAAGGGTTACGGACGTACGTCGGCTTATCATCATGTAGATCACTGGGTGATTATTACCTCCATTATGTCGTGATGTATCAGTAGACAACACCAAACTAGACACGTTCCAACAGCGTCGACATATTGTTGGTTCAACGTGTGCAACGCTGGCCCGTCGCTGGCCAATCATCAAGTTGTGTCTCGCTACCGCGATCCAGAACTTCAAGTGGATGAAAATTAACCACATTTTGATTCCAAACATTTGCAAGTCTTGATCATCAAATCATGTTGATTTTTAATCACTTAATCACTCATTCCGAATAACTAATTTAATCGCCTAATGAAACAAATTACAGAGAATCAGATTAGTGTTTAGTGGTTAGAAGTGCTGATTTTTTTTTATATAAACGATGGAGACCAAAGGTTTTTTTATCAATTTGAAATCATCATAAATGTCTTAGTCAGCTCTCTCTGATTCATTCAAATACCTATGTTATGGGTCTGCGACCATTATAGATATTTTTACTCTTACTGTGCGGGGTTTGATTTTAGACGTCAGAATCTGACCTGACATCTACAGACGTCGGATTCTGACGTCTAAAGTCGATCCCCGCATTGCAAGGGTTAATGTCGCAAAATCCCTGCATCGCAAACGTTGGACCAACATTAAACCAACATTGGGTTCAAGTCTTGTGTTTGCTGGGAATGCTGTCCTATAGCTTTTCTTGGTCAAACTAGAATGATTATTTTGTGATTTTGCAAACCATTTCCAGTCGTTAGATCTGGTACAGAAAGCCATTCACAGTTTTACAGTTATTTACGTTGACAGTGATTGAGCAGGGCTTGTTTTTGTGGTGATTTCATCCCCCCCCCCGTCATAGCGGCAGGTACAGGTAGGTAGTACAGGGCTGAGGGTGATTATGTTAATGAGGGTGATAGAGTGCGTGACTGGTCAGCCGGTCACTCAGCCCGTCAGCCGGTCACTGAGACGTTAGATAGGTCACCATATTGACCCCATCCACAGTGGTTGGTGAGCCCTCAAAGACCGACGCGAATGATGTTTTTGAAGAAACAGTTCTGTCTCCTCTTCTCCTGGCGTACTGTATTAACACATTAAGGGGGCATTCAAAATGATAGATATTATTTTATTTTAGAATTAGTTTGACACCCGCCATCAACCACAGATTTCACGAATACACGACACGAAATAATGCATGTACATGTATACATTCGTAACATTCAACCTTTGGGCAGTCTTTCCCGTGTGTGGTACTATGGAGATAGTAGAGTCTACTATCTCCATGGTGGTACAGACCTGAAGCGATCAGGACGAGATAATAGAAGAAGCCTTTTTTTTGCAAAAGCGAATTTATCTTTAAGAAGATGTGTGACAGGGACTTTAGACCTTGTCCGGAGTTCTGTCAAAGTCCCAGAAGACAAAGCTACTGCAATCACTCATTCATTATTCTCCCAGTGTCCACTACTCGAAAACGGTAACAATAAAAAACAGCATCGCTCTTAAACCCGTCCAGGCTATCATACTGGTCTATATATAGATCCCCAGTGTAGGAATACATTCCACAGCATCGGTGTAAAAGTCAATGGCTGCTAAGCTTCACATGGAATCGGAGTGATCCGGTATTTAGTGAGATCCTCCATGGAATCCGCGCGGGAAATCAGCTAGTTCTGGGGGATTCCCCCCGGGGCTTCCCCAGATCAGTTATTTAATACGACGGAGGGATCCTATTAACTTTCTTTCACTCTTCTCTAAATCAAACCCTTTCTTCATCCCAGCAAACAGGAGACGTTGGACCAATGCTGGTTTGATGATGTGCCAGCGTCTACGACGCTGGCACATCATTAGACCAACACTGGGCCAACATCTCTGCTCGCGGGAATTGCAACGTGTTGGTGGCAGCGGTGGCCGCAAACAGACAATTACAGTCACGTGATTTTATCTGACCAATCAGGATGATGTTTATGACGTTATCTGACCAATCAGATGTTCTCGTGCATGTTCATATTCCGCTAAGATTTGCTGGTATTCCCGTTATAATCTCACATCCCGTGAGATATCGCGTTATCCGTCCAGAAGCGGCTAAGATAATTAAAGAACGACTCCGGCAATAGTTATTATCTGTGTTGTAATTATAACTAGAACTTGTAGAAAGACCGCCAGGAAGGCTATGTTTTTGGTCTTGCTGGTTGGTCTGCCTGTCTGCAGTCTGTCAGTCCCTCTGTCCGTCTGATTACTTAAAAAGTAATGAACGGATTTGCATGAACATTTCACCAGAAGTGTGTCTCATGCCAAGAAACAACCGATTAGATTCCGGAGCCAAAATCCGGAATTACAATATGATTTTACTTCAAAAGTAAAGAACGTATTTGCATAAACATTTCACCAGCAGTGTGTCACAGGCCAATAAACAACCGATTAGATTTCGGATCCAAAATCCGGATTGACGATTTGATTGCGACCGGATTTGATTTGAGGTGTGTCTCGTGCTAAGGACCAATCCATTAAATTTTGGGGATGATTCGGATTACGATCCGGATCCATGAACGAACTGAAGCAGTTTTTTTTTTTCAGAAGTCATTTATCATGTTTATAGGAAACAAACAGTAATCGGATGGCAAGCATTGTTGCAATGCTGGGTGATTGCCGTAGCCTATAACGTGGGGATCTAGCTGACTGGTTGATTGTATGTTCTTATATGTAGGACATTTATTTCTCTAGATCTACACACAAGAGACATAAACCCAATGTTGGTTTAATGCTGGGCCGACATCTGCGACGTCGGTACAACATTAAGCCAACATTGGCTCAACGCCTCGTGTCTGCTGGTCGTGTGTATTCTATCTCTATAGCGTACATGATGGAGACACTAGCCATGAAAAGACTGACTTCTGTTTGAATGGAGTGGGCGATAAATAGTGAATTAGGCTGACGGCGGCCATCTCAGTCAAACGGCAATCGATCTGCCGTCTGGTGGTGGTTGATTACACTACCAATCTACCCAGAGATCAATCAGATAAGATCAGATTGGGGGGGGGGGGGGTGACGGGACAGGGAGAGAGAGGGGTAGACGCGCTGTAATACGAAATACCCAAGACGATATGCGGATAATAATAGTGTGGTAACACGACAGACGTGTTTAATTCCCCTTCTCGTCAACAGAGGGCGTGCTATCACCCCTTCCCAGGTGGCGGCACCGTCTCCCAGGGGGATCTGACAAACTGTACCCTGGCCAACCACTGACCACTGTGTCACGTGATCCACGCTATTCCCTGACCTTTGACCTCATTTATGTCACCTGACCTGATTACAAATCTGCGACAGGAAAGACTTGTTTGAGCAAATCCCGGATAACTGAAAAGTCTGTGATCTTTGACCTCATTTGCATCACGTGATATGATTTTGATACGCTTACTTGACCTGATCAAACATTAAGCCTGGCTCAGCAGGTGACCCCTGGCCTAATTACGTCACCTTTGACCTCATTACACGCAGTTAATCGGACGAAGATCAAATAAATGGACACAACAAGTCCTTTAATGTTCCGACCTGACATGACCTGACCCGGATATAAAATCTCGAGCATGAGCATATTATGCTATTTTATCTGCTCAGCACATAACTCACACACTAAAGGAAAGTGAGCTAATCAAGCTGAAGATTTTGAGTACACAAATATAGATCATATTATAATGGCGACCTCTTTAACATTGAAAACACTGTATCGAGCTTAGTTTAACCTGTTTTTTCTCCGCAATTACAAGCCATATAATTAAAATATAAAATATTTATATAAATGTAATAACTAGTATAACTATAATTAATGAATACGTTTTATGTTGTTCTCATTTCACTAAAATAAGCAACTAGATTGTGAAGTTTACAATTTAATAAATATGATTACCAATGAGAGAAATAGCGTGTAGCCCTATATATCCAATTCTCCCTCTCTCTGCTTCTTGTTCCCCTCATGTTATTCCAGTCCATGGGGTTCATTCACCGTCCAGTCTGGTAGCTCCAGGCTCAGCCGGACTCGAGGGATCAGCTGATTGTGCCACGTCCAGTTTGTATGGACTCGACATGCACTCTGTAAAACATGGATGCTATTCCACCAGACGCCAACTCTGCCTTGGTGGTGTAACAGCATGGCAGACATTAGCCCAGCATTGAACCAACTTGCCTACTGTGGCTAGTACCCCAGCAAACACGAGACGTTGAACCAATGCTGGGTTGATGTTGGGCCAGCGTCGTAGACGATGGACCAACATCACCCAGCATTGTTTCAACGTCTCGTGTTTGCTGGGACATGTAGTACATAAGGCGCAGGAATCACATTGATTACTGAAGTCCGGTCTCGTACAGCATATTTTCCAGCGACCCAGAACAGCATACAAAAGTATAAACAAAACAGTTTGAAGCTTCGTCTTCATGACGTTAGCAATGCATCATTCACTAGAACCTACAGTCTGTTTCATCAGAACCTGGGAGTAGCCTTTTTCCCATTCGTTCAGTTGCTGTTTTTTTATCATTTTTTTTAAGAAGGCTTCGGATTGGTCGAGATGGCCATCTCGACCAATCCGAAGCCTACGAATGTCGATATATTGTAACTTGTACGAGAATATCCTGAATACGGGCCCTATGCCTTGCTTTCATTTTGTGACAGATCAAACTAAAAATGTATAAGGGAATTTCCCCCTCTATTTATATATATTTAGATGAGGCTAAACTGGACCAAGATAGCTCCTAATATGGTTAGATAAATTAGATGACACTGCTGCCTCCCAGGCACAGGATTCGAACTTGGGTCTGGCACGATCTGAGGCTGAGCAGGCTACCACTCGATCACTATTTTCAAATTTTGGAAAGTTGTCTGATGTGAAATGAAAATACAATATTAAATTGTATTGATTTCACAGAAAAAAATCTGAGATGTTGTGTGTGAGAGAGAGTATAAGGAATCTTCTCTGATACAAATCCAATCACAGCAAATTTATTTGCACAACAATATTGTATCGGCAAAATCACATACATATATACATTTACATGTACTAAAAACATATTATATAGTGATATTACAAATATATGGTTATATAAAATAAAATATCATTCAAATATCATATCACCCAGCATAAACCATGGAGTTGGTAAAGACTGACTCCATCATGTTACCATGGTAACAGCCCTGTACTTGCTGCACGTTCAGATAAGAAACGCGATTTGTTGATCCAATACTGGTTTAATGCTGGTCCACCATCTGCGACGCTGATCCAACATTAAACCAGCATTGTTTCACCGTCCTGTGTGGCGGCTGGAATGGTGCAGGGTGGGTGGAGTGGGTGATTATTATTGTGTGTTAATTAGTAGTGAGGTGACAGGCGCCAGTTCCTGGAGTAAACACTCTTAACAGGGATCACTAACATGGATTAGGACGTCACAGTAGGCGACTTACATTTTTTTAATTAACCCTTCATGTGCCTCTGGTGTCTTAATATTTACAGTTGTTTTATTGTCACTTTAAATCTCACACCCCTAAGCGTTCGAACCCCACTCTGGCCTTCAAGTTTCATAGAAAATAAATGTTTCTTTCCCACTCACTCGAATTTCGAATTTTGTGTCTAGAGGGCAGTGTCATCTCATTCATCTCACCATCCTCTGGAGGTTCTCCTGGCGCAGCTTGGCCTATCAATTATGTGCACAAAGGTGGCCTAAGATCATGGAGGTTATATTCTTGCTAAGACCCCATTCATTCATTCATTCATTCATTCATTCATTCATTCATTCATTCATTCATTTATTCATTTATTCATTCATTCATTCATTCATTCATTCATTCATTCATTCATTCATTCATTCATTCATTCATTCATTCATTCATTCATTCATACAAGCCATACAAATTATTTCCTTAGGTTGTATTTGTACAATATGTGCTTTATTTTGAGATATGAAACTGTGCATTCATATATTTCCATTTCAAATTTGTATCGTTCGCTACAGTTTGAACACGTCGTCCTCTTCTAAAATAGATGCAACAGACCAACACATACAACCATTATTATTTGTTGAGTTCATATTTTAATGGGCTTATTTGATGTGACAGTCTCTGCAATGATTACAACAGATGTTCCAGGCTATCATAATGTACCACGCTTATAGACAATAGTCCATGCGCGGATTATAACGTCATAATTAGAATCGTCACAATTAATGAATTAATTAGCATGATTATTCAGATAATTTTATTCAATCAAAGTCTGAGATGGCAATTCTTAAGATTACAATTTGTCTTCATCTGGCTGGGATTAGGGTAAGAGTGAATAAGACAGACTTCTCTATATGGATTCGAACCCTGTAAGTCGTTAACCCTTTGAGTGCGGGCGACGCTTTCAAGCGCATTCATACTGTTTTTCCACAACTAAAATTTGACAGAAATTGAACAAATATGCATGTATAAATCTTGAGTAAAGCCCCCATTGTGAAATTTAGCATGTTTAATTTTTAAGTGAGGAGGTATTTTCCTTTCATTTGAAGTTGGCAATTGCGTGAGCAATGCCAACTTCAAATGAAAGGAAAATGTTAAGTAGTAATGAAGCACTTAAAGAGTTAATGAATAACTTAGGTCTTCCTCACGCCACGACTCATAGTGTCTGTCATCAGTCTAATTAATTGTTTTTCATTTCGTTCCCTTGGATATGAAAGGGTGTATCTGCCACTTAGTGAAGTGGCAGATACACCCTTTCATATCAAAGGGGACGATTTATTCCCAACTCATACCGTCTGAATTCAAAGAGAAATCAATAGTCTTAAAATGTTGCCCCATCGAGATAGAAAAGTTGCATCATCCATTTTTATAAAGTTGGCTATATACGTTTTATCGGAGCCACCTTCAATAAAGAAAACACCCTCTGAGGTTCATGACTCATTAATGAAGGCTTAACTATTTCACATCATCTGAGGTTCATAACTCATTAATGAAGGCTTAACTATTTCACATCATTTCAGATATGTCTATTGCTTGAAATTGAGTGTCTCTCTTTATCCATTCTAAAATATCGACATGACATATCTGTGTAGTGCTTGTATAAGAGAAGCATGAGGACAGAAGTATGTGGTCTGTGCTATGATAATATAGATTCGTTCACACGAAACATGAGGACAGCAGCACTCTAGGACAGCAGTATGTGGTCTGTTGGAATATCGACCGGTTCACCCGTGATCTTCTGTTTTCAAGCAGAGATTTTGATTGGTATCAGTACTCCATGAGGTCATCTACATTGCAAAAGTAGCTTTTATATATTATGCTAAACCATGTGAATAATAACCGCCTACACTTCGCAAATATTTTTTACTGTCATTTCTGTGCGATTGGTGTATTTTGAACTTTAAATATATGTTTACGACGTTGAAATGGTAAGGGAGCATAGAGTTACGTCATCAATCACGTGGCAGGGGGAGAATAGAGACATTGAGAATGAAAAACAATCAAGTTGAGAGTTTCGCCGCTCACTAATTAAGCCGTGTCTAATTAGGAGGTGACATAGAGTGAGCTGTCATAGACCGACTGATAAGTGGGATGTCTGCCACGTCACATGACCCGTGCATAAATTATGTTAATTATCACAGGTACCTCTCGTCCGGGTGACGTACAGACAGTCAATCATGGCAGAGACAAAAAGAAAAGCTGTTTACCCAGACCCCGATTTGGTGACACGGCAATTCATTTATTCTACAACATCTTAAGCCCCAGGGACCGTATAATCTCTAACAAATCATCTATTTTGTCTGTGATACATATTTAACCCTTTAACCCGTCAAACCCTCACAATGCATTAAAGCACATTTTACATCCCTGAAAACAGACTTGATTTACGTACAACAAAGGGTTTTTGAATGAAAATTTCCATGAAACTGGTTCACCAATACATGGCAATTTTCTTTAATTTTTAAACCAAATCATTTTCATTCACTACAAGTCGAGAATTGCGACAGCAATTCGCGGCTTGTAGTGGATGAAGATGACAAAGTCAGGCTTAAAAGGGCTAAGTGTCCCGTTAATTAATTTGAATTTACCCACTTCAGGTTGGAATGAGTAAAAATACTCATATTTGTGTAATTTGTGACAGAACATGTGCAATTCTGACTGGAACTAGGTAAACGATTTTCGTGATTTTAGTGAACTCCAATTGTTAATAACCGTTGTTTTTTTATTCCAGCTACGTAGATTAAAAATTAAAATTCTAGATATAAATAAACAAGGAATAATCTGATTAGATTCCCACATCAACACCATGCCTATCTTCTAAAACTAATGAAAATCTAGAGTTATCTGTACCTCACATATTTCCCATTTCTTATAACACTCCTGTAATTACAGATATGTTGAATTGGCTGCCGGTGTTCTGCCTTGTTATCTATAACGGGTGATGATAGCATCATATTACATAGTGACTACACGACAAAGAACTGTTGTGACGGGGAAAGTGCTGGGCTGTTTTGGCTTTAGTACCTGAGTATTATTCAGTATTGTGGGGAGCCTCCGTGACCGAGAGGTAGCGTGCTCGGCCTCAGACCGCCAGGGCTCGAATTTCGAATCCTGTGTCTGGAGGACAGTGTCATCTCATTCATCTCACCATCCTCAGGAGGTTATCCTTGCCCAGTTTAGCCTATATATGCACAAAGGTGGCCTAAAGCCCGATTCATTTCATTTTTTACCTGAGTATTATTGTCGTACAAAAAACAGTAACAGCTCATTTCTTCATTAAGCCGGCTCTCACGGCTCCATTCGCCAGGTTCGAATCCTGTCCGGAGCGGAGGTGTGTCATCGAAAACAGTGCTTAAAATTCGAGTGTGCCTGGGATGTGCAGTGCTGAAACTTCAGTGCCAGAGCGAGGTTTGAACTCGCGATCTCCGACTTTCCAAGCAAGCAGCTTTGACCACTGCACCAGGACCCCCGTCCTCGTAAGCTCAGAGATAGGCCTACTGTGTTAGGAAACCGGCCGGATCGGATGTTTGTAAAAGAGGTTGTGCATATAGGGTGCTCTAAACTGTTCAAAGGCCTGGTGTGTGCAGTGATGTCCACGATACTGTGCACCATAAAGAACCCTTAAAGTCATTCTATAAGACTTCAAGCTTCCACAATGACACTTTTGTAACCGTGGAAGAGCCCACACCAATCAGCGTTTTTCATCATAGCGGTGACTAAGAGCGATCGCGACACCAAGGGCGAAAAATGCCAAAAACTTTTTAATGACGTTGCGACAAATGAGCTGAGGATGCGATCATGTAGCTGAAATGTTACTGATTCTAATCAACCTATTGCGGGTAATCGAGTAATCGAGGCCAAGTCTTAGATATCATGGATATGACCGTCCAAAGAAGTGTTCTGCGATTTTGTATCGGCGCAATCTGTGGCTGAAACCTACAGTTGCAAAATCTGGTTCAGGCACGTTGGGGCTAAAACTTTTGTATCTATATATGTTATACAAGTCAAGTCAAGTCACATTTATTTGCTTCACAAATCTTACAATGTGTTTGCAAAATACAGCTTTACAACAGAACATAAAACCAAATATCAGCATAATACACTCGTTACTGGAGTATACTTATCTGGCTATGGGTCCATATATTTTATGAACGGGTTTTTGATAATTCAAGTTGGAGTGTACAAAGTTTATTTTCTTCTTTTTAACAATTATGAATGTGGCTAAGTTTTGTAGTTTTTCGGTGCTCTTAGATTTAAGAGCAATTTTAAATAAATCATCTGGGGTTGTATATGTATTGGTCAACAATGTATCCCTAGTATACAGTAACACCACAATTGATCATACATACTTGCTGTACAGAGATTCACGTGGCATGTACAGACAAGACAGTGTAAAGACAGAAAACAGATACATAGACCCAATGCTGTTTTAATGTTGGGCCAGCGTCGTAGACGATGGCCCAACATCAAAACAACATTGGTCTAATGTATCGTGTTGACGCAGGTGAGGGGTAGATACCCCGGGGTGAATAAACGGCATGGCGGGAGGGACTGGGGTACACACCCGGGGTGACACAGTAAGTGCCGGCTGGGGTGACGTCCTGATACCCTGTACCCCAGGGCTGTAATTCTGGGTCAGGGAACACAGAAACAAGGTCAGGTGAGAGGTCACAGGGCAAATAGAACTAAGGGTTGGGGTCTGTTACCTTACGCCGCTCACAGTGGACGTATAATTCAAACGAAATGTTCTCCTGGATATAATCATGCTGCTATCAGATTCTTTCCTACCAATAACCGACCGACCGACCGACCGACCGACCGACCGACCGACCGACCGACCGACCGACCAACCATCCAACCAACAAACCAACCGACCAACCAACCACCAACCACCAGCCAACCAACCAACCAACCAACCAGCCAACAAAGCAACCATCCAACCAAGAGGACTACTGATCGACCGACCAACCAATCAATCAAACAATAGACCAACTACTCAACCAACCGACCAACCAACCAGCAAACCAACCAACCAATCAACCAACCAATCAAAAATCCGACCGACAGAGCAGCTGCCAAACCAAATTGAAAAGGCGCTGTCCCAAATCAATTAAGCCGAAATGTTGTAATACTGGGCTTACTTTTTCTATTGTATATTTTAAAATAATATACAACTAATTAGTCGTATCCTTTATATCCATCATATCCTCGTGGCCTCTGTATTGTTATACTAAACAAGATATATGTCTCTACAGATTCCTTGCACGCTAAATAGTTGGTTAATGCGAACTGGGATATTCTGTGCGAAATGGCTCAATTCTGTGCAAACAATAAGCTGGTTGTATGCGGATATTAAAATCACCACATATAATCAGAGATTAGAATATCTACAAAGGAGGTGATTAGGGAGGGGCGTGTCAGGGGGCGGGTTTGTCCACAGGGGGTCCGTTTGATTGACTTACTGCGGCTGGTACCTGCCAATCATTGTTACCCCTACACAGTGCTCCAAACGATCTAAGGTTTGTGTGACTGACATACTGTGACCCATACATGTCAATCATATATAGTCAGTGATTGTGTAACTGACTAAATATGATTGACAAGTATCATTAGCAATATGTCAGTTTGTATGTCACACACACCTTAGACCGTTTGGAGCAATGTATAAATTGCTCCTACACATTGCTCCAAACTGTTCTAAGATTTGTGACTCAATATGAGTATCAAGTATCAATCATGTATCAATCACAATATGTCATTCACACAAACCTTAGTCCGTTTGGAGCACTGTGTAGAGGTAAATTACCCCTACACATTACTCAAAACGATTTCATACATTCCCGATAATGATACTAAAAGTACCAGAGATACACAAATCATTTCAATTAGGACATTAATAGGGGTGTGTTCAGTATCTATATCACTGATATCACAACGTCACTGAATCGAGGTGTTCATTGCCTAAAACAGAAGTAGAAAATGCAATTATTGAACTGTATTTCATAGATTATAAATAATCCAGTGTCATCTCATGCATCTCATCATCCTCAGGAGGTTCACCTAGCCCAGTTTAGCTGTATGTGCACATTCATTCATTCATTCATTCATTCATTCATTCATTCATTCATTCATTCATTCATTCATTCATTCATTCATTCATTTATTCATTCTGTACATAATTATAACATTTGTAAATGATACAGCATTTTACGATAAAATAATGAAATGTTAGATATAGATGTCTTTTGATTACCATAGGTTGTAGGAGCTTTGACTTTGACGAACCCCGCACTGAAAGAGTAAAATATTTATAATTGCCGTAGACTCATAACATAGGTAGGCCTATACAAATGAAGCGGAAAGAGCTAGCTAAGACATTTATCATGATTTCAAATTGAAAAACAAACTCACTTTGGTTTCCACAATATTTATATGTGTCACACATGACGCTTTGTCTGCTGGGGTCGAGTATGATGTCATAACCAGATTATTATGAGACAGATGATTATTCGACCTCTAATGCTCATAGTGTCACCTAACTCTTGTCCTGCTACGGCGTATATATACGATTCCAAGCAGATTCTAAGCCGAATAATATGTCACGGAAATATATAATATAGTTTGTGGTAGATGCTCAGCTAGTCAAATAATTCAATTTAGAAGATGTATATTTTCAAAAATAGACTTTTTTCATCATTTGAAGCTGGAATTTGCGTTAGCAATTCCAGCTTCAAATGATGAAAAATATAATGGAAACACTTCAGCATGACAAGGGTTAAATCAGTCACAGAATCACATTTCGTCCCTTACAGGCTAAAATGTCATAAGTGTTACTTAATTGAGTGAGACCTAGGCTATGACACTTTGTGTGCTGAAGTGTAATATGTGACAGTTTGTGTGCTGGGGTGTAATATTCTTCCTCATGACAATATGCATGCGTCCTATGTCCTAATAGATCAATACCAGACGACACAGCCACACGGTTATTGATCATGACACGGTGGCCTTGACCTTGCCATCCGTACACAAGGTGACTGTGTACACAGCATCCCCAGCCTGACCCCGGGGAACCATCCTGTCACACGTTAAACTAACGTGACGTCACACCCCCAGGGAGCCAATAGCATGCCGTAATACACTCGTCACGTGATAACGCGTGGGAATCTTACCGGTCATGTTTACAAGGGGAGTGTGGCATCTTCGCGATTTGAAATAATAAAATTGTATGCCTCCGCCAGCCCCCGACTTGAAGAATTATGTAATCTGATTGTCGTCCGTCTGTCCATCTGGCCGTGCGTCCGTGCGGTCGTCCGTCCATGCAAGTTGGGTTCTGCAGAGTCGGAACACTTTTCTAGTTATAACAACATTTCAAAAATTATCCTCATAGACCTGATAGGGGTCAGTACATCTGCTGTATCCTTTTTTTATTTAAAAATGTATTTGATTCAAACTCTATTTTTTCATTATTATTCCTGTATCGCTGTATTTTTTGCTATCTTTTTACTACTGCTGTCATCACGCTTTAGAATCCTTATGCATTTAATGACCATGAACATGATGAAGTTGTCATGGATCCCATTATGGTTGCTATAGACCTGTTATACCACTGACAACAAATCACATCATTGTCATGGAGACGTCATTGCTGTTACGGATCTGTCGTATCGTTGCCTTGGAGCTGTCCCGTAGCTGCTTTAGTTGCCATGGTTGCTATGGACCTTTCATATCGTTGCTACGGACCTGTCATATCGTTTCTACGGACCTGTCATATCGTTTCTACAGACCTGTCATATCGTTGCTATGGACCTGTCTTATTTGTCAAAGGAGGCACGTGTGGTGTGTGGGTGGTTTTAGTAGATACTAGGACTGCCGTGCAAAGCCAAAAGGCAGTATCTGCTTACTTTACAAGTAAGCAGATACTGCCTTTTAGCTTTGCAAAGCAGGTTAGTTCGGCCTGCATCATCAATCATTCTGATTGACAGATACTCACACCAAGCTCCCCTGACCTGGGACTTAAATACCTGCAGTGAACTGAGGACAAATGAAAAAGCTGCTTATAACTCTTTCCCGATCCAGAATATATATCCAGAATGTATATGTGTAACAAAATGTAACGAGCACAACATATTGAAGAACAGTGACATTTAGATTACAGTAATGTACATGTATCACTCTTTATAATAACCCACTTTGTACGAAACAAATCGATAACCCAAACATGAAAAATAGTTATTTGGAAAATAGAATGTTTTGTGTAATTGGATTCATTAATACAGAAGTTTTTATCGTCAATTGGGCCTAAATCTGGAATAGCTAGCGCAATTTCTATTTTCAGAAGAAGAAAAAGAAACGTTCATTATTGGTAATTAGGTCACTGTGCTAAGCTTGTGAATAGTATTTAGACTCAGTACAATTCCTACCCACTCACTATTCAAACTGAAAGAAAAACAGATTTGCTGGTGAAAAAGTCAACAAGGAGTTGATCCCTGCGCTTCTATCATTGGTTGTGCTGCGCTTGTATCTTACCCGTGTTTGCCAGCTAGTTAATAATAAACTGCTTATTGACACTCGACGGTATCTGTGCTGCTTGTATCTGGTTTTATCGCTCACGCCCTCATTGGCTCTTAGTAGAGTCTGTAGTTGCCACTTGAGACGTGTTCATATTCACATTAACCCTGCGCCCTCTACCGACCAGACCGGAACTAAGTAAACTCTTAATCTGGTGCGCGTGCGCAGCCTGCCACGCGTAACTGATTATGACGTCATTAATTCTCAACGTGACGTCACTACCGCCTGGAGATTACTGCTCTTCCGACACGTGCTCAGTACCACTTCCGGTATCTTAGCACAGCCACATGCTTAGCTAAAAAAGTTTTTAAACATTCAACGGTTTTAATAGAAAATCGGGATTATCCTGATTATCTGATTATGTAGCAGGCGTTTAGTGTTAAAGATCAAAAGTACCATGGTACTAGATATAGGCTAATGTTGTTACATTTGTCCATGTCACTTAGGCATTCCACAAAATATTACTTTTTCAATTTTTTTTTAAATTTTAAACTCTTGTAAAATTTATATGTGGTTTACTTTCTTCCACTTTCATATTCTTTAACTTAAGAAAAATCCTAACTTTATCAAACATCATGTTATATGATTGTAGGCCTACTTCTTTTTGAGCCTGGTTAATTTCTCATTTATAAAATGAGTGGATTGTGATAAAAGTTAATTTATGGCGGAGTGACCCTTCTAGCGAGTGAACTAGTAACTATGTGATTGTTGGCTAAGCTGTCACGTCAAGTGGCAGAGGTCACTTGAAGGTCAGGTCAGACATGGCGGGTCAGATAGCGGCGGGCTGGTGTCTCACCTGACGGGATTAACTCACTGATAAATAATAACGCATTATCAGGTCGCTAGGTGGCCTACTTCACAACCCCCGCATATCTGTGACGCCAACTGAAACCAAATTACCGTGAAAAGCTAACGCATTCATAGAAAACACGCAACGTCGTCTCAGTGTTGTTTTAATGTTGTCCCAGCGTCGTAGACGATGGGCCAACATTGAACCAATACTGGGTCAACCTCTCGTATTTGCCGGGAGCTCACATTTTAAATTAAATTTCCAGACACAATAGATGTTCACCCCTTCTTTATTCAAACCCGTGGGGCACATTTTCAGGTGACTGGGCAATCCAAATAAAGATACGATATTAAAGGGAACTGATCAATGTGACAGGATATACAAAATAATAATTAAACTGCTCGCTTCAATATAAATATTCTAAGCTCCATGTGCTTCGTATTTAGCCCATTTCAAGCTGAACGTGTGAAATAAACAATCGTATATGTCGCCGCCTTGGCAATTAAAGAGTTTCAAAGTGACAAATACGTCCCTTTAATATCACGCTGACGGTGTTATTTGATTATTCCCATTCTGACAAGTGTTACATTGATGGCTTTGCATTTTAAACATGTCAAGTGACGAGGCAATTTCTTACTTGAAAGTAAATTTACCGTGAAGTCACTTGTATTATCGTTTCGATTGCACAGTGTTGATCTTCATTTACTACTAGCATTATTGCCACTGACACCATTACTGTTACCACTATATACCACTGTATCTATATATGTTGTGAAATATTTTTCTCGCATTATGATCAGAGATCGTACATATACATGAACTCTTATATGATCGATTTACACAAAGTTAAACTCCGATTTATCCCATAGTTCATGAAGATACAGATAAATAGTATCCCAGAGATTGTAATACGGACCGTCTGTTTATCTGTCCATTTAAAAGGCTGTCCAAGAAACACATCCCAGCAAACACGAGACACCGATCCAATGTTGGACCAATGCTGGGCCAGCGTCGCAGACGGTGAACCAACATTGGTCCAACAGTGGGTCGATGTCTTGTGTTTGCTGGGATGTGTTTCTTGAATAGGCCTATACACAATAACAATAATATATAAACTAAAACACATAGCATACATGTTATATATATGAATACATATTATTGCATGGTGTGGCTGACTCTGGATCACTATACCATGTATACAAAAAATTATCGTAGCCAAACTTTTGAGGTCGAACCCTATGCCATCTCGATGAGGTTTCCCAGGCCCAGTTTAGCCTACATGTGCAGAAAAGCTCATTCATCTACTAGTATTCTTTTTATCATACGCCACAGACAATAGACAGATAGATACACGTAGCCGAGACTCCCAGAGGGTCTACCCAACACTATACACTGACCCAATGCTGGTCTAATGTTAGGCCACCGTCTACGACGCTGTCCCAACATTAGTCCAACATTGGGCTCGCGTTTTGTGTTTGCTGTGGTTCGGACGGACACATGTAGATGTCTCCTTATCACCCATTATCGCCCGCGTGTATCACAGACACTCTTCATGATTTATGGCACCCTTTGTGCCTCCGTGTGTACTCAGTGATAGCACACCCTTTATGTCCCACAGGCTCAGAATAAATACCTACAATATCTACAGGCTCCGACCCTTTATGCCCCAGAGGATCCGCCCAAAATCTGTGGCCAGTAATTAGTTGATAACAGACAGATTCTTGGAGCAAAATGAAACGCACTTTTTTCCCACATTTCTCTAAACATCTGAAAATTAGGATCTCTGATTTCCATTTTGACCCAATGCTAGGCTAATATTGGCCCATCGTCTACGACGCTGGGCAAACATTAGCCCAGCATTGATAGAAAAGTTAAGATGCTCTCAACTTTTCTAATGCAAATCAGAAAAAGTTATGATAATATAATGTTAATTTTATGATTTTTCTAGGATGGGGCCACTTTTCTTTAATGTTCTCTGCCTAATAACTTGCTAAGTTCTATATGTTGCACCAAGGATTCTAGTATCTTTGGTTGCACAATATATGTGTTATCGTTTCCAAGTCTCGCATCTAAAACACAAAATAATAATACTTCTTAACTGCTTAAAATCATTTAACTTATAATCAAAAAAGAATATTTGAAGAGGTAAATTTCACATATATATTTTGTTGTTTACGTCGACTATGTACCTAATGTACTGTATTGGGAACTCTGGAAAAATGGTTAGATTTTACAAAATATACTGTTCGTGGTGAAGTTCAAATATATGTGTCCATTTCAAACTAAATTGTACAGATGGAGGTGATCCGAGGTTAAATAGCCACACATTTATGAAAGTCCATTTATTTTTCCTATGTAGTCTATGTTGATTATTATTATTTACCCTAACTATTTTTTAAGTGGTGTTTGTGGTTTCTCAATGATTTTCGGGTATACATCTAAATTTGTATGTATATACATCTAAATTTTGGCGGCTGCTGGATTTGTAGGTATGGAGATCTAAATTTGATCTAATCATAGATTGAGCACGCCCTTCCCCCTCCTATGGGGACCCTGATAAAATACAAATATTAATAAGTAATGTATTTATCGTCTTTGTGTCGGTGACGGCAAAACACAGTCATAAATCAGATATTGCACCAGAGTGAGTGAATGACTGAGTCAATGGCAGTGTCAGTGATAAAAATGATCAACATAAATTAGTTAAATATTTTTGGACTGCCCATTTCAGGGTTTTAATATCAACATAAGAACGGTACGGTACATACATAGATCATGATGATAATGTTACGAAATTGCGACCAGCGCTGGTCTGTGTGAGAACGGCTGTCTAAAACACTCATTTTAAAGTAACCAACAAAATATTATATTCAGTTATTTTCTGTGAAACGTTTGAAGTTTATGTTATACCTCGATCACAATGACCCATGCACACTAACCATAACCAGTTTTGGGACTATTTCTAATTACTAATGGCCTTTTTCTTAGTTTGTCATTGTGGCAGTCAATGTTGTTTTAATGTTGTGCCAGCGTCGCAGACGGTGGCACAACATTAAACCAACATTGGCTGAGGTAATAAATAAAAATATAATGTAACATCCTCCGTTTAAATATTTTGAACACATTTAATCTGTCGTTATCATGGTTATGATTGAGTTCTGTTGTGAAGCAGTTCAAGAATGTCATTGTTTTTTCAGTTGGTGAAATTGTTTTGTAAATGTAGACGCTTGGTTGGGGCACATTGACACAATCCACACAGCATGTGATGACGTAGTGCGCAACCTGATGACGTGCAGCACGTAAATAGTTATGTCTACTGGATCATGTGGATATAATTGTTCTCTAATTGCTCTAAGCGCTTACCTAACGTGACCTATCGTGACCTCTGTCACCAGAGGAAGTCACCTCGACGGGCATGCGCGGCATCATCTTCCCTTCTGGCTTGTCTCATAGCTCCACAGATGTCTCCAATTCAAAAGGCAGTAATTGATTACTTTCAGGTAAGCAGTTACTGTCCTTTGACTTTGGTGTGGGATACTGTCGTACAAATCCAAAAGGCAGTAACTGCTCACTAAATTTCTTTAACCCTTTAAGCGCTAAATTTTTAAATGAAAATCATGGAGACCAAAGGGTGTTTTTTTTCAATTTGAAATTATAATAACTATCTTAGTTAGCTCTTTCCGATTCATTTGAATACCTGTGTTATGGGTCTGAGGTCATCAGAAATATTTTTAATTTTACAGTGCAGGGATCGACTTTAGACGTCAGAATCTGACGTCTACAGACGTCAGATTCTGACTACTAAAGTCGATCCCCACTGTGGGGATCCACTTTAAGGGTTAAACTTTCCTTGTTGACTGAAATGGCTTATCTTATTTGCTACAATCTTGTTCTAACATAGCACTTTTCAAGTAAGCAGTTATCAGGTTATTGCCTTTTTGCTTTGCAGCAGAGGAGCATAACTTGTCAAAATTTAAATCATAAAGACTAAGTGCTTTGCAAGTATATAATTTGAAACTGGCAAATTCCACGACTAAGAATAAGAATGTGTATTGGGTAAACTTTTCAGCTTTTTACAATGTCAATGATCAATTGCTGTTTTTCGTGGTACCCATAGACCCAAACTTTTGGGCCATTTTGGGCAATCCAGATGAAATAAATAGGCCTATGTTTATATATTTTTATACTGCTATTTGGCATTGCAGTATAAAATATCTTGTCAAAACTGGGATTCGGAGATAGCATTGGGACAGGTTACACAATGTGTAAACACAGTCTGGCATTTATGCCTGTTTACCGTGCCATAACCTGACGTAATGGTCACACAGTGAGTATGGCGCGCCGGTACTCACATAACGTACCGAAATAATACTAAATATTGTGTTAGTTTTCAGGATCAGGTGCAGTTCTTACTCTCTTGTGGCTGTTACCTCGTAACATCCCACAAAACACAGCATCAATGTTGGGCCAGCGTCAAAGATTATGGTCCACCATTGAGGTCTCGTTCAGCCTTCCATGTCATTTCGTAGAGCTTCGGCACAATAACTCAAGATAGTCACCGATCTTCAATGTGATCACTTTCACAAACTACACCATTTCCATCTATTTTAATTAATCAATGTCTGTCTTTTTTCCAAGTAGGCTTATAGAAATAGTGGTTTTGTATTAACATCAAGAATCATCGTGTCATAGTGTAATGATCTGCATTGAGAATTCTATCTATTCCACACATTTTGTGTACCATGTAGGCTTATACCGTGGAGATATCCGTACTATCCCCATCCTTATACTTAGTAAGTAATTTCAAACATAATTGTATCTTATTTTAAATTGCTATGGATAATATATAAGCCCATAACTAATTCAAACTCCTCTCAGACCCCCTAGTTATAGCTTCAAACAGTAACTCATGCAAAGTTCACCTCTTCCTTTCATTACTTTTCGAGTTCGTGTGCGTCCCTCAAGAACAATTTGACAGGTTTGGTCTTGTTTGTGAGATATTATTTTGACGTCAATGCCTGAGGGCACAATCTATCCGGTTTAATTGTGAAATTTGAGAATACCGTGTCTGTCATTGATATCAGAGAAGAATGGACATTTGAAATGACCCCCGGGACAGAGGGGAACAATAGGGAAATGTCGGACACATGAAGAGATAATCGGAAACTAAAAACGGCGCAAAATGGCGGCCATTACTGATGTATGAGAGCGGGATGAAGGTATCACTCTACAAAACAGCGCGTCACGGCTGACCACAGGGAACAATCGGTTATGTTTGGGGGGCTGGACCGAGGTCAATGCGGGGTCATTGAGGCGTGGACTCGTGTTTAGCCAGCCGAGACCACTGTCCACTCTCCCAGAAAATACGAGACAATTACCAATTGTTGGGCCAATGTTGGTCCAGCGTCGCAGTGGCTGGCCCAACATTGGCCCAACATTGGGTAAACATTTGTTTTGTGTGAGCAACTCCCCAGGTAACACGAGAGGTTGACTCCACAGCCAACATGAGCCAATGTTGTTTAATGTTGGGCCAGCTTTGAATACATTGGCCCAACATTAAAACAACATTGGGGCAATGTCTCTGCACGCTGACCCAACAGTGATCCAACATTGTAGTCATGTGTGATGTTCGCTGGGATGTCTCTATGATGAGCTGTATGACACATGGTCAGATAAATTAGCTGCAGTGCCCATTTTTTAGGCGAGTATGCACTAAGGCATTAAATTCGCAAAATTAGGCATTAAATTCACAAAAAAAGCGAAATGCGGGACTACGTGGTTTACGTGCTGCAGGACACGCATCTTCATCTATCAAGTTGTCTGCTGCTGGCAGACCAGTGGTCTGACTGTCAGACCGGATGCGGCAAGATGCAGGACACGCTGATTAAGTAACCTTGTGTGTAACCATGGAGACAGTAGGTGTAACAGCGGTGACTTTCTGATTTAAAATATATATGTTCATTTTTATTGCAGACTTGAGCAATATAAATCACACTGTAAAAACAAGAGAGAATCCTGACTGAACTTCAACGCGTCCCCATACTGAATAACCATTATTTTTCGCTGACATAGTCAGCAAAATTGAATGGTACTTCAGTATTAAAACTCGTTAAAGTTGGATATGACTCTTTCCATGCTCTCTCACTCTGTGAAATATGATTCAAAAGAGTTTGACAAGTGGTAGATATGACCTTTTTTACTAAAGTGACTTTAGTATTAGCACGTGATTAATTATATTCACAATGGCGTTGTTTCACACGTGACCGGCTAACAGGAAGTACACATAATATATTCAGTAGATTAATAATGTAGAGACAACTGTTCCCAGGGCGTGAAGTCCCTGTGATTAACAATCTAGGTGCTAGAGGCTGTATATAGCATTAACCATCTGGGTGCTAAAGGCATCATTGAATATATTAGGGTCATTATTTCTTTTGTAGCTCCTTACGCAGTAAACTGGTCTACTCCCAAACAAATGTATGAGTAATTTTCACTCACTTGAAATTGTGGGTCGCTGTAGGGAGACACAACTTCAAGTCAGTGAAAATTTTAATTATTTAATTGAGCGCTTCAACCCCTACAGCTCGGGGATCGACTTCAGACGTCAGAATTGTGGACGTCAGATTCTGACGTCTAAAGTCCACCCAGCACTGCCAGCGAGTAATGATATATTTAATTGCCATAATACAGGTATTCAAATGAAGCGGAAAAACCTAACTAAGACATTTATGGTGATTTAACCCTTAGAGCACTGAGCTATTCAATTTAAATTTCCAGTCACGTTAAGCTGTGTCTCGCTACCGGGATCCACAACTTCAAGTGACTGAAAATTTGTGTTATTTGTGAAATTTAAGTCCCAACATATATCTGTGTTTCAAGATTGAAAGCACATTTTATTTTTAACAACTGATCATATAGGTGCTAATGAAAACACAGAATATTTACTTTAGTCGACATCAGTGTGCTGAGGGTTAAAATTGAAAAAAACCTTTGGTCTTCCTGATTTTTACAAAATTATTTCAGCGGTTTATTGGTTAAGGATTAGACAGTCTGTAGAGTAGTTCTTTATAATGTATTGAGTAGACGATCAATACCCCTGTGATCAGTGAAGCGTGACCCGTAGACGACAACCTGCTGATTACTATTATGATAAACTATTCATCCTGTGACAGGCTAACTACACGGCGGGGCGTATGTCGTGATGAATGGAAAGTACCGCAGTCAAGGAAAAGCGATTACAAAACGCGATTTGAATTCACAACAAACTTTACTCTATCAACAAAAGAAATAAAATGCCTTCTTAATTTTATTTTCAAGATAAGGTGATGTAAAAGTTACTGCAAATAATCGATGTCATTCCAGGCGCACTTTAGTTTAGTTTGTAAATAATATGTTTTTTTTTGCTGATGAGTTTCCAATATTGCTTTTTTTTAGTTTGCCTTTCAGTGAATGACAATTGAAAACTACTAACAACAGGCTTCTGCGACCCCTTCGACTAAATACCTAGACGATTCTGAAGGAAATGAGACAAATATTATAGCAATCTTATAGGATGTTGAATGGCATGGCTCCAGACAATATCACTGATGAAGTCGGATAAATGTAAAATGTATAATAATAATTAAACATTATTAGACAAACATCATTTCACTTCATTTGCCATATTATATAGGCTTCTTCCGAAGATACTGGATCGTTTTATTATAGATAGGCCATTTTCTTTAACAGCGTAGATATGTTTTTGAACGCCCTCAAATAACAGCATTGTGCAGTTTTTTGACAAACACATACAACTATAAATAAGTTCATAGAGCTGAGTCATGTGTGTTTATTATGAGTTGATCTATAGATTGTCGATTTTACAGACAATAAGCCCCTAAAACAGTGATTTAACGGTTCATGAACCTTCTTATTGATCTATGATGATTGATTTCACAGTAGATGATAACCCCCCCCCCCCAGGGGTCTATTATAGATTACCCCCCTCCCCAGGACAGTATTACAGAGAGGATTCAACTCTGTATTTCACAGTCTGTGAAAATAAATGATCCTGATGACATGAACATGGCATGCCGCACAGAAAATAACACCTCCCTCTCAGATAGACACAGACAGAAACAAACCAACGAATGCTCCCTCTCAGGAACATGGTGAGAGACGCGTAACAGTGAAACCAGAAAACGCCAGATCTTGCCACAATGCTGGCTTAACGTTGGTCCACCGTCTGCGACGCTGGCTAAACATTAAACCATCATTGTTTTACAGGGGAGGGTTATGACTGAGAAAGCCTGTGAATATGAGATGGATGGTCGCTACCGACTGGACCTTGAAATGATTAATCGATAGTATCGACTGACGGGCTATGGAAGCGTTACAGTAGATCTAGGAACCCATGCAAACACGAGATGTTCAGCCAATGCTGGTTTAATGTTGCGTCAGCGTCGTAGACGGTGGCCCACCATTAAACCAGCATTGACACAACATATGGCGTGACAGACGGGAGAAGGCTTATAGAAGCTAAGAACTGTCACTGGAGTTATTTTACAAAGAAAGCTGACATGGTGATGTGTATCATCGTCATGGTGATGTGTATCATCGTCATGGTGATGTGTATCATCGTCATGGTGATGTGTATCATCGTCATGGTGATGTGTATCATCGTCATGGTGATGTGTATCATCGTCATGGTGATGTGTATCATCGTCATGGTGATGTGTATCATCGTCATGGTGATGTGTATCATCGTCTCGCTATGGTGATCCACACACCGCAATGTGTTACCATAGTCTGTTTTTGTATTTTTTATCACAACATACTTATCATAGGACGAACAATGGAAGATCATTCTAAAATGACAAATTGACTGAGATGTAGGCCTACTTTCTCCGAGAAATGGGCCAACCGTTACCATGGTTACTGCATGTGAAGTGATGTAATGCCAAAATGTGGGCCATCATTACACAGCTGTCCCAACATTGAGACAACGTCTGCACAGCATCCGGCTATAACTTTACCTAAATACTAACCCACTAAGCTCAACTAGAATAGTTTTTAATCCATTTTTATTAAATTACTGTCTGGGAATAAAATGAGCATTTAAATATCGAGATTTGCTAATGTTCAGTCTTCGCCCTTACAGTGCCGTAACCGACTTTAGTCGTCGGAATCTGACGTCTGCGGACGTCAGATTCTGACGACTAAAGTCGGTCCCGGCGCTGTAAGAGTGAAAATATTTATTATGACCGTAGACCTATAACATATGTATTCAAATGAATCGGAAAGAGCTAACTAAGACAGTTATGAATTTATGATGATTTCAAATTGAATAAAACCCCTTTGATCTCCAAGGTTTTCATAAAACAATTCAGCGCTTTAGGGTTAATAAAAAAGAGATGAGTTGGCCTAGTTTTAAGTTGTGGGTCGCGTTACAACTTTATACCCTGATGACATCGCAAGGCTCTGACACAGCGACCTCCATTTTCAAATGTAATAGTTCTAATACGATCACATGTTTACGCCTGCTGAAAATGGCACAGTTTTCATAGGCACTTGAAATATTCGTCTCATTTTCTTGGCATCCGAGTTTTTTGGTAGTGACGTTTTTACACAGCTGGCTGTGGAAACAAAATGGCGGTCAGTGTGACTGGGCCTCGCGCAGTAAATGAGTTAGGCGGCCCAGTCATACCGGGTAACAACTTTAGTGGGTGAAAATTTTAATTATTTGATTTCTCGCTTTATCAGTAAAAGGGCTGTATCTGACATTTTTTAGGTTGTGCATATTATACAATAGTAATTATTGTGATATGCCTACAACTAGGAAATATCGCTGAATTATTTTGTAAAAAAAAATCGCTACCAAAGGGTTTTTTTCAATTTGAAATCATCATAAATGTCTTAGTCAGCTCTTTCCGATTCATTTGAATACCTATGTTATGGGTCTGCGACCCTTAGAAATATTTCTACTCTTACAGTTCGGGGATCGACTTTAGACGTCAGAATCTGACGTCTACAGACGTCAGATTCTGAGGACTAAAGTCTATCCCCGCGCTGTAGGGGTTAAAGAGGGGTATCCGTGGTTGTTGGGACACCAATGAAACACTAATCTGTTAAAAGGTTTTCCTTCTGCAGACATAGCAGGTACGCAAGTGTTGACAACGTATAATGTTATATTGGTTCAACTTGTTTCACATCGCTGCCGCCATCCGTCATAGTTCAGGCTTTTATATTTTTTTTTTTTTTTCAGAATGCTTATGTTGACCCAATGTTTCTTAGATGATGGTTCAGCGTATTATACGGTGGGCCAGCATTGGAACAACATTTGATTTTGCTTCTGTAATTCTTCGTTCCATGTCTGTGTTATGTCAATGCCTCTCACGGCAATGCCGCAGACACGCCGACACACTTCTGGGTGTCGTGATGGATCGAGAATACCGAGTGGCGTGCTGCAGGAAACGCTGAATGTACCGAATGATGGGTGGCTCGGAACAGGTGATCCACACAGCCTACATAAAGGGACAATGTTGGAATGCCGTGCTAACTCACTTAGTGTGATGCACTGTCTACACAAACTGACAATGTTTGGATTTCGTGTTTCAGTGATTTTGACGTCACTTAATGACTGCACATGGCGTACAATCCTAAAGTATAGGCCTGACACACTAAGATGGTCACGCTAACTTGAAAGACTTTTTGGTAAAAAAATGAAGCTAAACCAGATACAATATGTGTCAGCATGCACCGCACTGCACTTTTTAGTTCCCTGCAAACTATTCTGCCTAAATGTCTCATGTTTGCTGGGCTGTACCATTTCACATGGATCAAGGACAATACAATATTATTGCATAGATGTACATCGGCGTTATTGCATTTAAAAAAATAAAAACTCAGCGTTGGACATATACTTAGGTCAGCTACCTGCCCCAAACGTCTGTCTAATGCTGGTACAAGGTCGAAGATCTTGTACCAACATTAAACAGACATTGGGTGAAATTATGGTGTCCGCAGCTGGGAAATCCCAATACTGCTGAGCCAACGTTGCAGAATGTAAACCAACTTTAAGACAACATTGGTTGAAATTACCCTGCCTGTTGGCTGGGAATCACCAATATAGAGTGTGGTCAATATATGAGCCTCGTTATTGCTGTAAACAACGGGTTTCCCAATAACAAGTCACCTACCTCTGGGAATTATATATCTGGTTTCCATAATGACCCGATATTAAAACGGCACGGACAGGGGTGACAGGGTCACATGTCAAAGGTCAGAGTTAATAAGGGCGAGTCAGGTGGCAGCTGTGATCGGCTTAGGTTGTAGGAAGTATTGCCCCCGTGTATGTGAGAGGGAGGGGGGGGGGGGGGTGAACCCTATAACTATAACACGTATAATGTAGTACTTTCTAAATAAAATAATATTAGTATAAGATAAAATGAAAACGTCGGGTTTCAATTACATATAGAGAGCTCTAATGAATTCTAATTTCAAACTCCCAGTGATTACAAATTTTAGCAACAATTGAAAAATATAGGCTACGCGCGAATTGAAACATGCCCACGTAATATCATAATTTTAATAATTATCGTTCATATCCGTCCTAATAAGAACGTTACTTTCATTTGAGATATCACCCGTGCTTATTTCACAAAGATCTACCTGTTTTTTTTAGATGGAAGTTTTATAGTTTTGAGGATCGCACTGCACATTTCAGGATTTGTACTAAAATTATTCTATTAGTTTTCAAAACTAATTCAAGTTATGAATTCATGTTGAGGTGGGAATTGGTAAACCCTAACACCGCAGCTCGCATCTGGTAGTGAATGCAGTAGACCCCTCGGTAGGTTAGAGTGAGATTGCCTGTTGATTAAGTGTTGTGGACAGGGAGGTATGTTATAGCGGGGAGGTATTTCCTGGTCGCGGTGTAATTAGGCATGTATACACCTGGTGGCATTTCTCGTGATCTGACGGAAATTACCAATAAATGCCCCCCCCCCCCCGGACAAGCGGTAGAGGGGACCTGCTGAGGAATTAAACATTGCATTGGGCCAACTTTGGTTCAATGTTGGTTTGCCTTAATACTTCATAGTTTAACCCTTAGAGCACTGATGTCGACTACAGTAAAAATTCTTTCTTTTTATATGCACCTGTATAACCCCTGATAACCAATGGGTAAAAAATGCCTTCAAGCTTAAAACCCTGATATATGTTGGGACCTAAATTTCACAAATCACATAAATTTTCAGTCACTTGAAGTTGTGTGTCGCGGTAGCGAGACACAACTTCAAGTGACTGAAAATTTAAATTAAATATCTGAGTGCTCAAAGGGTTAACATAATTATTTTTAAAATCATTAATATTTGTAAAAGGATACCATTTGTTACTGTAGAGCTGTTGAAGTCTTGTGGTGGTCTTGTTTTTGACATCTTTCTGCCAAAATGACTTATATTTAATAATTAAAAAAATACATTGTAATATATATTTCGGGTAACCTTTCACTAACACCTCTACTATACTGTTAGTGCAAGATTTATGCATAATTAATAAGGTGGGCGTGTCTCCCGTGGAGCAGCACCTGTCACGTGACGGTCACGTGGGGAGAAGTCCATCAGGCTGATTACTTTGATCCTCTTATTATCGCCCACCTCACCTTGTGATCATGATAACGTTTAATAAAGACAAATTGTTAATATGGGATGGGATGATTCCAGTTTGGCTGGATTAACTTAATAATAATTCATTAATTTATGTGATAAATGCATCATGCAAAGTATTGTACATTCGTGTAATATCGTCAAGTATGTTTTCAAAAAACTACAACATGCAATGCGAAGTTTTAGTAAGTTTTCAATTACTCCCCGTTGATCACTGTTTTTTTATTAATTAGTCCAGTTTAACATAGATGGTTAGTAAAATCACATAAAATATACATAGTATCGCATACAAAATATACTAAAACACTAGATATTGTGAAAATTTAAATGATAACTATTCAAAATAAAATTAGAAGAACATACTCTGAACATGTTATTCCTAAATGCGTTGTGTGAAAAGAAGTACTATTTTGATAGATTTTCCCATTTTTTCTGAGCTAACTTTCTCAGATTTAGAATATGTCATCCATTCTCCCTGAACTGCTGAATACTCGACTGACTCTAACAAACCTGCATCATGTCTATTTTTAGTCACTTTTAATCTATTTTATTCCCCATTTTGCGGCGAGACGTACGAGCCTCGCTTTGATTGAGACGAGCCTCGCTTTGATTGAGACGTCAATCTGAATCATCTGATTACTATCACTCGGGGGTCACTCGGTGCAGGACGGGGTCAGAGGTCACCAAGGACAGGATGACCTCTACATCAAAAGACGCCGCCATGTCACGTGCTGATATATAACCACGTGACAGATGGGAGCAGGTGTGTGACGTCACAACGCTAATTAATGACGTCATGAAAATCCATACTAGTTAATAGCTTCAAATCGCTGCGTGCAAGACAAATGCTGAGTACAAAATACGTATATCTCTAATTTGAATTCAACACATTTCAATATAGCCATGTTAACAGAATGCAATATAAATTTATTTCCATTTAAATACAGAGCAATTCGGCACAATTCAATTGAATTTAAAGGAAATTTACCTCTAATCAGCTAATTTCTCAAACAGTATAAAAACAGTATAGATAATTTATAGCCAAGTATGGAACGTCCGCATATAGTATAGCTGATGATGTCCGCTATTATTTTCAGAACAACATGACGCTACACAAGTGACGTTGTAACATAAATGAACCTATATCTGCCAACAAATAATAACTTTCTAAAACTAGAAAGAAAACCAAACCTAAGCGAAATGCACAGAATATCTGCGCTTAGGGTGAACATCTTGTTACATACAAAACTAAGATTCTGTAAATGATTTTACTTCCTTTTCCCATAGAAAAAATATTTATTACGTTAAATCTACTTTTTTTAAATTAACTTTTTTTCACTTACTTGAAGTTGTGTCTCGCTGACGCGATCAACAACTTCAAGTGAGTGAAAAAAAGTAAACATGGTGTGTCTCCATTTTGCCTCAGCAATCCTTGTGTTTTGACTAGAATATAGACATCCCCGGTACTTCGTAGAATAAATAGAACAATATTTAATCCACTTCTGCCGCAAAAACACGCCGCGAGGAAAAACAGGGCTCCAGTAGCAGAGGTTAAGGGTCAAGGGTCAGAGCGATAACTCCCAGGGGGAGGCTGCGAGATGAGAAGGCGAGATATGAGAGAGATATGACGTGATCTTCTGTTATTATCGCCCAGACAGCTGTGGCCTGGAGAGACGATAGACTCGATTTGAACACTGAGATGGTTGGTTCAATGCTGGGCTGGCGTCGCAGACGTTGATTCAATATTGAACAAACAGCAGGGCAGCCTCTCGAGTTTGCCTCGGACGTGACTTGAACAGTTGTTGTCATTGATTGCTCCCTAACAAAAAAAAATGCGAGATATTATTCAAAACATTTATGTTCATTCATTCATTCATTCATTCATTCATTCATTCATTCATTCATTCATTCATTCATTCATTCATTCATTCATATTCATTCATTCATTCATTCATTCATTCATTCATTCATTCATTCATTCATTCATTCATTCATTCATTCATTCATTCATTCATTCATTACAATGAAAGCTCAATAGTTTTCTCCATATAGAGTCTTCCAATGAAGGATATTAGATAACTATAAAAAGAACGACGCTCTGGTCTTGATAAGCAAATTCACCAATTTTTAGCCGTTGAGCCAATGCCGCTGACACCAGGCCAGCGGTTAGACATCGTTGATCTAGCAATTGTTCGTGTATATCTTCAGAAGGTAAATATAGTTTTTATTGAAAGGCGGGATCTTTTAAGGACCCGAGCAATCGCGATACCTTGACCCAATGTTGGTTCAATGTTGGGCCAGCGTCGCAGACGGTGGCCCAACATTGAGCCATAATTGGGCCAACGTAGCGTACTTTGTGAGTATCCCTCACCTGTCTCGCAGCCCATCTAGAGATGTGTGGTATATGAAGATAGCGCATAACACCTGTCCCATAATGCATCAGTCTGCTCTTATTGCATTTTGACGCCAACTTGTCATTTCCGGTAAACTTCCAGTCCTTTGATATTGACATTTATTCTCTTAGAGGTTGAAGGGTTGAATAGCTTAGGCTATTTTTGTTGACACTTTGAGTCCTATGTGTTCTAACCAAGGAAAATAGAATCAGATTCTATTTTTCTTGTTCTAACATTGTCATGTTTTTTCTTTTCGATCGGTTCCTTATTTTTTGAAGTCCTACAGATTTAGGCCTACTTTTGTAGATGCCGCACTTTCCACGCTAAGTTATCTTATTATGAATTTTCACCCACTTGAAGTTGTGTCTCGCTACCGCGATCCACCACTTCAAGTGAGTGAAAATTACTCATATTTGTTCAATTTGAGACCAAACATTTGCAAATCGTGATTTTTAAACCCACATTTCTTTTCCACTAACAAAGACTTGACCTAATAGAACTAATAAAACAAATTAACCCTTTCAAGCCTGAGTTTACCATTGTCATCTTCATCCACTACAAGCCGCGAATTGCTGTCGCAATTCTCAACTTGTAGTGGATGAAGATGATCTGATGTGGTTTAAAAATTAAAGAAAATTGCCATGTTCTGGTAAACCAGTTTCATGGAAATTTTCGTTCTAAAACCCTTAGTTGTAGGAAAGTTAAGTCTGTTTTCAGGGATGTAAAATGATGCTTTAATGCATCGTGAGGACTTAAAGGGTTAAAGACTACTATCGTTCGATATTAGCAGTAAATGTAATAAAAATCCTCGTTTATACCAAGAAATGAAAGGTTCTTGTTTATACCAATACCATCCTATCATTCCATCCTAGTCCCACACAATTACGTGCGTGAGTCAGGATTTATAACAAAACGTGTTTTTTTTTCATATAAGCCTGACGGACCAATGATGTACATGAAAGACATATATAGGCCTACATTCTTGGGCTGAGTTGTAGGTCTGTGCACTAATCGGTGGTGATATGACGTACTAATCTTGGGTGAACTTCGCTGATGCTGAGCCACCATTAGACCGACATCTCTTTGCTGTGTTGTTCTAGCTGAGGACTATATGTATTGTAGCAGTTGAGTCTCCATTCACTCTTAACATTTTGACATATTATCGCCCACATTGAATGAAGACAAACGCCGCTCATTGAATAACTTCGTATTTTATCTATCTATGTTATTTAAACTGGACTGTCTCAGAGGTTATACTCAGATGGAGGGGTGTAAGATTGAATTATACCGGCCCCGTATTCTCGCACAAGTTACGATAAATCGTATGCTTATGTACCAAATTACATATTTTGAATAAAAATGCATCACTGCTAGGTCGACGTCTAGTGTTTAGCTGGGGGAACGAAACCAGTTCTTCTATTTGTACTGATGCCAGGTTGGGCCCATGCGTCAGACTGTAACACTTGTATTAATGCTGAGATATATAGCCCCCAGTCAACTTGTATAACGTAACAGGTGAATCACGGCAAACACGTGACGTTCACCCAATGCTGGGTCAATGTTGGGCCAGCGTCGCAGACGGTGGTCCAACATCAACCCAGCATTTGATCTATGGCCTGTGTTTTCTGGGATAGAGCTGGAAAAGAGCGGGAAAACACCCGGATGATAAATGTGAAGGTGTCGTCTGCTTGTCAGATATGGAAACCTGGAAAGGATATTGGAGTTCGGAGCAGCAGCAGACGTCTTTGTCTGAAGCATCGTGTCAGGTAGAGATGTAAACATGTGAGGTCATAGGTCATGCTGTGTGATATAAGGGAGACAGTTCAGAGATCAGGGGGTCAGGGAGTAACGATTATTTCAGGACTGGGAGCTGAGTGCAGTATGTGGACTAGAAAGGATGCCTCTTATCCCATACTGGTATTAGAAGATCATTAGCAGAAGAAATATACCAATATCTCCCTGAGGCCTAGAGTGTTCCAAAGCGAAATCAATTTCGATAACACGCCAATTTTATTCAAATGTGTAGCATATCAAATGGCATAATACTCAGGTCACATACTCTCAATGTTTCCTATATTAGTTATAAAGACCACAATATTTCCATTGCTCTCATCACTCTAGGAAATAGTTGTGTTTCGCCATATGTTTTTCATTATGTTTTTTTTTACTATTTTGAGAGCCAAAACCCAGTAGACATGCTAGATGTAGATAAATTAGTTTTTCCTCGTATCTAGCGCGGAAGTACATTTTTTTCTGGGGCATGCTGGGAAGCCTCTGCTACCCCCGATGATAAGAATCAATCACTGGGAAACAATGGAGGGCGAGCATGGGATAAAACTCATAAAGATCGTCCTCAAATACCGCCTGGATTCACAGCAAAGGATTAATATAGTATTTGGCGTAAGCGACTGGAAAACAGTTTACGACATCATAGCGGAAATCAGGCTTGTCGTAAATGAGATCGGCACCGGACCCGTGAAAACGTCTCTTATATTTGATGTAGAGGACCGTATATTAACTCTGTCAACTCGCTTCTCTTCTCTCTACACAGATTTTGCGGGGAAACAATGAAAACGCCACATTGGTTTGATATAAGGAAAATTATGTATCTTTAAGCAAATCAAGTACATCACTAACAGACCGGCCCCGATGGTACCCTGATGACATCGCAAGGCTCTGACACAGTGACCTCCATTTTTTAATTTTTAAATGTAATAGTTCCAATAGGTTGACAAGTTTACGCCTGCTGAAAATGGCCTAGTTTTATAGGCACTTGAAATATTCGTCTTAATTTCTTGGCATCCGAGTTTTTTGGTAGGCAGCGCGAGTGTCGTTTATACGTACACAGCTGGCTGTGTAAACAAAATGGCGGTCAGTGTGACTGGGCCTCGCGCAGTAAATGAGTTAGGCCCAGTCATACCGGGTACCCCGATGGCTCATCCGGTTCAAGAGGTATTGGGTTTGAATACTGGCTGGGACGGATGTTTGTTATCAGTCTTGTGCATGTACTAAACTATTCAAAGGCCTGGGTTGTGTGATCCTGTCTATGGTACTGGGCACTATAAAAAACCCTTGAAGTCATTCGATACGAGTAGGGCATAGTTCCGACTTCGGGCTTCCTTCTGTCGCGACATTGCCATGATTGTACAAAAAGCGAGGTAAAGCAATATTCACTCACGTCAGCGATATATCTGACGTGGAATCAAAGGGTTGTATCCACCACTGTGTTATACCTGCTTCTACTCATTTAACCCTTGAAGCGCTGAATTTTTTTATGAAAACTTTTGAGACCAAATGGTTTTTTCAATTTGAAATCATCACAACTGTCTTAGTCAGCTCGTTCTGATTCATTTAAATACCTATGTTATGGGTCTACGGCCATTATAAATATTTTCACTTTTACAGTGCCAGGATCGACTTTAGTCGTCAGAATCTGACGTTTAAAGTCGGTCCTGGCACTGTAAGGGTAAACTACCCAGGATGTTATCAAATTGGTATTCATTGTTAATGAACGCCCTCATTTCAATGGGTAATACCATTGTATATATTCAATTTGTAGTAATTTTTCAATGTGTACCGCACAAAATGAGACCATATATCAAGTTTTGAATCCTTACAACCTGACAAAACTGATACGATTATGGCAAACGATTTCATGAGGTTTATTCCCCCCTGATTGGGGGATCATACTGTATTGCAATGTAAGACCTTCTTGAAATGTTTTCTATATAGCACTATGTAGGCCTACATGTATGTAACCTTAAAGCAGCCCCTTGGGATGACATCAATTTTCGTTTTTAGTTTTGTAATGAAGTAGTGTATCCCCCAAATCATGATTTTATTTGTTTCAGAGTTTTTAGATTTTTATAAATATTTCTTATTAATATTTCCATGAAACCGATTAAAACCCAAACAAACTTTTTGTATAGCTAAACACATGCTGAAGGACGATTGAATGTTCCTACAGCACTGGGCCACATGTTGATGCCGTCGGCCCAGCGTTGGGCAGACAATAAGTGTTGCAGGTGTATCACCTCATGTCCTAACTATAAGACACCAATCAGACACCAATTAGCGGCGATTGCTTTGATCTCCTCGGCCAAGACGTGGGAATATGTGGTATGAAGTGCTGCATATTGCTGATTTGTTTTGTTTACATGGCAATATACGACCTGGAAATATAACTATTTCACTCTTTTTTTGGTGCTTTAAATTTGTTTTTTGATTTTTTTGTATTTTTAGTTAAGATCAGTAGGCTATATGGCTTCATATAAGTTAAATTTTCAAAATTGACAACATTGAAAATGTCTCATCCCAAGGGGTCCCTTTAATAACTGATGCCATTATTGGCCAAACAACTCGCATAAGCCTTGTGTAATACAAGGAATCAAGCCTTGGTTATAGGCAGTTTGTCCCAGACTCGGGGATTACCGAGTATTATCGAGCATTACCGAGTATTGGTGTGAGGTTAGCGGATATGGTGTTGAATCAATGTTGGCCAGCGTCGCAGACGGTGGGTCAACATTAATTCAACATGGGATCCATATCTAAGTGTTTATTAGGGTCATGGCAAACACTACTATATGCATCCAATGTTGTTTCAATGGTGGGTCAGCGATGCAGACGGTGGGCCGACTTTGATCCGACATTGGGTATATGTTTTGTGTTCTGGGGCAGCCTCCCTGGTGGGCGGTGTGATAAGTTGGGACGGTGTGGTAGATATGGAATTATTTCTCTGTTAGTGGTCTTCTGTAATACCAATATGCGTTGGTGATACCGCATACGACACTTTGTACCTAGATTGGGGATTAGCAAGGAGGTTATATAACATCCTTTGTATAAGAGAGATTATTCGTTGTAGGCCAGCAAACACGAGATGTTGATTCAATGTTGATTTAATGTTGGTCCAGCGTTTTCAACGATGGCCCAACATTAAAACAACATTGGATCAACATCTCCTGTTTGCTGGGAGCCTCCCTGGGCGTAGGAGGGTCGGGTAAGATGGGATGGTGGGGTCAGATGTTGGCAGGTAATTGGGGACGGTAGATCCGGGTCAGTGATGCTCAGGCTGCTGAAACTCCAATCGACAGATGGCGCTGATGACGATATCACACGCCATCTACCGACTGCCGGCGTTAACACGCAGTACTCTCAAATACACATACTCTCAAACCCAGAACATCCCCATGAATCGCAGCATAGACAAACATGTGGACTTTGTGGAATCTAACCCAGAACATCGCCAGGAATCGCTGCATAGACAAACATGTGGACTTTGTGGAATCTTTTCTCTCCTGCCGAAATCCTTGACAGTGCGGGGCTCGACTTTAGACGTCAGATTCTGACGTCTATAGACGTCAGATTCTGACGTCTAAAGTCGATCTCCGAACTGAAAGAGTAAAATATTTATAATGGCAGTAGACCTATACCACAGGTATTCAAATGAATCAGAAAGAGCCATCTAAGACATTTATGATGATTTCAAATTGAAAAAAAAACACTTTTGGTCTTTTGGTGTATATAAAGATATTTCAGCGCTATGATGGTTAAAAACATTCACAAAAGGCACGAGACGCTAATATAATGATGATTTAAAGTTAGCCCACCATCTGCGACGCTGGCCCAGCATCAAACCAACATTGGTTCAATGCCTGGTGTGTTTGCTGTGATAGTATTTGTGGGATGTTTTCTTATCAGCGAAAACCCGTCTAAACCTTTTTTTCCAGGAATGGCTGGAATATATAATGTCTCTACAAACAGGAGGCGTTGAGCCAATGTTGGTTTATTGTTGGTCCAGCTTCGCAGACGGTGGTCCAACATTAAGCCAGCATTGGCTCATCGTCTCTGTTTACTGGGATACTCTGCTCGTTATTATTCTAATTTCATTTTTCTCTGATGCCGAGATTGCCTGGCTGTGCAGCCGTATTTTAATATGTTATATCGGACGCCAGTATCTCGTCACATAAACATGTCAACTCGCGTTTTGTCGGCGTCTTCTTAAACTGCAGTAAAATTGTCGTCTATTTTTGCCGGCATTTCATAGCGAAGTGATTTGCAGACGGCGCCCAGCCAATCACGTGATTAAGTCACGTGATATAGCTGTGAAGACAGAATTATGGGATGTCATTAAGGGAGAAAACATCCCACAAGTTTTGTAATTACCAAAAAATTGCTCGTTTTCATTTCAAAACATCTTAATCAGAACGAGGCCTCGTTTATGGTGGATATTACATTAACAGAGAAAAAACGGACTCATTTTTGTTCAGCCGTTTAGATTGCAATGACTTCATCATCATTTATCTTTCTATACATCTAAGTGAACAACATTTGCGTATTACCTAGGATTTAGAGTATAAAACAATATTTGTTAAACTGTGTATTAAATTTGCATCCCATCAAACACAAGGCATTGATCCAATGAACCACACATTTGTTGGATGTCTTGTGCATGCTGGGATTGCAGTTGTTGTCTTCACTTACGAAATGGAAACGGTTGAATTCCAGCCCTCGTCGTGGAATAGAATACCCAGTGAGCTTTAAAGAGAACACCATATTATTTTCTCTCTAAAGATGCAGCACTCGACCAGATGAAAGGGTGTATTGCCACTTAGTGAAGTAGCACATACACCCATTCACAAAAGTTTTGGTGAACTAGATACATCTTGTTCTTTTCAAAGTAGGTTGCGAAGCTTTGAGCCAACACCATATTCCTTCAATACCATGACGTATCTGAAAAATCTATATTTGTCGAAAACGACAAAAATAATGAACCAAACTCAATTTTCTTTGTATGGTGTGTAGGCATATCTTTCCTGGATACACATGCATTTGTTCAGGGTATGAATATTTGTTTCGTGTAAGAAAAACAAGCATATTGAAATAATCAATATCGGGAGTTTTAAAATCTGTAAGGACATGTTAGCATTTATATTCTGGTCCCACGGTAGGCCTACAGCTGTAGACGTGCTTCTAGGACAACCTGTTGCCATGCCAGCGGGAGACAGGACACAATCTAGCAGCCAGAAAACACTGCACATCCTAGCAAAACGAAGCGTTTATCCAATATTGGCTCAATGTTGGGCCACCGTTTGCAACGCTGGCCCAACATTGAACCAATATTGGATCAACGTCTCGCGTTTGCTGTGTTAGTGTTCCGTCTAGGGAGCATTAATTAATGGCCCAGACTAAGTCTGTAAGGAGGTTGGGGAGCATGGAGGGAGGGTGAGGAGGGCGGGGGAGGTGGATAGGATAATACCGGGATCAAGGACTACCAGCAACTCCTCAGTCTTAAGATGAGACATTCCATCAATGTTGGTTTATTGTTGGTCCAACGTTGTAGACGCTGGGCCAACAATAAACCAACATTGGTACATTGTGTCGTCCGGTTGGGCAAGCCAAGGACGAGAGACACTTGCACAAAGTTGTTTTAGGCTTTGACAGTGTGTCACAGCTTGACTGAATCCGCACGATTCCTCGAATTTGCATCTTCTTGCTTCTATCAAGGAAATTCAACAGCTATTAAATTTCCTTGCTTCTATGAAAACTCGCCTGATTTCCTATACAGAGTTTTGTGCTGAAAAAAAATCAGGAAGCTCCCAAGTAATCTTCATCAACTACATCTTGCCACATGTAGTCGTATGGTAAATTCAACTAACAAAAATAAAAATGTGACACTCAAATGTTTGCATATCACATAGAACGTAGCGGAATAAAGGTGTACTGTGAGTACATGTGCACTGTGAGTACAGGTGTACTGTGAGTACAGGTGTGAGTACAGGTGTACTGCGAGTACAGGTGTACTGTGAGCACAGGTGTGAGTACAGGTGTACTGCGAGTACAGGTGTACTGTGAGCACAGGTGTACTGTGAGTAGAGGTGTACTGTGAGTACAGGTGTACTGTGAGTATAGGTGTACTGTGAGTACAGGTGTACTGTGAGTACAGGTGTACTGTGAGTACATGTGCACTGTGAGTATAGGTGTGAGTACAGGTGTACTGTGAGTATAGGTGTACTGTGAGTACAGGTGTACTGTGAGTACATGTGCACTGTGAGTATAGGTGTGAGGACAGGTGTACTGTGAGTACAGGTGTGCTGTAAGTACATGTGCACTGTGAGTATAGGAGTACTGTGAGTACAGGTGTGAGTACAGGTGTACTGTGAGTACAGGTGTACTGTGAGTACAGGTGTACTGTGAGAACATATGTACTGTGAGTATATGTGTACTGTGAGTACAGGTGTGAGTACAGGTGTACTTAAGTGTACTGTGTATTTTTTCTGGGTACCGTATTGTCCCCACCCATCTCCCACCCTCTCCCATCTTCTGCCCTATCTACTCCCCTCCTCCCGTTTCCCACCCACTCCCTCTCCCGCATACCCCTGGGAGGCTCTGATACCAGCTGTATTTATGACCATTATCCTCAGAGGATATCAACAAACACAAATAATGCCTCCATAATAGACATTACCCTCACGTAGTAGACACATTACCCTCACGTGTTGTGTCAACAACTATTACTTGTAGGTTTCTATATCGTGCTAGGCGTGTGAAACCAGCACACATACATAGTATGTATGACCAGGTACTGGCGATCACGTTAATGGCAGCTTTATCATGATATTACCTAATTTAGTCGAATTCCTCACCGACGACAATTAACATGCCATTCTCCATTATGTGAAATATATATTTGTTGTATGAAATACAAAAGTCACAGGTCATTTTGTTCACCCTACCACCCCACCATACTCACAACCCTGATACCACTTGTGACTTTGACACAACTGAATAATACCAAACAATATCATTTTCGTTTTTAATCAAAAAACGTTTTAACGTTCTTAAAAACAGAATCAAGAACAAATACTCGTAAAGCTAAAATTTGACAGAACTATTTTTTAAGGGAGAAGTTGTCCGTATTTACAGTAATTGTTTGGAATATCCGGAAAGTGAATGATGAGTTGCTTAAGAAGAGTGGGGAAGAATGGATAAAGATGGCAGAGTGGCACGGGAAGACGGGGTAACTAGGGATGAAGGACTGACTGCGGGAAGACGGGGCAGCGCGGGATAAAGGGCTGACTGGCGGAATAAGATAAGAAGCAACTGACAAGGAGTGGTGCATGGAGACACCACAAGAGGGCAGGCCAGACTGACAAATTACACTTCTCTTGTGGTGGTCAATCTAAGCACGGTGGGTAATCAATACAAAAACGTGGTCAATCCAATCCAAACACGCCGGGTAATCAATGCAATAACGTGGTCAATACGGTGGGTAATCAATGCAATAACGTGGTCAACACGATGGCTAATCAATGCAATAACGTGGTCAACACGATGGATAATCAATGCAATAGCGTGGTCGACACGATGGGTAATCAATTCAATAACGTGGTCAACACGATGGTTAATTAATTCAATAACGTGGTCAACACGATGGGTGATCAATTCAATAACTTGGTCTACACGATGGGTAATCAATGCAATAACGTGGACAACACGATGGGTAATGAATGCAATAACGTGGTCAACATGATGGGTAATTAATTCAATGACGTGGTCAACACGGTGGGTAATCAATGCAATAACATTGGCAACACAGTGGGTTATCAATGCAATAACGTCTTGAACACGGTGAGTAATCAATAAAATAACGTGGTCAACACGCACGATGAGTAATCAATTCAATAACGTTGTCATCGTAATCAATACAATAATGTGGTCAACACGATGGTTGATCAATTCATAAACGTGGTCAACTCAATGGGTAATCAATGCAATACGCTTGGTAATAGAAATAATAATGTGGTCAACACGATGGGTAATCAATGAAATAGCATGGTCAACGCGATGGGTAATCAATAGCCTAGAATAATATGGTGAACAGGACGGGCCTTTGTTGCGTAAATATCGTCTCTGTGTTCATGAATAGAACATATGTGATGTCTGAGTGATACTTAGTGAACTTGGTATCCAGCTGTTTTTTTCTTGAAATAAGACAGACGACTTAGTTTGTGGAATAATAACCACTAGTCCGAGTTTATGTTTGTATGAGGGCACAAGTTGATAGTGATATTACATTGGTCATGGTGAAAATGCCTCCCTCTTACGATTCTCCTCTACTGAGGTGATACTCATTGACAAGGTTTAGCCACGGTGCGTGACCTCATAAAGATTGAGGTTGGTAGTCTTATTGCTGGGGACATGAAGACAAACGCCAAGCAGGGATGACTGTCATCTAGTCGTGAGGGAATACTCATCACCCCCTGTCACCCCCACTCTGATGTTCATGGTGTCTAGCCAAGAACGTATAGAACGTCCCTGGTCTAGCCAATGTAATTCTGATTCTATTTTTCTTGGTCTAGCCGCGGACAAGCCGATGCTGTAAAGGGGAGACCTACAGTTTCAAGCTCCGTTTCAGCTGCGATGCGGCTGAGTGTCTTATTGCTGAGGACATGGAGACAAAGGCCAAGCAGACCTGACTGCATATCATTGCTGCTTAATCCACAGCGAATAGACTGCCTGCCAACAGTAATAACTGTACAGTGCAGAGCGCAGCCGACACAGTGAGTCTGTCCTCACTACAAAGATGCTGTATTACTGATGGCCGAACGCGTGAGACGTTTGCCCATGTTGAGCCTTTCACTTTTCTTTCACCTCACAACGCGGGGACCGACTTTAGACGTCAGAATCTGACGTCTATGGACGTCAGATTCTGACGTTTAAAGTCGAGTCCCGCACTGAGAGAGTAAAAAAATTATAATGGTCGTCGACCCATAACATAGTATTCAAATGAAGCGGACAGAGCTAACTAAGACATGTATGATAGCTTCTAATTGAAAAAATCCCTTTGGTTTCTTGGTTTATATGAAAATATTCAAGCACTTTAACAGTTACTGTCTGTTGGATGCTGTGTACGGCATTGTACGGAAGCACTAGTCTACAGCAATCATCCAAGGGCAGCTGCAGCCTCCTCGTATCTGGCTATAATCTTCGGGCGGATTGCCAGTGGCGTACCCTGGTTCCTCCGCTCAACAGCGGAGCCAATGCAGCACCCGCATCAGTGCTGGCGCTGATGTAGGCCGTGGTAGCCTTAAATAACCGGCAATAGCGTGTTTGACATTAGGTCTCTCACGTGGGATGGATGGAGTTACCCAGAGGGAGTGATCCTTCCTATTGTTACTCTGGGGACTATCCGACCCGAGGATAGCGGAGCTGCGCGAAATGCCACAGAGTTTCATCATTAAATTGTACAGCGAAACTCAAGTCTCCG
Source organism: Flabesymbios commensalis (assembly GCA_964017125.1). Taxonomy (NCBI): domain Eukaryota; kingdom Metazoa; phylum Annelida; class Polychaeta; order Terebellida; family Flabelligeridae; genus Flabesymbios; species Flabesymbios commensalis. The sequence continues at coordinate 5,136,235 of OZ024906.1, forward strand.
GCCGTCTGGGCATGTCTGGGGGTATATCCCCTAGACATGCCCAGAACCCCTTATCCGGCGAGCGAAGGAAAACGCTCTCAATAACCCACCATGCCCTATCACCCCCACCCTCACATCATCATCTGTACATCATTCATCTCATCAACTGACTACAACGTTTTTATCGTATTATAATGTCACTTAAAAGACCTTTTGTGCCGAAAAGTGACGTAAAGCAATGATTTACTACTACTACTACTTTAACAGTTACTGTTGTGCGCATTTCGTAGAATTTTCTTCAACTCTTAAGAAAAATTGTCTTGGGAAAATGATTGCATGATACTTTGTCCAAATGCTGTCTTGGAGGCTTACGTTCTAATTTAGAAAAGGCCAGTTATTCAGCCATTTTTGGACTAATGCTGAACCTCGTCTGCGACGCTGGTCAAACATTTGCCCAACAAATTCTGTGAAACGCAGTGACGTCACTGGAAACCTTTTTGAATGGCTACTCGTGAACACAATGTTATATCAGTCCGCCTCCCCCATACTTCGTTATATTAGATTGCTAGGTGAAAACATTGCAGATGAGGGCTATTGAGTTTCACATAATGCATCATGTTGACCCATTACCTGGAAAATGTCCCGAACTTTAGACCTCATGTACATGTATATTGGTGAGATGATTACCGACCCCCTTGAAGAAACAACGTTTTTAATTTTGCGATGGGGGCTCAATGTTGGTACCATGTGTCAAGTCTGCTCGTTCAATATTCGCCCAACGACGTCGACCCGACGTTCTACCATCATTGGTTCCACCCCAGCAAACAGAAAACATTTGTGTAACATTTATACAATGTCGGACCAACGTCAAAGACGTTGTGCCGACGTTGTAAAAATGCTTTACAAGTGGGACGTCTTATGTTTTCTGGCAAAGGAGATGACAGCCCTGTCTACAGTAATAATTTTTCTACCAGAAAAGCCACAGAACTCAACACACCAATGACGACATCAATCATAGCGACTATGTAATGTGTATTCTTTCTATGATGGCTATGCTGCCTCAATGTTGGACCACCGTCTACGACGTCGGTCGATCCAGCAGTTCAAAGTTATGGATAAGATGACAGTAGTGCAAGTACACAGCAGTAATAGCTTTCTGTCAGAAGAAACCACAGAACACTGCAGACGTGGAATTGAACCATAGGGTTGACCCTTACAACACTGACATATTTTTATATGAACCAAGAGACCAAAGGGTTATTTTCAATTTGAAATTATCATAAATGTCTAATAGTTAGTTCTTTCTGCTGCCTAATTTGAATACCTAGTTATGGGTCTAGGGTCATTAGAAATAAATTACTCTTTCAGAGCTCAAAATCTGATGTCAAAGACGTCAAATTCTGATGTCTAAAGTCGATCCCCGTACTGAAAGAATTAACGTCTCGGAGAAGACGACAGTGCGGTCTGTGGTAATAGCTTTCAACCAGATGAAGCCACAGAGCACAGGAGACGTGGAATGACAGTCCATCATGAGGACTGTGTTCATATGCTGCCTCTTTTATCGCCTTCTCAAGCAAACACTAAGAGTCTGACCACAATACTGGGTTGATGTTGGTTGAGCGTCGTAGACGGTGGGCCAACATTCAGCCATCATTGTCATCCAATGCTGGCTGGATGTTGGTCTAGCGTCGGCCAACATCCATCCAGCATTGGTCGGTCATTCGTGTGGTGTTTTATCGCCCACTCTCTCTGAATGCCTCCATAAACCAGAGTAAGATGTCCCATTATGCTAACAATCTGTGACTGTCAATATTATACTAAGTCAACACGGTATGCAGTACTCACATCGATTTCCTGGTCCAATACAATGGAATGTGGACTGTGTTCTGCAGAATATAAATTATCAATTTTGTGTATAATTTAGTTGACTATCCTCGGTTATCACTTTGCTAATAGATATTGAAAATATGGTAAAAAAATTATATTGCCTTTTACCAGCAATATACTGAGTGTAGATTACAGCTCCCCGCCGAACTAAATGGCCATCGGGTTTTATAAGAAAACACACTGCGATAAAATATAATAATGATTGAAATACGAGTATAGTTTTGTAAATCTTTCACATTATACTTTATCGTATTAGAACTGTACTGCTAATGTTTCACATTGCATTTTATCCTGTTACCTGTGAATCATTTACTTGATGTTCGCTGCATCCATTACTTCTCCACAGACATCAGAATATATCTGTTTATAACCTACAGTAGCATCTAATTACCAGTCGACCATATAAAAGCCATGGCGGAGAGCTGATGGTCGTCTCCCTGGTTGACCTGCACCATTGGTGGACATTCATGGACTCTTTGATTGCTTACAACCCTTCTGACGCGTAATTTGATTGCAGGAGAAGTGCTGCGTCTCCGCATCAGGACTCTCATGAATGTTTCACAGGAGGCACAATGTTGGCGTAATGATGGGCGAACGTCGCAGACTGCGGCCCATCATCACGCCATACTTGAGCTAATATATGCCTCGCATGCCAGGACTCATGTGACAGAGAATGCTTTCAGGTTTTTTGATGATCACCATGCTTGTTTGGCTGCATCATGACCGCATTCCGTGATATTTTCTCTGCCTTATTAATGTTTGATGATATCGCTATCTCGCTCTGTAGTGCTCTGCAAAGCGAATAGGCAGTAACTGCTTACTTGAAAAGTAAGCAGTTACTGCGCTTCGGTTAATTCCAGAGCTTAGCAGCGCTACACAATCTAATCTAGTTATCCGGAGAAACGTTCACACGTATAAAAGCCACTGAGATGCCCCGCCGCCTCAAATCAAGAAATCATGATGTAAAACACCAACACTATAGTGTAGTAATAAATTTATTGCCTTATCATTAAGAAGTGTAGGCCCTATCGCATTAATGATACGGTGTTTTTCATATAACGAGCCCTGAAAGCCCATTTATTTCATTTTATTTGTACGCCTATTTCATATTTAATCACAACATGACTGTTTTCTAATACAATTTGTTGAATAGAAATATCCTGGCCTTCGGGCGATTAATACACTTACAGGATCGCCTGCAGTAGTTGATTTTATTAGCGGGTAATACCAGTCTAGCATTCTTGCGTGTACATTTCGTCAGTTACTTATAAGTTAATTATTCGTCTTCCCTTCATTGTGGGTGTTCTATGTGTCCACATCGCTAAATTATGGCCAATGAGGCATTGCAACTTTAACCTCTTCTGTTTTGCATCTCCGTTCATTGACCTGCACATTCCTGGCGTTTATAGTGTCTCCCAATTGCTTACAGGTCTTGCTGACAATATGTGTCAGTCCATCGTGTAGCCTATAAAGATATTTATCGCTGATATATGACCAATTAGCCATCACTGTGGTAATCTCTTCTGGATTTGCAGGCATCTCTGCTCTTTGCCCTGCACCATTGCCGGCTTTTAGAGTGTCTCCCCATTGCTTATTGGCATTGCTGACTATATATTATATCTGGCTCGGGCAGATGTGTCTCCCATCAGCGTGGTAATCATACATTGCGTTACTGACAGACAATGGCTTGTCCTGTATTTATTACCCGCTTTCAAAATGACCAATTCCTTACTAACCATAAGAGCGAAAACTTATATAAATATCATTTTTTCCCTACTTGTAAGTCTCGCTACTGCGACCATAATTTCAAGTGGGATAACTTATCATATTTGTTACATTTTGGAATGTATAAACTTTACATCTCTTTCTAAACAACACATCATTGCACCCCAAACATTTTATATTCAAATTGCTATAAAAAGCATTGAAAGCGATTTTAGTCGTCATGCCCCAGCAAACAAATAAGATTGGACCAATGTTGATTTAATGTCGGCCCACCGTCTCCGACGCTGGCCCAACATTAAATCAACATGGAGTGAAATTTCCTTGATTCCGGGGTTGACTGTCAAGATGTTAATCCTAGTAGTAACTATAGTAACATAATATTAGATGAGTGATACATGTTAGATACACAGCCTGCCATCATTAATGCCAATCAACAGAGACGCTAAGCTCCTGCTCTATACAATAACCGACCTTGACCTTCTACTGCCGCCTGGCACAATACTCTGACCTTGACGAGTGTCTAATATGGCTATATGTCACGTGACTCATCTCTGCTTCACCAGTGCAGCTGGTATTTGGCTCAGATCTAACATTAGAAATAACCAAGTGTTTACTCCTTTCCTTGAAAAAAAAATGTTCACAGATTTTTTCTGTTCCATTATCATATGTTATAATTATGTTTCTCATAAAACATGAAGTTACTAATAATTGGATAAAACTGTACAAAGAAAAGGTTAAATTTCAACTGAGCGCGTGGTGGCTTGTGTCTATTTCTGCTATCAAATTCAAATGTCTTAGACAAGTTGACATAGGAACACAATCTGTATTAGAGACTATTGCTTTTTGTGCAAAGCGGACTGATCTGAGTCTCAGTAAACAAAAAAATGCTATCCGAATGTTGATTTAATGTTGGGCCACCGTCTGCGACGTTGGCCCAACATTAAATCAACATTTGTTTAGCGCGTTTGGGTTCAAACCTAGCAGGCGGGCGGGCTATCATTATGCTGACCATGCAATCTGACCATTTGCCTCACCATGGCTGTCTGTGATAATGGTCTCCATCATACCGTCTGACTGATTCCTAACTCACCAGATCAACCCCAAAAAACAACAAGAGACGCTGAACGCTGTCCTAACTGACCAGATCAACCAACACAATTAAGAGACGTTGAAACGCTGTTGTTTTGGTGTTGGGTCAACACAGATAATTGGTTTATATAATTACAGGGCTCAATTTGTTCAGTATCCCGTAGCGAAAAGTTACACATTTTTAGTGAATTGCTAATCAAACTTGTAATTGATTAGTGAAATGTCATTTTTAAGGATAGAAAAAACTGAATTTGAACCTTGGTGAGAAATTGCTACAAACTATTTTCAAAACAAATGGAGCCCTGAATTATAATAACAATTCAAGGTCACTCTGTTAAGTAAATCAGTCTTAACATAAACTTCAGTCGTTTTTTATTATTGAAACTTGAACCGCTAACTTATATAATTTAATCTTTCACCCACTTGAAGTTGTGTCTCGCTACCGTGTCCCACAATGAGTGAAAATTACTCATATTTGTTTTATTTAAGACCAAAGATTTGCAAATCTTGATGTTTAAACACTTATGTTCCCATAAAAGTGTTTCAAATGGCTAATCAAACATGCTAAAAAGCGGCTATGGTTATGATTAGCGGTTTATTGAGTGTTGCGAAAATGTTAGCCCTGGATACTAGTCTATTTCGCGGAATAGCCTTGTATTCAGGGCTAGGAAAATGTAAGCCTATCACTATCAGACTTATGTTTTTGGAGGACTGTGTTGGAATACCGTGGCGCCCCTAGCAGCAGCTCCCTCTGACGGCCACAGCGTCAATAACTGGCCAGTACCGCTGTCTGACTGACCGCCAAGAATGACCACCAACTAGCCAGGGGCCAGTACCAATGTCTGGACAGTCTACCAGCAGGCCAGACGGCCTTGACCTTCACTCGCCACCTCTAATAAGGTGTTATTTATGGCGCATGCTCCGTGACCTCATCAAAGTTTTACACGGCAGACGGATTCCAGTAGTCTATCCATCCAGTACTCTGGGTAGTGTCCATCCTCTACAGCAGGGCTTAACGTCATAGGCAGTGACAATGACAAAACTACTACATCTTGAAAGGGTTTACCATTTGACCTTTATCTTGGTTATGCATATTTAGATTTAAACTTAGGTTTAAGACGCTCCTGTATTTTCGAAGCGGTTAATATCGATCTTAATTATGTGATCACTCAGACCATTTATCATTAAAAAAAATAAAATGATCTAAACTTTTAAATGATAAATGACTGACAATTAGATTTTCTGTACTACAATTCACATATCACGAATAAATTCCGGACATTAAAGGGGGAGTGTCGAGCACCCTGAAGTTAGGCATTTTTTAAAGCTCAATGTAAATTGGAACTATTTTTATTATCTGATAATTTATAAAATTTAATGCAAGAGAGATTATTGTATCTACTTGTTTGAACTCCACTCATAAATAGTAAATTAGGAAGGCATTTTTATTTTTATTGCATTTCACATTTGGTGTAGGAGACTTTTTATCAGACCAGAGTGTGGAGTATGTCCTTGAACCAAAGCGTGCTGTTTGTCAAAGTGAAAATGCAGTAACTGTTTACTTTAAAGTAAGCAGTTACTGCCTTTTGGCTTTGCATGGCAGTACACCTCCACACATCCAGCCTGTCCTATATATATGATAATGACGCGGATCTAGCGAGAGACGCGCGATCTGCCTTATATGAACATCACTCCTAGTTAATAAGACAGCTCCGGAATATTATCTGACGAAGGAATGTCTAAAAAGGCTCTACGCAGACAGTTAAACGTTAGTGTGATATTAGATAACCTGTCGCTCACCATATGCTCTAATTTATATGTTCACCACTCCCAGTTAATAAGAAAGGGCCCGTATTCTCGTACAAGTTACGATACATCGTAGGCTTCTGATTGGTCGAGACGACAGTCTCGACCAATCAGAAGCCTACGATGTATCGTAACTTGTAGGAGAATATGGGGCCAGCTTTAGAATATTATCTGACCGACTAATATCTAGAAATGCTCTGCTCAGACAGTTAAATGTTGTGTGATATGGCTGGGAGTGGTTCGTTGTCCAACAATCCAGCAAGCAAGATACATTGACCAAATGCTGGCTTTATGGTGGGCTACCATGTTCGACGCTGGCCTAATATCGGCCAAACGTTGGATCAATGTATCTTGCTTCGTCTCGTACGAAACTGTTTGAAATATTTCGAAAAACGGCTGTATCGTAGAATTTTTATTGTTGGCATTATAGGGAACATTTTAATAACAATCGATGCTTAATAATGATCAAAGCCATTCGTTCGTGCGTCCACCAATTCGCTCGTCCGTCCGTTCATCCATTCATTCTTGCCTGTATTCCTTCCTTTCATTCATTCATTCATTCATTCATTCATTCATTCATTCATTCATTCATTCATTCATTCATTCATTCATTCATTCATTCATTCATATTCATTAATGGGGTAAATTCACATAATATGGAGTAATGAACCCAGACAACCTCTATTTTAATCCTATTCGCTCCAGACAGACAGACCGGAGCGATTTGAGCAAGTTGAACGCGTCTCGGCACCATCCCGGTCATGTTGAACTCGTCCCGGCTTCATCTCGGGCTCTACATTTATTCACGTGCAGGTCGTCAGGCCCCGGATGTTGTTTTTGCCTTCCTGATCTGGCATAGGATCGAGTGATCATTGGCCAGGGATAACAGGACCCCCGCGGAGCGAGAAGTCTACCTTTGTCACCTTCTCACGTCCATGTCCAGAAAATAACGAAATAATACAATTTAAAATCTAGGGTTTTTTTCTTTTGAAATCATTTTAAATATCTTAGTTAGCTTTTTCCGCTTCATTTAAATACCTATTTTATTGTTTTTTTACGGTCAATGTGAATAGTTTAATTCTTACAGCGTGGGGACCGACTTTAAACGTCAGAATCTGACGTCTATCAATCTGACGTTTATAGACGTCAGGTTCTGACGTTTAAAGTCGGTCCCCACGCTGTAATGTTTAATATCGCACAGCATTATGCGTATTATAAAAAGTGTATTTTATATTTTTTTATCCATTAAATTGTGTGTTACGAACTGCTCGAATTTGAAAATATGTATATGATTTCATCATACTATATATGTGTCGGTCAAACCGATTGATCTGGATTCTATATTAATATATTCGTTGTACCTGGGAGAAACCGTCAGAAAATTTTTCTTGAGCCACAAGTCATTTCAAAAGTCAACCAATCAGAATCTTTAGACATGGGTCAGTTGCATTCTGTATCTCTGATGGGGTAACTAATCAAATCAAACCATGATGACCAGGGTAATCAAGCAAACACGATACATCGGTACAATATCGGCTTAATGCCGGAGAGCGTCGATAACGTCGCGCTGACGGTGTACCAACATTAAGCCGCCATTGGATAGTGTTTGTCAGGAAATGTATTCCCAGGAAGTAAGGGGTTTCTATATTAACGTCTCTCAGAGAGTAAAGGGTTTATCTCTGGCCTTGGGCCTTAAGGGGTGTCTATTGTGAAGATTCTCGCTTCCTGGAACAACACAGCATCTCCTGTCTGCCTGGCGATCACAGCATCTGGGGGAGTAGGGGGGTGTCTGACTCAGGCTTCACAGCATCTCCTCTCTCAATGGAGACATGTGATGGGAGTTTTATATAAGGTGATCATCTGGACCCGTTCATATAGTAAATAATCATATCATGGCTGATTTCTCAGTCAATTCTCAATGAATTTTCATGAAAATTGGTAAGAAATACTTCCTAAAAGTCTCTGGAACCTTACAACATTTTGTAAATCGCTATTTATGACGTCCCTCTATAAACCCAATTGATCTAACCGTAGGATTCTCACCTTAGAATTTAAAAATAAGAGCATCAGCAAAAAAACTCATTCGGCATAATTATGACTATACGATGTTGACTCTTTAAGCGCTAAGTGCGACTGTAGCTGTTGTTAAAACCCTTTAAGTCCTCACGATGCATTAAAGCATCATTTTACATCCCTGAAAACAGACTTAATTTTCCTACAACTAGGGGGTTTAGAAAGAAAATTTCCATGAAACTGGTTTACCAATACATGGCATTTTCTATTAATTTTTCACCCACTCCAAGTCAGCTTCATCCACTACAAGTCGAGAATTGCGACAGCAATTCGCGGCTTGTAGTGGATGACGATGACAATCATGAATGGTAAATTCAGGCTCGAAAGGGTTAATCTTTAATTAGCAGGTTAAATCACAGTTATTGGGCATGAAATGTGCGTTTAAACATCAAGGTTTGCAAATGTTTTATCTCACATTAAACAAACATCAGTCATTGTCTGTCACCAACTTGCAGTTGTTGGTCGCATAGCCAGACACAAGTGGTGACAAATTGAAAGTGATAAGTGTAATTCAGTGTTTTGTGTTATCATGTTTATGTAGGCAGCAACTCACCCCTTGTCAAGTTGATATGAAACTGATATAAACAGTTAACGTGCAGTTAAACTTAAACGATAATAAACATATACTTTTTGTATTTATTTGTGGATGCAGAACAATTTGTGAATCGCGCTTTTTACATTCCAGCAACTGGGTCTATCTTTGCAGCAGTTCACATATGTGACGAATAAATCTAAAGGGGAAGACTCATGTTTTTGTGTTCGAGTCCAGAGTTACGCTGTGTATTGTCCGGTACTTGTTTTTTCACGTCTATCTAGTATATTAAATAGACAGTCTGAGTGATATGTTATCTATTGTGCTTTTTTTTAACTGTAAGTGAGAAACCTTTTACTGATGTCAGATTAGGGTTTTAGAGTTTACAGTTACGGCGTATCTGTGGATGCCGTCAGTGTTGAGATGGTTGATTAACATCAGGCTGTCAGGTGAGGGAGGGGGGTGGTTGCTGTGAGATTGGGTAAATGGGAGGCAGGTGGAAAGATGGAGAAGATGCGGGATTCACCTTGTACATGCTAGAGGAGCTTGTTATTCTGGCACACGCTTTGCACGCTAGAGCAGCTTGTTATTCTGGCACACGCTTTGCACGCTAGAGCAGCATGCTCTTCTGGCACACGTTTTGCACGCTAGAGCAGCATGCTCTTCTGGCACACGTTTTGCACGCTAGATCAGCATGCTCTTCTGGCACACGCTTTGCACGCTAGAGGAGCTTGTTATTCTGACACCAGCTTTGCACGCTAGATCAGCTTGCTGTTCTGGCACACGCTTTGCACGCTAGAGGAGCATGCTCTTCTGGCACACGTTTTGCACGCTAGAGCAGCATGCTCTTCTGTCACACGCTTTGCACGCTAGATCAGCATGCTTTTCTGGCACACGCTTTGCACGCTAGAGCAGCTTGTTATTCTGGCACCAGATTTGCACGCCAGAGCAGCTTGCTGTTCTGGCACACGTTTTGCACGCTAGAGCAGCATGCTCTTCTGGCACACGTTTTGCACGCTAGAGCAGCATGCTCTTCTGTCACACGCTTTGCACGCTAGATCAGCATGCTTTTCTGGCACACGCTTTGCACGCTAGAGCAGCTTGTTATTCTGGCACCAGATTTGCACGCCAGAGCAGCTTGCTGTTCTGGCACACACCTTGCACGCTAGAGCAGCATGCTGTTCTGGCACACGCTTTGCGCTCTAGAGCAGTTTATTATGTCACACACTCTCAACCCTAAAACACTTTCCCAACAAACACGCTCGTTGACACAATGTTGCTTTAATGCTGGGCCGATGTCGTAGACTGTTGGCCAACACTGCATCAATGCGTGGTGTTTGTTTGACTGTTATTGTGAGACGCATATGATTTTGTTTTTACGTTATTCAGACTGGATTTTTATCTGTTTATCTAAATCCGTTTTTATTTCTCATGACCTTTAGTATAGATTCAATTCATCTGGTAAAGCTATCAATATCAAAGTATGGAATTTCTACTAAAACTTTAGAACGTCATAATCCCCTTATCGGGCGAGCGAAGGAAAACGCTCTCAATAACCCACCATGCCCTATCACCCCCACCCTCACATCATCATCTGTACATCATTCATTTCATCAATCGACTACAACGTTTTTATCGTATTATAATGTCACTTAAAAGACCTTTTGTGCCGAAAAGTGACGTAAAGCAATGATTTACTACTACTAGAACGTCATAATCGTTTATTCAATGAGCTTTGTACACAATATGACATGTTGTAAATTCAACGCGTGAGATTTTAAAAGTGTTGAAAGAGACCAATCTGACATTTATGTTATGTTATTTTTTGTTACTGTAAACATGGTAAAGGAAACGTTTTGTTTTGGTGATTGAAGATTCTGTATATTGATATTTTTTATATATATATTTAGATTACACTAACATGATTTGTACAAAATCAAAATCAAAATCTAAATACCAAATCTGGGATTTGAAACATCTACGCTATGCAGTAGAATAAAAATTATGATATGATATTTGCAGTGATTTCTAGTATATTTGTGAAATTTCGTAGGTTTAACACTTATTATTCCGCCAAATGGTTATTAGCTCCCGCCGTCACCGTAGGTGAGCGAAGGGAGCTATGGATTCTACCTCCGTTTTTTTTTGGCCTCTTCTTTTGCCTATAACTTTGTGAGAAAATAAGCTAGGATAACAATTTTTGGTATGTGGGTTACTCCCAGGGGGCTAATGGACGGGTTAAAATATTTTTAATCTGAATTCAATACGCAAGGTTGCAGAGGAGAAAATGATGATGTGACGGCGTTGGGCCGTTGGGCCGTTGGGCCGTTGGGCCGTTGGGCCGTCCGTAAACAATTCGTTTCCGGAGCATATCTCTGAAAGTACTTGTCCGATTGTCTTCAAATTTTACACACAACACCCCTAGGGGGTCTAGTTGTGCCTTTTGGGGTATTTGAACTTTGACCTACTTCTGGTTCAGAACTATGACCTATTTAGACGTTTTGACGCGCACTTCGTTTCCGGAGCAGATCTCGAAAAGTACTGGGCCGATGACAGTCATATTGCACATACATGTTCTCTAAGGTCCCTAGTTGTGCCTTTTCAGGTTTTTGGACCTTGACCTTGAAGTTGACCCAGCACTTTGACCTAATTTATAACATCGGTAAATCCGACTGAAAGATTTTGCGGAATATCATGAAAACCGCTCAAGATAGCTACACCATTACTATAAAACAAATTGTGAGGTTTCAGGAGAGGATGCATCTTGAAAAATTTCAAGTCGATAAAATTAAAAATGGCCGCCTATCGGCCATTATTCACCTCGACAGGCCTGATATTGCGGAATATCATGAAAACCGCTCAAGATAGCTACACCATTAATATCAAATAAATTGTAAGGTTTCAGGAGAGGATGCATCCTGAAAAAATTGAAGTTGATAAAATTCAAAATGGCCGCCTATCAGCCATTATTCACCTCGACAGGCCTGATATTGTGGAATATCATGAAAACCGCTCAAGATATCTACACCATTACTATAAAACAAATTGTAAGGCTTCAGGAGAGGATGTATTTTGAAAAAAATCATTTTGTCAAAGTTCAAAATGGCCGCCAATCAGCCATTATTCACTTTCACATGGCCGTTATTTGGTAAACCGTGCTAGATGGCTAGACCATTACTATAAAACAAAATGTGTGATTTCAGGAGAGGATGCATCTTGGAAAAATTTGACTCTATAAATTTCAAAATGGCCCCTTATCGGCCATTATTCACTTTCACATAGCCGTTATTTGGTCAACCGTGCTAGATGGCTAGACCATTACTGTAAAGCGAATTGTGAGATTTCAGATGAGGATGCATCTTGAAAAAAATTGACTTGATCAAATTTAAAATGGCCGCCTTTTCGGCCATTATTCATTTTCACATGGCTGATATTTGGTAAACCGTGCTAGATGGCTAGACCATTACCTGATTACTATAAAACAAAGTGTGAGTTTTCGGGGGAGGATGCACCCTGAAAATTTTTAACTTACGAATTCAAAATGGCCGACAATCAGCATTATTTACCTCGATAGGCCTGATATCAGGTAAACCGTGCTAGATAGCTAGACCATTACTATAAAACAAAATGTGACGTTTCGAGAGAGGATGCCTTTTAAAAAGTTTCGACTCAATCGAATTCAAAATGGCCGCCTATCGGCCACTATTTACTTGCACATTGCTGATATTTGGTAAACCGTGTTAGATAGCTGGACCATTACTATAAAACAAAATGTGAGATTACAAGAGAGGATGCATCTTGAAAAAAATTGACTCGATCAAATTCAAAATGGCCGCCTATCGGCCATTATTCACTTTCACATAGCCGGTTTTTAGTAACCGTACTAGATGGCTAGACCATTACTATAAAACAAAATGTGAGATTTCAGGAGAGGATGCATCTTGAAAAAATTTGACTTGATCAAATTCAAAATGGCCTCCTATCGGCCATTATTCACTTTCACATGGGTGATATTTGGTAAACCGTGCTAGATGGCTAAACCATTACTATAGAATGAAATGTGAGATTTCAGCTGAGGATGCATCTTGGAAAATTTTGACTTGATCAAATTCAAAATGGCCGCCTTTAGGCCATTATTCACTTTCACATGGCCGATATTTGGTAAACCGTGCTAGATAGCTAGACGATTACTATAGAATGAAATGTGAGATTTCAGCTGAGGATGCATCGTGAAAAATTCTGACTCGTTCAAATTCAAAATGGCCTCCTATCGGCCATTATTTACTTTCACATGCCCAATATTTTGCAAACTGTGTTAGATGTTAGTCCATTACTATAAAACAAAATTTGAGGTTTCGGGGGAGGATGCACCCTAAGTTTTTAACTAATTTATATCGAATTCAAAATGACCGTAAATCAGCTATAAGTTAACTCGATCGGCCTGATATCGGGTAAACCATGCCAGATAGGTAGGCCATTACTGGGATACTGATTAGGATCATTAATTTCAATGGAGGTTTGCAATCTCTGACAGACTGTCTAGTTCTTATCTTACTCTTAGACTGGGCTTCTTAGACCTAGTTGTCTTGCGTCTTGATTTTTGACCTAGACTTGGACTACATTAATAACCCTATACAAAATTGCTTCAATCAAATTCTAATTCGGAGCGGGAGCTCCTGGACTTATGTTATTCCTGGACTTATGAATATTTATGTGTAATAGATCAATGAAAACCCAGAACTGTCATGAAGGCATATGTAAGACATGTGCCCTGGGGGAGGTTAGGTGGGACATAAATTTGTGAGGTGTTTGTGAAGGTTTTCTGAGGTATTTCAGATGTATTTGTGGGGTATTTGTGAGTGTTTTCTGAGGTATTTGTGAGATGGGTGCTAGACATCCCGGTTAATCCTATATTTTTGAGTTATTTGAGAGGTATTTGTGAGTTATTTGAGAGGTATTTGTGAGGTGTTTGTTGGGTGTTAGACCTCCAGGAGAATCCGGTAAATATTTCCCTCTGAGCAGGAAGCTGTGATCACGTGATCTGGTCAGCCAGGAGTCCCGGATGTTGTTTATGGTCACGTGATACCGGGGGTATGGCGGTGGGAGGTTTGGGGAATGTTTGTACATTTGGTGCAGGTTGATTTACCTGTAATTAACTGTCTGAGGCCAACACCATCAAACGTGCACAAATAGGAAATAGGCGAATCTGTAATAGAGAAACTAAAAACTACAGTTTACCAATCTGCGGCTCATCAGACTGAGAATATTAAGATGGATCTCATTAACTATCCTTTATTTCCATCAGAAAAGTGAAGAAATCTGAACTTTTCTTAAGAACTTTCTTATAATATTCTTAAGATGAAAAAAAATTGAAGTATTCTTACGAAAAATAAAAGAAAGATAAGATAAAAAGTTACGATTTATCTCAGATCACACCAATCTTGAGATTCGTACTGATATGGACCCCTGCTACCCCTAACTTTTGGTTGCCTCAGATTTTGATTTTAGGGATAAATCATCTACACACATTTCACTACGTTTTGTTGTCCAGTTTATTACAGTAGAGCTGATACTTAAGCATGCCGTGGGACTAAAATGCAAAATAGATCCCTATGAATAATAATGCGTCAATAAATACAACTTTATACATACATTTAGTTAGTTTAATAAAACTCCAAATTTATAATGGACCGATTGCTTGGGCTTCATCCATCCGTCTCTTCATCTCAAATAAATAATTTTCGTTTGTTTTCTTCGCATCTTCACAATCGAATCTGAAGAAATCGTTTAACAACCAGACACAAACCATTGTAACTCAATGATATACCTCTCCTGATATTATTATCATCAGTTAATTAAAATAACGAAAGTACCGTTATTTTTATATTTTATATTTTTCTCCAGTTCTTGTTGAAGAAAACACTTTTGCAGAGCGACGACGTTAGACGAAAGATAAAGTTAAAGATCCAACTTAAGAAGTCTTTGTTAAGAATGATCAATCTTATATAAGATTTTACAAGTACTTAACATAGTCCTTGTTAAGTTTAATCTGAACTTTTCTAATAGAAAGTGAAGATAGATCAATTTATATATTTTTGTGTGAGATGGACCTCTGCCCTGTAATGACCTCTGATTCATGTCTGGTGACCTCTAGAGCACAAACAGTTTGGTTTCTGGTGTCTGTTTAGATAGGTCTAATTAATCCACTGCCTTCCCAGCATGCTCTGCCCAGATGTGATGACGTCATCAGACATAACCTGTGTCCACTACACGGCCGTCAATCACGTGCACATGTTGTCCTGGCAACCTTAATCCCCGGATGGTAAGGTTACCCTGGAGACTAAGGTCATCTGAGAGGTCAGGGCGTGATAAGGCTTCTATCACACAGCATGGGGTGGTCAGTGTGTGTGACCAGCATCTTCACATGTTCACACAAACACAAGACGGTTATCCAATGCTGGGTTAATGTTAGGCCAGCGTCGCAGACGTTGGCCCAACGTTAATGCAGTATTGGGTTAACGTCTCGTGTTTGGGGGAAACTGCGTAGTTTTGATTTCACAAAGGGTTTCATGCACAATAGATTTATTCTCTAGACTTTACTTTCAGACCCATTACGATAATCAGTTTATTTGCAAATAAATGTTTTTCTGTTTCTCTTCTGACTAATGCTTAATCACCTTCATATGCAGATTTTAGAATATAATCGCAATGTTCTTAGTTTTCCCCAGTTTAACCCTTTACCGCTATGTTATCTTATCTATTTTTTTACCCACTAGAAGTTGTGTCTCGCTACCGCGACCCACAACTTCAAGTGGGTGAAAATTACTCACATTTGCTGAATTTCAGATAAAACATTTCCAAATCTTTGATTAAAAACACACATTCCGTTCCCAATAACAGTCATTTAATCAGCAAATAAACGGATTAAAACGACTATGTCTATAGACGTTGAAAGATGATGTTATGAAGTGAATTAAAATTTAAAGAAATTTGTCAAATATTAGTACATTCAGTCCTGTAATTGTCAAGTCAGAAGGCAGACAAGAGGCCCCCCTCATGTCTATAACAGTAATCTGTTTTTTTTATCACTGATCTACCATCTGATATTTCTGGTGAGAGAATTCCTCCAATGATGACATCAGGTGGTGCAGGTCACATGACGTGGGTCTGCTGTCACGTGCAGGTCATGTGACTTGGGTCTGCGTGTCGTCACGCATGTCTGGTCTGTCACGTGATGTCACGTGTGATTATCACCTATGACGTCATCATTACACAGCCAACTTCAATTTATGATCCTATACTAGATTTGGATTCAACCCTTACAGTGCGGGGACCGTCTTTATACGTCAGAATCTGACATCTGTGGACGTCAGAATCTGACGTCTAAGGACGATCCCCGCACTGAAAGAGTAGACATAATTATAATGGCCGTTGACCCATAACATAGGTATTCAAAAGAAGAAAAAAGAATTAACTAATAGATCCATAATGATTTCAAATAATTGAAAAAAACACGTTAGTCTCCAAGCTTTAAAACCCTTTCAAGCCTGAATTTACCATTGTCATCTTCACCCACCACAAGCCGCGAATTGCTGTCGCAATTCTCAACTTGCAGTGGATGAAGATGATTTGAAGTGAGTGAAAAAATAAAGAAAATTGCTATGTATTTGTAAACCAGTTTCATGGAAATATTTATTCTAAAACCCCTAGTTCTAGGAAAATCACGTCTGTTTTCACAGGGATTTAAAATGATGCTTTGATGCATCGTGAGCTTGAAGGGTTACAAAAATAACTGAATAAATAACAAAAATAAGCGTCGTAAGAGTTGAGCTCTCTCTCTAGATGCGCGACGTGGAACCTCAAATGTATATCAGTGTCACTTGATTCAACTCGATTCGAATCAATTCAACTTTTCAATATAATTGAATCAAGCGAGGGGTACTGGGATGATTGCTAGTAGTAGTACTTTTCGCCCCCATCCGGGGAGGGTCATTAGGGATCTGTTTCGTCTGTTGGATGCTGTTACGGCATTGTACGGAAGCACTAGTCTACAGCAATCATCCAAGGGCAGCTGCAGCCTCCTCGTATCTGGCTATTATCTTCGGGCCGATTGCCAGTGGCGTACCCTGGTTCCTCCGCTCAACAGCGGAGCCAATGCAGCACCCGCATCAGTGCTGGCGCTGATGTAGGCTGTGGTAGCCTTAAATAACCGGCAATAGCGTGTTTGACATTAGGTCTCTCATGTGGGATGAATGGAGTTACCCAGAGGGAGTGATCCTTCCTATTGTTACTCTGGGGACTATCCGACCCGAGGATAGCGGAGCTGCGCAAAATGCCGAAGAGTTTCATCATTAAATTGTACAGCGAAACTCAAGTCTCCGGCCGTCTGGGCATGTCTGGGGGTATATCCCCTAGACATGCCCAGAACCCCTTATCGGGCGAGCGAAGGAAAACGCTCTCAATAACCCACCACGCCCTCTCACCCCACCCTCATATCATCATCTGTACATCATTCATCTCATTAATTGACTACAACGTTTTTATCGTATTATAATGTCACTTAAAAGACCTTTTGTGCCGAAAAGTGACGTAAAGCAATGATTTACTACTACTACTGAATCAAGCGAGAATACATAATACATCGCAATGACGCTTTCTGTGTTTTAATTTATTTTTAAATTTATCTAAGTTTGAAAAAACCCTTGTTCCTCTGCTTCAGCTTACTTTTGACCATTTTGTTGGCGTTTTGGGGTTTACTATTTGTGGGATATAATTATAATAATTTTATATTTGACTGAAACGTTAATAAATATTTTGTGTTGATTTTGTTACTACATTTTTAGTTCTGTTATTGTTTCCTATATAATTAGTGTTGTTTGCTGTCCCTGTTGTTGTTGGTAAATTGAAATATCTTGTCGTTGCCAGAAGCTCTTGCTGCTGCTTCTCCCGATTCTGTTACTCCTGTTGCTCCTGCTGCTGCTGCTGCTGCAGGTGATCCTGCTGCTGTTGTTGCTCCCGCCTTTTCTCCTCCTCCTCCATCACTATTACTCGTCTAGGATCAGCAGCTGCGGGATTTAGCTGTTGGCATGACAACCATGCAGTCTGTGAGATGTCTGGGATGCTGAGAGGATGCCACACCTTACCTGATCTATAGCCACACCTGTCTCAGCAACCAGCATCCCTGTAGTATGTGCCACTAACAGCAGCCCCCCCAAAAAACTCAAGCTGATGTTGGTTTAATGTTGGCCCACCGTCTGCGACGCTGGGCCAACATCATACCAGCACCGGGTCACTGCTGGTCTGTCTCAGCATCCATATAGTATGTGCCACTAACAGGCCTAAATACGACATGACAAACGCCAATTACAGACTCCCTCAGACGCTGACACTTTAAGCGCTAGGACCATTCACTGGAGTCTGTCTTGCTATATGAAAAGACACTTTAGGGGCTAGAACCCCTCACTGCAGTGTATCTTCTATATGAAAATACACTTTAGGCACTATAGAACCCTCATAGCCGTCTGTCTGTTATATGAAAAGACACTTTATGCGCTAGAACCCCTCACAGCCGTCTGTCTGCTACCCCAACAAACACGAGGCGTTTAATGTTGGACCAGCGTCGTAGACGGTGGGCCAACATTAAATCAACCGTTTGTGAATGTCTCGTGTCTACTGTGTGTAAAAGACACTTTAGGCACTAGAGCCCTACATAAATTAAATCGTTTAGGCACTAGAGCCACTTACCCGGCAAATAAAGACACTTTAGCCGCTAGAACCACAGTTAGCAAAATATGCTTAATCCTAAAAGCGCCAAATTGAATAATTTTAATTTTCACTCACTTTACATAAACTGATAAAATGAAAGCTTAGAGAGGTGCCACTCACGCTCTGAGTGAGTGGTACTCAAAGTGGAGCATGTGCTCAGAACATCATGTGCCACTCAAACGAGTATTCGATCCATCCGGTTGTGGCACGAAACTCAGAGGTACTAGGTTCGAATCCCGGTCGGGTCGGATGTTTGTCATCGAGTTTGTGCATTTACAGTGCTCCAAACTGTTCAAAGGCCTGGAGTGTGCAGTGCCGTCTATGGTATTGTGCACTATAAAGAACCCTTGAAGATATGTGTAGGGAATAGTCCCGACTTCGGGTGTCCTTCTGTCGCGATATTGCCATGATTGTGCAGAAAGCGACGTAAAAGCAATATTAACACAAATGAGTGAGTACCAGATATGACTGCGAAATGTCGATAATAAAAACAACCATCACTAAATAAAATAATAAAATAATAACAAACAACCATCACTAAACATCGCCCGTGTTTTTCTTCGTCCCTACCCTGAAAGTGCTAAGCATATAGTGTATATGCCATGGATACCAAAGTGGGGTTTTTTTTAAATTTAAAATCATTATAAATAAACTCTTTCTGCTTCATTTGAATAACTATGTTATGGGTCTACGGCCATTGTAAATATTTTACTCTTATAGTGCGTGGATCGACCTTAGACGTCAGAACATGTGACGTCTACAGACGTCAGGTTCTGACGTCTAAAGTCGATCCCCGCGCTGTAAGTGTTAATTATACGGGGGACGTTTTTTATCCCAGTTATCGGCTGATTATTGAACTGTTTATAATACATCTCCATAACCATGATAACTATCGATCCCATCTAGGCGTGGTAAGGTGTAGAGTACCCCGCAACCATAAGACATCAACACAGTATTGGGTCAATGTCTGCGACGCTGGCCCAACATTGCCCCGACGTTGGGTTAATTTTTAGAGTTTGATAAGGAGTGCTGTCACAGTTTCCTTGATGTGACGTAGAATTAGATGGTTTATTATGAGGTCAACCGGTGCCAGTAGTATTAGCAACACATGTTATAGATTATTGCGACATCTAAATCCACAACGAAAAGTAATTTTACACTCTGTGAAACAGAATGTATGTCCAGCGAAAAGTAATATGAATGTACAGTGTATGTCCAGCGCCAGAATGTCGTATGTACCACTCATAAAAGTGGTTGATATGACACTTAGTTTGTCAGGGGTGATATCATATATTAACCATTTCAGCGCGGGACATTCTTTATACGTCATAATCTGACGTCAGTAGTTTTCGATGTGCAGAATTTGTTTGATTGGCAAGAGTAGTTTTTTTTTGGTATCAGCTATAACCCTTTAACCGCCGGTGCCGCAGATTTTCGGGTTTTCATTTTTTATTAGCACATAAAGTACCCCCTTTTAAATATGTTCAAGATAAAATGTGACATCAACCAGCAAGATTTGAAAAGAGTTGACCTCCATTTTGTCAAATCTGAATAATTTTCACCCACATGAAGTTGTGGATTGCGTCAGCGAGACACAACTTCAAGTGGGTGAAAATTCAAATTGAATAATTTGGCGGTTAAAGGGTTAAGAAATATGAATATTTTTACCCACTGGCTGTTGTGGATCGCGCCAGCGACACAACAAGTGGATATAAATTAAAGTTCTATAAGTTGGAGATTTAACCCTTTCAGATGATGTCTATAGACGTCAGATTGTGACGTCTATAGACGATTCCCGAACTGAAAAAGTAAAATATTCATAATGGCCGTAGACTCACCACATATGTAATTCGAATGAAGCGGAGAGAGCCAACATTTATGATGATTTCAAATTGAAAAAAAGCTTTCGTCTCCATGGTTTAAACAATTTGTTTGTCGTAAGAGTTGTAACTGTTAAGTAGAGTATATATTCTACACGCTGTCAGTAGAGACGATCATCTATCTCTACATATGACATTTTGTATGCTAAAGGGGTGATATAGTGGTCGATACGGTATTTAAGTATAGGCCCAACACACTCTGATTGGTATTGGTCGAGATTGCTCACCATTAACAGCGTTGAAAATATATTATATTCTATAAAGTTTTCGATTCTACATAACGCCCCTAGACCTCTACGCACCACCCGAGCGAGTGGCGCATAGAGGTCTACCACACTTGATACAGTATTTGAGTATAGTACCAGAAATTCTCTCTTGTGCAGGCCTATTTCTGATAGTACTGGGGAATCTATATATCCTACACGCTGCCAGTCATGAATTATCTGCCTCATCGTCTCAAAGAGAGATTCACACATTAAACGAGTAGTTTACGGCGCGGTCGGTAGACGGCGCCACCATGGCGTCTACCAGGGTTTGATCTGATCAGCCAATGGGCATTCTGAGGTTCGTCATGTGACTACTGGACGATAATACGCCGGGATCACACGAGATGATACATGTGTTCTCGTCAAGGTTTGTTTGTTAGCAGTTTTTATTGTAACCTACTCGTTGCCAGGGTTACAGAGTCAAGTCACAATTGATTTCCTTGATAATTTGTCCATGTTTTTCCAGAGTACACATTTCGTCGCCTTGGAGCTAAAGGATCCTATCTGACACTCGTTAGAGAGGCAGATAGGATCCTTTAGCTTCGAGGCGACGATTTAGTAAATACATGAAAATATATGAAAAATAGCTGGGTACACGAACATCTTTGTCTTGTTGCACCGCCGTTTGGCAAAAACCGACACCTTTTTGATGTTATAAGAAGTGATAAACATAGGTGCAGCTATTGTAAAAATACAACCGTCCGTTTGTTCGTTCGTCCGTGCAAAAAAATTGAGGCAAATCCTTATCTCCACCTCTTTCTAGTATTATTTTCTATATATTTTCAAAGCATAATATGCTATGGCGACACAAATAAAATGCCGCAAAGAGCAGACCGAATCTGTCTATTTCCCTTATATATTCCTTATATAGTCCTTATCGTCTGCTTTGCCTGAACAATTCCAACTGATTCTATAATATTTTATATATGATTTAATGAAATAGAAGGGAAGCATTGGTCGTAATCAGTATAAGTATTTATTTTATATTTCCATGACCTTGGGGTCACGAGGATTCATTCGGTTTAAGTATGCGATTTTAACCGTTGCCTTCATTTTAACTTCCTGCTGGATTGCTTGTTATTATTCAAGGGCGGATCCAGGATTTAAAAAAGGAGGGGGCGCAGAGGGTTCGGGGGCGAGATTTTCGGCATATTTAGGCCAATTTGGGGGACTTTTTAAAGAATTTTGCACACAAAGGGGTGGGCGTGCGCCCCCTGTCGAATTTTTAAATAATTTTGAAGAATAAGCCTTTCTATTAACTGAGCAACCACGAAAAATATTTTATAATATTTTATATTGGCCAAATTAACCAAACAGAGTCACTCGGAAATTGATAAATCAATTTTCGGGGGACTTTGTTTGGTTAATTTGGTCAGTTATTTGGTGAATTTGTTTGAACACATACAGAACAAGAGTTTAAAACAGTTGATGGATAAATTAGCTTCATCAGATTTTGTCAGTGTGTTATGAACCTCGTCTGAACAATAAAATGATATGAAAATACTTTAGACAGTATTCATACTGGAGTATATGTGCACTCCACGCTTTTAGTGAGTGATCCACTAAAGCTTACAGCCTCATAAAACACACTGAGAGTCCGTATCCAGATAAAACCTGAAAAACTCAACTAAATAAAGACAACCCCCGCAAAAAACTAACACCAATAATCTCTTGACCTTTTGACCTAGGTCAGAGGCTAATGTGATTATCAAGATAAACAGGGTAAATAACATTCAGTCTGCCAGTCAATCAGTCGGGAGGGGGGGGGGCGTATTCTATCGGAGTAGTGTTTTGTAACCTAATACTGGCTTGCTTCCCGGGGCAATGCGGTCTAACGAATAGATAAACCCCGCTTACACACGTATTATCGCCCACTGATACACTGCAGCGTGAAATATGCCGGAAGCAAATGCGCGCTGTAAACTACTGGATAGTCAGCATCACGTTGGTTTAACGTACATTTAATGCTGGCCCGACGCTGTCAGCGTCGGGCCAGCATTAAATCAACGTACTTTATCATTTGAAGACAATCAGTCAGTCACACTGAGAGCTGATACGTCAATATAAACACGTGACTGGTTGTCCTGGTTACCTGGCCTGATAACGTATCATCATCACGGTCTCTCTTACACTCTTCACATCAGTGGTTGTCAAGGCTGGGAACGTGTCACCATGGAAACCATGAAGTTTGACACGACAACCCCATGACAACGCGATGACAAACTGATGACAACGTGATGACAACGACACGAACTACAGGAATATAAATAAATTATAAATAAATTATTGTTATGATTCTAAGACTTCTATAACAAATGAAAAGTCGTTCATATGGTAACAAAGCACCGTCGTCACTGTAGACTTGTCGATGTCATGGTAACATGGAGCGCGAAGTGCAGAAACGTACATTCTTATCAGACCATATGCCAAAAACTAAACAGGAACTACATAGTCAACATGGTCAAACTCGTGAACCGGGTCGTGATCCCGAAAAACTCTTTTAACGGAGGAAATATCAGCGGATTGTACATAGTTTTATACCAAATAGCTCTCTTGGTATTCTAACAAATTAAGTTGCATGTCGACTCCACCCTCTGACTGTCATATTGTAGACCGATTTCTCATACAGTTTTATATCACTACTAAGAATGTTCTTGTTAAATCTTCTTCGGTGATGCATATTGTTCTACCATTCACATTAAATGTAATATCGACCATCATGTCTCCCTAGAATCCCTATGGAGATTGTGATTGTACCCTCCCCCCCCCGCAGTCTGTCCATCGTCATAATATTGTTGTTAACTGGTCAGTTTGCTGTTTCAAGGTGGTCACTAACTGCGGCCGTACTCCCTAGGTGGCGTGCTACACCTGATCAGCTGACCTGAGCATGCGCACTGGAATCACACTTAAAGCAAACACGAGTCATTGCGCCAATGTTGTTTTAAAGTTGGGCCATCGTCTACGACGCTGGCCCAGCATTAAAAAAACATTGGCTCAATGTCTCGTGTTCGCTGGTACATAAAACCCCTGGTTGATTTTACTTCATCCGACAAACATTGGCACTCCAGCAATCACGAGATGTTGAACCAATGCTGTTTCAATGTTGGGCCAGCGTCGTAGACGATGGTCCAACATTAAGCTAGCATTGGTTCAACGTCTCGTGGCTGCTGGGTTATGGCCTACAATACGTATTCCAAGGATAATGTGTTTTCTTTCCCACAACAAATTCTTTGCACCAATAACTTTCTATATACAGTTACCAGTTGGTTACGTATAGAAAGTTCGTTAAAAGTGCGGTTTTCCATCCTCCGTTTAAATAACAATTAAATGACATTATTAGCTGAGCCACTGTTTGATATTGTATAGAATACTCGGTCCTGCATCCTATATGATCAGAGGTGGATGTTCCTATACTATGTAAACACGTACCTCTGCCCACAGTTGTGCCTGCAGGTTGGCAGCGGGTCTTTAAAAATCTTTAAAAAAATTTAAATTTGTTTTTGAAAAATAAGGCCTTTCAAAGTCTTTAAAAATGGAAGTTAGGTATTAAAAAGGTCTTATTTTTTCATTTTTCTCATTTTTTTAAATGCGGTAAGAATAAATTTCACATTCATTGATTTCTTTCCCCATTCTTCGGTTCTCCAATTGATGCGATATATGTTGAACTGGTATTAATTACAGGTTTTGGAGTTTTTAAAAAGGTCTTAAAAGGTCTTATTTTTTATTTCATTGAGTTGGCATAAACCCTGGCCTGTCATATCAAGATCAAGTGATCGCCGTTTATATATAAAATATATCAGGGTTATAGAATGTACATAGGGCATGCTGCTCGCTCAAAGGCTCACATCATATTCCCAGAACATTTGCTGCAGTTTTGATCAAAAGCACACCATTCACTTATGCTATGATTAAAACCCTTTCAGAGACGTCAGATATATTCTGATGTCTAAAGTCTGTCCCCGCACTGAGAGAGTAAAATATTTATAATGGCCATAGACCCATAACGTAGATATTCAAGTGAAGCTGAAAGAGCTAATTAGGACCTTCATGATGATTTCAAATTAAAAAAAAACCCTTTGGTCTCCATGATTTAGACAAACATATTTCAGCGTTGTAATGGTTAAAACGCTTCTACAAAACACTTCCAAGGAAGATTCCTTGGGGTAAAAGTACTGTATTTATTTGATCATGTTGATGCCGCTCCCACATAAATCCATCCATACATCTTATAAATCAGGCTCTAACACCTTTACCTGTGTCTGAACCAGAAACTCTACCAAATGTCCTATATTTTACCGGGATTTGTTTCTCCATGTTTTTTTCTCTTGTTAAACCCGTTTCTTGTTTTTTTTCTGGTAGGAGGGGGGGGGGGGTGGCGGGCACATATTGAAACCGTTACTCCTCCTTCTCCTCATCACTCTATCTTTCCCCCTTCTTGTTAACACTTTAAGTCCTATAGGCGTGATAAAACAACTTCGTTTAAAAGATAAAACATTTTTTCAATGTGTTGTTTAACAACTTCACACATCGGACCACTTTAGTTCTAGTGCGCTGAAATATTGATTTACTGATATAAATGTATACATTACTGATATATATATGGGTAATTTCTATCCTTGTCAGTTTGTCCTAATAGTTTTGCCACATTTAAATTTGCTGATTCCAGCACGTAGAAAGTTAATCTTTGCCAGAGGAATGTAGCGCTGAGTGAGCAGTGACTTGAGCCCCACCTAGTGCCGATTTACCTGCTCAGGACGACTTTATTGCCGGGCGAATTCACCTGAGAGAAAACGGCCAGGTGATAAGTCGGTATCTATCTGCTCAATTTATCAAAAGCGGCCAGTTTTTGTTCTGTTCACTTTGTAGCGTCCTGTTTTTTGGGGGAGTGTATGGGATTGCCCAACTATCAGGAACAAATAATGCTACTTTATGTCAAGGAGAAAGATCGAAATTCGATAGATTCGTAGATCAGAATGTACGAGACGCGCAGCGCCGAGGATATTCGGATCTACGAATCTATCAGAATTGAGTTCTTTCTTCGACTTGAAATACACAAAAATAGGTACATACATAACAAGAATTCATACAGAAAAATACAATTTCATTTACAGTATGGTATATAATTAACCAGGAAACATTAGTTTAAAACATATTTAATTGACCGATTGAACCAATACAGGATTGTAATACATAGGCTTCGCTCGGAAAAAAAAGGAAGGGGAAAAAAAAAGAACCAGGAAACATATTTCATAATTAAACCCGCCAGTATTGACCCTTAAAGCGCTAAATGTTTTTTTTGTGAAAATCATAGAGACCAAAGGGTTCTTTTCAATTTTAAATCATCATAAATGTCTTAGTTAGCTCTTTCCGATTCATTTGAATACCTATGTTATGGGTCTACGACAATTATAAATATATTTACTTTTACAGTGCTGGGATTGACTTTAGTCGTCAGAATCTGACGTCTACAGACGTCAGATTCTGACGACTAAAGTCAATCCCCGCGCTGTAAGGGTTAGTTGTACCAGTATTAAAAATTACAGTAGATTCGTAGATCCGAATGTACTGTTTTAACAATAATCTCTCGTCACAGGTGTATTTTAAGGCGGCAGAGAGAGTAGATTAACCGTAACCACCAGGCTATATAGTCGTTTTTCATTTGTTTTATTAACCAGTAAAATCGCAGCAGGAAACGAGTGTTTAAACATCAAGATTTGCAAATGTTTGCTCTCAAATTAAACAAACATGAGTAATTTTCACCCATTTGAGTTGGTAACAAATTTAATTTTGTAACTTAGCGGTTTTTATTGTTAATTCTTAAAATCTTAAAATGTAGGAACGGATTTTTACCCGCTTGAATTTGTCTCCCTATAGCGACCAGAACGTCAAGTGAGTAAAAATACTTACATCTGTTTGAATAGAAACATATGTGAATCTTGACAAATTTAATGCTCTTTTCTGATTCACGTTTTGTATTTTGAAGACAAACAGAAATGGGGAAAACGGCCATAGATGTGAATGGTACTTTAACCCTTCCAGCGCGGGGATCGACTTTAGTCGTCTAAATCTGACGTCTATAGACGTCAGATTCAGACGAATAAAATCGATCCCCGCGCTGTAAGGGTAAAAATATTTCTAATGGCCGTAGACCCATATCATAGGTATTCAAATGAATCAGAAAAAGCTAACCAAGACATTTATGATGATTTCAAATTGAAAAAAGCCCCTTTGGTCTACATGGTTTAAAAGGTTAAGGGTTAAGGGTTAACCCTTTGAGCGTGACGTGGCATGTTCGGGTGAACCATTTAAGCTCCATTTAAACGCTTATGCACCACTTGGGATGTTGTGAATAAGCAAGGGAAAGCTGATACAATGCATCAGAATAAGGAGGTCCAGAGATTTCATTTCAGATATCACACGTGGCAGCAAGTAACACCTCAAGGTGAAACATGATGATTAGAAATAGCTGGAAGCTAAGAAACATTAACAGCAGATCGAAGATTATCTAAAGCTGAAGCTGAAGGGGGGGGGGGGCTTAATATTGCTTTGTATTTTCTCGGAAAATAATTGAGATCACTTCTAGGTGGCTTGTTCGGATTTGAAATTCAAAAACAGACTTTATGAAAAGCCTTTTCACCTAGTAGCACATCAGGTTTAACCAATAATATTAACCTGTGATGTGTTGCTTTTTGTTTCTAAAAAAGGACAACAACATAGGCCTAGGTAAAATACTTCAAACTTTCTGGACATTACAAATATCACATGACATTGCTCTTTGGAATCTTACAATTTCATAAGTTTTAAAGGAGAAAATAATTAACTTATCCCGAAATTCTGCATTTAAAATCAATGCCGAATTGTGCACTGAATCAAAGCGTGTTCAAACACTAAACCAGTGTTGGGTCTCCACACCGGGCCAGGGCTGTGAAGTGTGGGTAAATCAGTGCCAGAGTAGAGAATAATTCCTGATTGCTGATTGGCTGTCCTCACCTCGTCTGTCTACTCACTCTGCCGCCAGGTGGTACAGGTGAAATCTCTGTGTGGTCTCGCGCCTTACACATGACATGACGTCATCGCCTTCTTTCACGTGACTCCTCATCTCCAGAGAATTGCTGTTGCCGCCTAGCGGTGGTTCAGCTCATTTTAAATGCCAAGTTTGATTTAATGAATTGTAAGAATTGAACATGTTTTCACCTTGGAGTAGCCTCAGTAGCACACTCCTGGGGATCAAAATGTCATATATATCAGTTAACCCTTTCAATCCTGAATTTACCATAGTCATCTTCATTCACTACAAGCCGCGAATTACTGCCGCAATTCTCGACTTGTAGTGAGTGAAGATGACTGATGTGGTTTGAAAATTAAAGAAAATTGCCACGTCTTGTTAAACAAGTTTCATGGAAATTTTCGGTCTAAAACCCTCAGTTTTAGGAAAATTAAGTATGTTTTGAGGGATGTAAAATGATGCTTTAATGCATCGTGGGGGCTTAAAGGGTTAATAGAAAATACGACCTTTTAACCCTTACAGCGCTCGCCAATTTTTTTTTTTCAATTTGAAATCATCATAAATAATTATCTTAGTTAGCCCTTCCCACTTCATTTGAATACCTATGTTATCGGTCAACGGTCATTATAAATAGTTTACTGTTTCAGTGCAGAGGCCGACTATATACGTCAGAATCTGACGTGTATAAATGTCAGATTCTAAGGTTGATCCCCGCACTGAAAGGGTTAATCCCATTACACACAGTATTTCTCACTATTGTTTAGATATATCGAATATACTCCAGATTCTTGTCATCGGCTATGCATATACAATGCTCCAATCTATTCCAAAGGCGAGTGTGGAATGATGTATATGGTAGGCCTACTGTGCACTAACATAACCGTTGAAGTCATTTGGTAAAGTGTAGGGCAAAATTTCGACTTTCAATTTTATATTTGTCTCAATATTGGCAGCAATGCACGGAAAGCTCGTGAAGCAATATTCCGTTTTTAATTTTCCAAGTGAGATGGTTTTAATCTTGAGAGTGGACTAGATTGACAGGAGGAGATGTGGTGATGAGAGCGATGACAGAGTCATCTGGTGGTGGTCTGTGACGGTAATCTAATCTATCACTCACTGAATGGCCTGGCTAAACCTGCCATACCAATGTCATCCTGGACCAAACCACTGCAACAAACCATCCTGGCGGTCTGAGGCTGAGCACGTTTCCTCTCGGTCACGGAGGCTCCCCACAATATTGAATCTTTACGAGTGAGTGTTTAGTTTTCTTCGAAACCTAAACGCCTAAATGGCAGAGCGGGGTTCGAGCCCGCGATCTCCGACTTTCAAACAGGCAGCTTTATTAACCACTACACATTCTACACCAGGACCCCCGAACTCAGAAATGAAGTAATCATTATAGAAACCATTTCAGGGCTGGTTATGAATTTTTCGAGCTGCTTTATCACTACATATTATCTAGTAAATTTATAAAAAAATACTGATTTTTCTAACTTGTGGCAGTCATAGTTTTATTGTGTAAGGTTTTTAAATGCATATGAATCTGGAAAATTCCGAGGAACCCCATAAACAGTGACCGAAGCATGTAAGACCTCACAAACAGTGACGTTTACTCGAAATGTGTCTACATATTCCCCTAAGATACGCCTTCCGGCCACTAGGTGGTACCGCCGCGAGTCACATGTCAACAGCTCAACCAATAAGCTAGCCGTATCAGGATCACATGACACGGCATGGTACCCCTAACCACAGGAAGATCAGGAATGTCACGAAAAGTGAGGAGGAAATCAGCCTCGTTTGGAGCCACTTTAGATTAGGATCACATGATGAAGATCACGTGATTTATCACGTCATCAAAGTAATCAATCACATTTCTAAGTTTGTATTGGAAAATTCCATCGTCATCAATTGGACGATTCACTTATCGATTGAGCTCTAAGATGCTCACTCTGGCTTCAATTAAGTCGTATTGGACTGTGCCGTGATCTAACTTCAAATGGGAGGAACTGATGTCCGCCAAATCATAAATGTAACAGGGCTGTTTGAAAAACGAAATGCTTGATTTGAAACCTGGAATCTGTGATGCTTGCCAAGCTTGTATAGCAACAACTTTACTGGTTGGTCATGGGAAACCTTATTTCATTTCTGCTATGGACTTTGTCTCTACATAATGCCTAAATTGTACGCTACAGGGATGTTTAAATGGAGCCATCCATTTATATTATGTCTAATATGTTATATTTCTGCTGTATCAACTTATTTTTCTGGAGATAAAATTCCTGTTTCGAATCTCAGCTGGACCAGACATTCGTTATGGTAGTTGAGTTGTACAAGTATAGTGCTCCAATATGTTCAAATGCCAGGAGTATGTAGTACTGTCTATGATGTTATGCACCACAGCGCGGCGATCGACTCGAGGCGTCAGAATCTGACGTCTGTAGACGTCAGATTCTGACGCCTAAAGTCGATCCCCGCACCGTAAGAGTTAAAATATTTATCATGGCCGTAGACCCATGACATAGGTATTCAAATGAATCAGAAAAAGCTAACTAAGACATTTGTGATGATTTCAAATTGAAAATAACCCTTTGTCCCCATGGTGTTAATAAAAAAATCAGCGCTTCAAGGGTTGATTATGGCCATTGAAGTCTTACCTCCTGTCGTAACATCTCACATTAAGTTTTTAGAGTTAGTGCACCGCCTTAGAATAGGTCATCTTTCCACTGAACTTGAACATCCCGTGAAACATATATGCTAGCCGAAAACTGTGGGAGCACCATTTGCGACACTGACCTGAAACCGATATTGTTTCAATTAAAAATGCTAGGCCTCTCATCCCACCTGAATCTTTCTCCCGCCACCACCATGCATCTCTGTCACACCTGGATTTGATTCCCCAAGTTTAATCCTGAGATCCCAGCCAGCAAACACGAGCCGTTGCCAATTGTTGTTTTAATGTTGGGCCGACGTCGAAGACGGTGGGCCAACATTAAAACAACATTGCGTGAACGCCTCGTGTTTGCTGGGCAGCGCTCACGAGGATTATACTCAGTAGATTCACACTAACTGGATCAATCTAACGGGAAGTAGAAAGCCTGGTATGTTAAAGAGATGCAGCAGTCGCCACTGCGCATGCTCGCACATCCACAAGTTGAATGCCACGTCATAACTATGCATAAACGAGCAATAAAGAATAGCGAATTCGAATTCTTGTCAGGTCGGGATATTTGTCATATCGGTTTTCCATGCAAAGTGTTCCAAACTGTCGGAAGACATATGGTACACCTTGCAAAATCGTTCACGTCATTTTATAAGAGTAGGTATATAGCCTACCCACCTTAGTTGTTTTCATTATGATATTGCGACAATTTTAAGCAACTTAAGTAAAACGATATATATTTACTAGATGAAATCTACCATATGTACTTGGTGGGCAAAAAACGTAAGCAGGATGTTTTAAAAGAAAAACTTGTCCTATGAATTCTTCAAATGTCGTCTGTGACCTTTAGTTTACCTTCAGACTGTGCCACGTGACGTGCAGCCTGGGGAAGGTGGTGAGGACCCGGATGTGCTCGTGATGACAGGAGTAGTTCTCATGCAGACCACCAGGCGGCGCACTACTCCGGTAGGCGGCGTACTAATCCTCACCTTCCATCACCAAGGCAACCAGGTCGTTACTCAGCAACCGTCCACACCTCACCACGGCAACCAGGCCTGTTACCTGGCAACGAGGCGCAAATGTCGGCCCGGAGCGGCAATTTAAAATCAATCAGGGCGATTTTGATGTGACAGCATTGACTGATGAAGTGGATTAAAACGTGACGTTGGCACAACTATGTCCTAACGTTGGGCAAGCGTCTTAGATGCTGCGGCAACGTAGACACAGCGCCCCAGCTAACACGAGACATTTAGCCAATGTTTGTTTAACGTTGGCCCACCGTCTGCGACGATGATCCAACGTTAAGCAAACATGGGCTAAATGTCTCGTGTTTACTGGAGTTGGACCAACGTGCTGTTTTGGACCCACTTATACTTAACACATTACAATCTGGACGAAACTCATTCCACATAATCTGCTGGAACTAAAATTTAACTAAATAATCACTTATGATTGTCTACCTTAAGTTCGATTATTTATTTAGCTCCCAAAAAATTCGTATATGTAATTACATTACTATTAATATTGCCTAGTCAAGCATCCTCAGGAGGTTCTCCTGGCCCAGTTTAGCCTATATGTGCACAAGGGTGGCCTAAAGCCCGATTCATTTCATTTTTACTTAGTCAAGAAAGCGAATGGTATCATAAACATGATGGAGCTTTTGAATGTTTTAGTGGATTTGTTGAATCAACAGTTACTGTCACTCCTGATTCACTAGTCAAGATTGTTATTCACATAAATAGTTTATTTTACTTTTATAATAGTTTGAATTCAGCATTTGAAAAGTTTGCCAAATATTAAGTTACGCTATAGTGGCCTTTTTGGTACTTTGATGTTACTATATAGAGGCTAATGTCAGATTTCACTCATAATCTCACTGACACGTGGCCTGGATGAGATCTGGCTGAGATCACGTGACGTGACGAGATAAGTGATATGTCGGGATTGGTGATGACGTGTCGAGGTGGGAGGTAGCGGAGGAACTCACATAAAAATACAACTCGATGTTTGACATATGTGCGCCGTCTAAATGAATCCACGGTGATGTAAAGCTGACTCAGATAGATGGTAATGGAGAAGGGTCCACGTGAAAGAAAGTTATGTTACAACAGAAAACATGAAAAAAATGTTCACTGTACTCATGTTTTAAATATCATCGTATTGGAGTTAAAAGGCCTAGGCCAATCTGCCACTTTGTATAGAAGTGGACATCCTTTCATATCCAAGGAGACGATGTATATCATCTCATTGCAAAAAACCCATCATAATCCACTTCACAAAGTGGCACATAAAACACTTTAGTGTTTTATGCGCCACTTTGTAAAGGGGCACATAAAACAGCCCCAGTGTTGAATGTGCCACTTTGTGAAGTAAGTTAGCGCTAGCAGGAAGTTTGGACATTATAATATCAATGCCTTTAGTCCCAATAATTTAATGGTCCATCTTTCAAACTACTTTCGTTGCCATTTTTTGGCTGTAGCATTGATTCAAATTGACATGTTTCAACAGCATGTGTTCTATTTTTGCGTTGGCCTTGTCCTATTTGATCTTGCTATTACTTGACCTACTGCAGTTTATATGTCTGACTGTGCTGCATTTAACCTTGACCTTGCTACTGTTTATAGGATATAACCTTGCTATAATAGACATTGACTTAGCTACTGTTTTTATGATATAACCTTGCTATAATTGACCTTGACCTGTGTGTTTTACAGGGTTGGATACCGTGGCCGCGGTTGACCTTCGTGGTCAGGAGAATGACCTTACAGAGGGCGTTGACCTTCAGCTGAGATGTACAGTGACTGGTAACGCCGAACCTCAGATTGAGTGGTTCAAAAACAACGTCAGGTAAGATTTACAGTATTACTTGACACACCAGACTAATCCACATTTTAGCTCGCCTTTTAATTTCCAATTAAAAAGGTGGGCTATTGCAATTGAAGTTTCGCGGCGTCGGTGTTAACATTTTTTTTTGAAAAAAAAATTAGAATGGCCGATTTATTGCGATTTTTCGAATTTTACGACGATACTTTTACCTTGTGGGCGCGATAACTTCAAAAGTTTTCCATGTATCCTGCTCAAATTCGTTATGCATGCTACTAATAACCAGTGCTCGGATAAGTTCATTAATGGCGGCGGGCTATTCTCGAGTGTGCTCTTTTTTCTATTTCTCGTCATGTGAAGCAGGAATTGCTAACGCAATTTCCAGCTTCAAATGACAAAAAAAATATTTTGATTCTGATGTGACATCACATTACGTACCAGACCTACACTCATACTCCGTGAGTTTATGTCTCTGTAGCAGTGCAGATTTACGCTAAATTGAAATCAATCGTCACTAACGACCATTGTTGCTGCTTGATTTCAGATTAGTAGTTCTCTGTATGTGACGTGGGGCCACTTCAGATAGCGATTGTGAGAAATCCATAAAGATTTGTGCGTGATCCATATGTAAACGCTTGGCGGTTTATAGCGTAGATATGTAATTAACACCATGTGTCTCGCTTTTTTTCGCTTTTCGCTTTTTTTCATTCTTAGAGATGCTTGTTTATCCTTTTATACACCAAAATAATGACTGTTTTCAGAATGAATAATTTGATTGATTTGCAAAAGTTGTTTTTTTTTGCTATAAACTTTAATAATAAATAAAAATAATTTAAACTATTCGCTGATACGGATCGCGCCAGCGACAGAACAAGTGGATACAAGTTGAAGTTATTTAAGTTGGAGATTAAGACCTTTCAGCTGACGTCTATAGACGTCACGATCTGACGTCTATAGATGTCTAAAGTCGATCCCCGCAATGAAAGACTAAAATATTTCTAATGGCCGTAGACCCACAACATAGGTATTCAAATGAAGCGGGAAGAGTAATTAAAACATTTATGATGCTTCTAAATTAAGAAAAACCTTTGGTCCCCATGGTTCATGCAAAAAATATTTCAACGTTATAAAAGTTAATTAAGCGCGTTTATTATTCTCAACTCTTAGAGCACTGAGCTATTCAATTTAAATTTTCTGTCACTTGAAGTTATGTCTCGCTACCGCGATACACAACTTCAAGTGACTGAAAATTTGTGTTATTTGTGAAATTTAAGTCCCAATATATATCAGTGTTCAAGATTGAAGGCATATTTTACCTTTAACAACTGGTTATCAGGGGTTATGCAGGTGCTGAAAAGACAGAGAATGTCTACTGTAGTCGACATCAGTGTTAAGGGTTAATAATATTTTGACTCTGATTGCTTATGATCCTGATGTGAATCACCGGAGGATAAAACCATCACACGTTATATGTCCCCTCGTGAATATATGCATGTCCTCTCGGTCCCATGGTATTTTCTGGTTCGTTAGACACTTATTCAGCCTCCGATTATCATACAAACTACATTATATGCTAATCCTCAGAGGCAAATGACAGTATTTCCTTACTTGGAAAGTAACTAGTTACTAGTATTTATCTTTGTGATGTATGTTAAAGACAAACAGCAGTAACTGCTTACTTTTCAAGTAAGCAGCTACTGCTGTTTGCTCTAAATAAAATGTCTGATCACACCAGAGAGACGTCATTAGCATAAGTAAAGGTATAATAACACACAACTCACTTCGTATGCAAATAGTGGCCAAAGGTATGGCATTAAACCCTGACGAGTTTATTAATCTATATTAGTGGTAGAATGTAAACTGGGTCCCATATTTTCCAATACTTTGTCAAAATATGTCAGCTGTCAGAATTCGCGTCTGGAAATGAGTTGAAATGTTTTTTTTTGCATTGGCTTAGACACTTAGTCGGCACAAAATAGGGTGGTACGGGATTTTCGCAATTGCTTCCATATGATATATGTATGAAACATGATGTTTTTTTTTATTCAAAACTTGCAAAAAACGAGTTATTTTCGTAGTCACACATCATGTGAAACGGCGGCAAGAAGGGTTAACCCCCGAAGCGCTAAATTAAATAATTTAAATTTACACCGAAACGAAGTAAGTACCGCTACCCACAACTTCAAATGAGTGAGAATTACCCATATCTGTTTAATTTGAAACCAAACATTCATTTTCAAATCTTGATGTTTAAACCTACATTTCACTGTGATTTAATCGGCTAATTAAACGGATTAAAAGCGCCTATAATCGTCCTTGTGGTGAAAGAGTTAAACTACAAGCAACTGTTTTTACGTTTATTTACCTATGTTTAACATAGAGCACTGATGTCGACTGAAGTAGACAGTTTGTGTTTTTATTAGCACCCTTATTACCCCTGATAACCAGTTGTTAAAAGTAGAATATGCCTTCAATCTTGAAATACTGATAGATATTGGGACCTAAATTTCACAAAAAAACATACATAGCGAGACACAACTTTAAGTGACTGGGAATTTAAATTGAATATATCGGTGATTCAATGTTGGTTTAATGTTGGCCCACCGTCTTCGACGTTGGACGAACATTAAGCCAACAATGGTTCAACGTCGCTTTTGGTGTTCACTGGGAACCCAGCAAACACGAGACATTAACACAGTGTTGGTTTAATGCTGGACGACAGTCTACGACGCTGGCCCCTCATTAAACCAACACTTGGTGCTGGGGTATTATATGGGGAGGCGGAGGGATACAAAGCGTGTGATTTGGCTGAGTAATTGGGATGTATGACTTGACACTGTATGTGCGCAGTAATCATCTGCTGATTGACCAACCTGACCTTATAAACAATTAACCGACCTTCTGATCCCCATTTCCCCAGGAAATGTACTTGTTATGACAATCATCACAAAACAAAGTAAAAACGGTGGTGAAAATATAAATTTATGAAATTTTCTGCTGGCATATTCACCAACAGTGGTGTTTTTTTCTTAAAAATAAATATTTACGTTTATTCCAGTTGACATTCCTGTATTCCAGTTGGGGCTCGCAATGACACCTTATTATGGAAACATGGGGCATAAAACGAGTATATTTAATTGGTTGAGCCTGCATAGATTAATACGTCATTTTATTATGTACACTGGTCCTGGAGTTCATAGCGTCAGTAACATATGAATAACTACTTCATGCAGCCCCAGTTTAATGTCAGATGGGCCTATTATAAAAGCGTGTAGGGATCTAGAGTGTCATCAATGCAGAGGTTCTGGGGATTGAAGTGTCAGTCTCTGCTGTGGTTCCAGGGTTCATAGCGTCAGTTAGAGTTTACTATTAAAGCGCTAAATGATCTTAAATTTTTTCCCAATTAAAGTAGTGTCTCGCTATACGGGTCCCACAACTTCAAATGGGTACACATATTTATATGTGTACAGTTTGAGCACTTTACTCTTTTAAGCCTGAATTTACTATTGTCATTTTCATCCACTACAAGCCGCGAATTGCTGTCGCAATTCTCGACTTGTAGTGGATAAAGATGACTTGAAGTGGGTGACAAATGAAAAAATACATTATTGTTACTGAAACAGTTGCATGAAAATTTTCGCTCTAAAAGCTCTAGGTGTTGGAAATTATTCTTCAGGGATGCAACATGATGCTTGGATGCATCGTGAGGTCTTAAAGGGTTAGGTCCCTCAAAATGTGGGGGTTTATGTGTGAGTCCACGTCGTAGTTTTGAGGATCAAGGCGTGAGACAGTGTCAAACTAAGTATCACAGTCCATCCTTCATTAGCCAGTGGCCTGTGGGGCTTATAGTATCAGTGTATTCCCAGTAGTCATAGTGTCACAGTTAATACCCACCAGTACGTGGTTGTGGGGCTTAAAACGTCAGTGGAAGACCTAGCACCTAGATTGTCATAGCTAAATACCCCAGGTCCATTTACTATCTGACATTAGCTTGTGGCGCTCAGAGCGTCGATATGTGAAGTAGAACTAGCGCCCACAGTGTCACTAAGTACCACATGTCTATCCACCACCAGAGCTTGTGGAGCTCAGAGTGTCACAGGGAGACCTAGCGCTCATAGTGTCGTATCTAAGTACCGTAGGTCCATCCATCATCAGCAGTATCTGGACAAACACCAGCCTCTGCGGCCCAGAAACTACGTCACACTAAATCAATGCTGGTTTATTGTTGGGCCAGCGTCGCAGACGGTGGCCCAACATCAAACCAGCATTGATTTACAATATTGCGCCAGCCCCCTGGCCCGAAAACAGGAGATAGCAGACCAATGTTGGGCCAGCATCGTATTTGTTTACCTACCTTTCTCCCAGGCTGATGATATATGTCTGTGGAGATCATGCTTCTCCCCAAGAATAACGACCGTTTATCATTCCCGGCATCCCACATCAACCTGCTTAACTTCCCGTTGACATCTCGCACGTGTCACATGACTCACAGACACCACTAGGTGGGGCTGTGACTCCTTTTGGAACATTAGAATTAATTTTATATGACGTCAACATATCTCAATGTATTATAATCTAGAATAATCATTCTGTTCAAATGTTGATATTTGAGGTCGAGCTCGCTACCTCTCGGCCACGAAGGCTCCCCACAATATTGAATATTGAAGAGTGAGCAGAGAAGAAACATTTGTTTCTTTGAAACTAGAATGCTCCGATTTTCCAAGCATGCAGCTTTAACCACTGCACTAGGAGGTAAGGAATGAATGACACTTCAGAATGTGACCCTGTGGGAGTACTGGTGCCCCTTCTTCACTACTAACTCCGTCTAGCGTACAATAGTGAGATTCATACACATGTATGTTTGTATGCTCGTGGCATAATGATATTGTGAAGTGAAAGCAAGCAAGAAAACTTTGTATTTACTTTTAAAATAATTTGATTCAATATAAACAAATACTATAATATTTAAAAATAATAATCAAACAATATTGATCCAACAAAGTGATGAAGAAGTATTACCGATGCATGTAACCAATCACACCAATTTAATCCTGCGACGCTGGTCCAGATTCGAACAAACAAAGGGTCAATGTGTGCTGGTTTGTGGAAATATACGTCTTCGTCTTCACATCTGGTTATTTGTGTATCACTCTCTAATCATCTCGTGTGGTCATTTTTGTGTCAATTATTTACAGTTTACTCAAATTTCACTTAAATCACGAATTTTTCTAAGCAACGTAGTTGTATATTAGTTTGCTATTTCTATTGTAAACTACAATTAATGTAAAACAACGTTACCCCAACATTAATATAAAATAGTGTCACCATTCATCCACCACCCCTCTTTTCTTTGATTATAAATCTTGCCTTAACAAGAGCCCCCTCACCCGCCTTACATAAATCACCCCTCATCACATCACCCCTCACGTGCGTGATGTTACCATGGTGACTTTCCACCCCTTGTTATCTCATTGTGTCCCTGCTGACCCCTGGGTATAGGGGGTTCAGCATTGTGGCATCTATACATAGGCTAAACCGGACAACCTTTTGACTTGAGGGAGTGGCTGCACTCTAAGTGTCAAATTGATGCGAGAGGAACATCACTCACTCACTCACTCACTCACTCACTCACTCACTCACTCACTCACTCACTCACTCACTCACTCACTCACTCATTCGCTCGCTCGCTCGCTCGCTCGCTCACTCACTCACTCACTCACCCATGTCTTAAATGTGTATGGTTATTTATGTTTGAGGTGTCAGTTGTTTTTCGGGAGAGTGATGTTGTGCCCTCTGTGTGGGTGGGTGGCCAGTCAGTGGAGGGTAATCAAGCGGTGACTGAGGGCAGAAGGCATGGGTGCGCCTTGTCACCGCTAGAGGGGGAGGCTGCAGGGGGGTGTCACAAGGAAAGAAAGATAGTGATGGTGAAAATCATAAAAACTCGTAACCACGACCACGATATGTTCCCTTTTCAGTTTATTTTGTATGGTTGAACCAAGGTTGTTGAAAAGAGTTTCTACTTTCCCACAGATTTTCACAATCATAGCCTTTTGAAGAACAGTTTCTATTTTCGTTTGTGTCTTTCTACCAGGGCCCTTGGATGAGTGGTATAGTTATAGTTAATGCGATTGTAACTTCATGAGAATTTACCATTCATCGCCTGCGTAAAATACACTTTGCCATCTTATTTGATGCATTTAAAAAATTAATATTTTGGTCAAAAGCAATATTAACTTATGCCTTTGGTTAGGAAATAAAACTACACAAAATATTTTTTTCAGACAAAATAGCCTCCATTTAATTATGTTGATCCCAGTACGGGATTTATAATAGTAATGATATTTTTTGTCTTAAGGAGTTGTGTATCGCAATGCGAGAATGAACAGGGAAAGTCCGAAATCCCCCTAGCAACCACAGTGTGGCGGCATCCTTCAGGTCCACAGCCCCCTAGCAGTCACAGGGTGGCATTCCCCCCCCCCACATCAGATGTGACTTCGCCCCCCCCCCTTCACCACCCGCCTCTATTGTTAACCGTACTTACGCTCTGTCGCTCTTTCTACATAAATCTCAGCACTAACAAGACGACGACACGAGCTGTCATCCAACGTTGTTTTAATACTGGGCCACCTTCGGAGACGTTGGCCCAGCATTGAAATAACGTTGGGCTGACATCCCGTGGTTTCTAACCGCTGTCTCAGAGACCACCCTCACAAAATGGCGCCTGCTTGACACCGTATCGCCCCCTGTCAGCCGCGTGACAAACTAGACCCACGACGTACCGTCACCGTCACGTGTACGTCATCTTAGCGAGAGGACAGCGTGACTGTCACGTCCCTTTGAGAGGACAGCGTGAGAGCCCGGTAGGCTAAACGGGGCTACAGACATTTCTGGTGCAAAGGGGAGCGTCTCTTCCTCTAGGTTTCGCAATATTAAAAAATCACTCACTCACTCACTCACTCACTAGCTTTTAAGTGTATGATCAGGGTATCCGTAGAAAGTCAAAGCCGTTGCAATATTTTTCATTTTTTAGCCGTTTCTCATGACAATGTTTTCGTTTATTTTATTTTTCTCAAACGAGGCTGTGAGACATAACAATGGAAACCTGACGAAGATAAGATAATTTACTCTGACAGCTTCAGCATTAGATTCGCATTTCTGTTGTCCGTTTGTTTACGTCACACACCAGTCTAGCTCTGAACAACTGTCCACTTGCCCTTTATTGTTCCCATGACGACGGCCTGCTAATCAGCACATGCGCCACATAACGCACATCCGGGATATCAAAGGGCTGGTCACGTGGTCAGTGAATTAGCTCGCCGCTGTTCAGATTTAAATATTTCCATTTTAACGTTTTGTTAACAGGTGGAGCTCTGGTCACTCTGACCCCAGGTCGTGAACCCGATGACCTCTGAACATTACGTGTGTTGACCAATCACAGAACAGTCACGTACGACTCGTCATGTGACACAACATGGTCACGTGACGTAATGCTAAAATAATTGTCATGGACACAAATGTTATGCAAATAAATAAATAAAATTCCTTCCTTCCTTCCTTCCTTCCTTCCTTCCTTCCTTCCTTCCTTCCTTCCTTCCTTCCTTCCTTCCTTCCTTCCTTCCTTCCTTCCTTCCTTCCTTCTTTCCTTCCTTCCTTCCTTCCTTCCTTCCTTCCTTCCTTCCTTCCTTCCTTCCTTCCTTCCTTCCTTCCTTCCTTCCTTCCTTCCTTCCTTCTTTCCTTCCTTCCTTCCTTCCTTCCTTCCTTCCTTCCTTCCTTCCTTCCTTCCTTCCTTCCTTCCTTCCTTCTTTCCTTCCTTCCTTCCTTCCTTCCTTCCTTCCTTCCTTCCTTCCTTCCTTCCTTCCTTCCTTCCTTCCTTCCTTCCTTCCTTCCTTCCTTCCTTCCTTCCTTCCTTCCTTCCTTCCTTCCTTCCTTCCTTCCTTCCTTCCTTCCTTCCTTCCTTCCTTCCTTCCTTCCTTCCTTCCGTTCTGCCTTCCCTTTTCCCCCTTCTTTCATTCCGTCTTTCCTTCCTTATTTCTTTCTGTTCTTTTTCTCCTAACTTCTCCCCTTGTTGCCTTTTTTCCTTTTTGCTTTGTTTTTCGTTTTAAGTTAGAAGCAAATAGATATGTTACAGGCAAAATTCCCAAATCTCAGTTTTTGTCTGTCAGCCGCACGACATCCTGAAATAATGTAAACCAATCGAACTCGAAATAATAGCCCAGAGCTATCTCATTGTGAACCAACATTGGGGCAGTGCTGGATCAACGTCCAGTTTCAGCTGGATATCTGGAAATCTCTCAAAGACGGACGACAGACTGAAGTGGATAGATACAAAGCGTCAGACGACACCCTGGACGTGTATGACATGCTAAACACGATATAGGGTTATGCTACGAACGTGCGGCATTGACAGATGTTATGGTCTCACCACCCCAAATGCCAGTCCCATTGAAATACATGTAAAATGCCTCAATTCCACGGGCCGATTTTACTTCTTTTTGCCCTTCCCCCTATGACTGTGCATTTTCAAAAACAGCTCCGATAAGGGGTTGCTACCCAGACA
Source organism: Flabesymbios commensalis (assembly GCA_964017125.1). NCBI lineage: Eukaryota > Metazoa > Annelida > Polychaeta > Terebellida > Flabelligeridae > Flabesymbios > Flabesymbios commensalis. Next base: position 5,178,282 of record OZ024906.1, read on the forward strand.
GATTTTGAGCGAGGCCCCCTAGTGTGCAAAAAGGTCACTATAGTTCAAATTACGCTTAAATTCATACCCTCTTTCACAGACCAGACATACATCCTTTTAACCGACTGTATCCCTGTCAGATTATCATGAAACAGTTATATCTGATATCCGGGATGAAGGAGACATCGTGTACTTATTAAATATTCGCATAGATGTAACTTCTTTGTATTTGTTTTTAATTCAACAGAGGTTGAAACAGCCGCAATGAAAATATTTTGTGTGATGATTCCATCATTAGTATACACCTGCCGTGATTTCGGCTTATTTAGGGTGGTGAGACCTTATTACAAATACAATATGGCCGCCATTCATAGGGCGCTACGACAGACTCAACAAGACAAACGATTTGTTACGGATTACGTGACTTGGGCTGGATATGGGATATAAAGAGGACATGGGTTTTCTAATTCTCAGTGGTTGCACATACACCCTTTTCTAATTACACCATTATTTTTACCTCTTGGGGCGTATTTTCCACGTTTCAACCTGCACAGAGCGGGGATAGACTTTAGTCGTCAGAATCTGACGTCTGTGGACGTCAGATTCTGACGACTAAGTCTATACCCGCGTAAGAGTAAACATATATACCCGTAGACCCATAACATAGGTATTCAAATGAATCGGAAAGAACTAACGAAGACGTTTATGATGATTTCAAATTAAAAAAAATCACTTTGATCTCCATGGTTTTTGCAAAAATAATTCAGCGCTTTAAGGGTTAAAGTGGTAGATATCGCAATCCTAGCGTTCAGTATGTCACATGCGCCTCTCATTTAAGTGGCTTATGTGACACTTTGGACGCTAGAGATTTGAATAACCCTTAAATTTCTATTGTGACTAGATTGTATTTTCTTAGAAGTTTAGAAGTCACGAGATGAAAGCTCAGATTTGATTAATCATGACGGATTCTTATATTGATTTTGAAGTAAATTATATAGCTGCATTGTAAACTAAATAAAAATTCAAATTTGATCATGCGAGCCTTCCCAATATAATCAGTACAGAATGAGAAATGAGGAAAAGTATTAAATATGATTGAGATAACATAGAAATAAAATACACATTTTTAGACATTTAATGATACAGTGCTAACGTCTTTTGATAGTGTCGTTGTAAATCATCAAATACATAATCTATTTTCTAATACTATTAAATTAACAATAATTATGCTTTAATATGTTATACAATTTTCTGCTTTACAAACATGACGATACAATTGCAAAAAGTAGAAAATTATGATTAAATCAACAATAATTCTAATTACTTTTCGCTATATTTCACAGCGTGCAGTGACTAAATGAGTAAATGAGTACTTTTTGTTGGTTGACTCAGTCCTTAATATGTACATTATAACGGAAGTAGCGTGTATGACAGACTAGAGGAGATAGAGGATGTAGCACCATAAGGGGTGTGTAAAATTGCCTGTGTATGACAGACTAGTTGAGATAGATGATTTATATCTGTCTGTGTATTAAGTGATCCATCAAGATGGAGTACAATGCCTGATGTTTTTGTGGTGACAGGTGGAAAGGAATCATCTCTCATTGGTGTCTCAGTCAGTATCACAGGCTCTGTGACACACTCATATCTTGTCTGATTTGTATTCACCTCGATATAAATAAAATATCACGATCAATACAAATGAATACAAATGTTATGATTCTATTCAATATTCAAGTATAGTAGCTTCAATAGAAGCTCAGAATCTCTATATTGTGATGGAGTTTACCGTTGTGTAATCAATATGTCAGAGAAGGAGCTTAAATAAAGAAATCCTAATATAACCTAATATGATCATTTTATTTATAATCTATAATGCTGTACAACACGTGTACATTTCTGTATATAAAGCCTAATACATAATAAATAAAATTGTAATAAACTCAAAGATATATACAATTGAAGAGATTAAATCTTACAGCGCGGGGATATGCTTTAGTCGTCAGAATCTGACGCCTGTAGACGTCAGATTCTGACATCTAAAGTCGATCCCAGCACTGTAAGAATTAACATTTTTCTAATGGCCGGAAACCCATAACATAGGTATTCAAATGAATCGGAAAGAGATAACTAAGCCATTTATGATGATTTCAAATTGAAAAAACCCCTTTAGTTGCGATGTTTTTTTTAATTAATTCAGCGCTTTAAGGGTTAAGATACATTTATAATGGCCAGTAGTTATCGCACCCAATGTGTGGCTAAATGACCCATAATCAGAAGTCGTCATCCATTTTTGGTAATGAGTCAAACCCAGACAAAATGTACCATGATTTTCCAATTCTCTTCTCATATTGCGACTTATGTCTTAAAAACAAGTAACAAAAAATTTCCTGGTCATAATAACATAACAAATAACCTGTTTCATTCTGGCATAATCACCCTTCCCCCCCCCCCCCTCCGCCCTGGCGACGGCTCGATTTCGTTCCCATGACAATCAATCATTATGAGTATTCAAATTACCCGCTAATTTGCATACTCATTAGCGTAGTGGAGTAATGTTTCTGATGGATGACAGTTATCCAATCACCAGGTGATGTCCCGTGTTTGCTGGGGCTCTGATTATATGACTTGTGCACAACAGGAATAACATTAGGAGTAACACGCCCCACTCCTTATTCTTTGGATCTTTCTTTTGTTTTCGTTTATTGGGTTTCTATCCACAAGTGTTCAAAATAGTCATTATCCGTCTAAATGAAAACAAAATGACAGGTATTCACTGATGTGTCCCAATGGTATTGGCCTAAGTTTAGCTATGTGTAGATATATTTAGATTTATATATGTTACGTTTTATTGGCACAATTAAAAATCATCACTGAGGTATTTGTCATAATAAATATACATGCACATGTAGATACAACAGGGAACAGGCTTAGTTCTCTAAAATCATGAACATATACATGCTATGTATATTTAAAATCAAGCCTGCTATTATAGGCCTATATTTAAACAAGCACAGGGTATATGTCATTTAATATGCAGCATAACTACTTAAAATAAAGCTAAACATAATCATGTACTACATATATAACCATATATCACAGCATATATTATCATAATATTGTATTTCACCCTGCTTACGTTGTTATGACTATTCCACAGATAATAAATAATACACAATCTTTTACAATTTTTTTTTGCAATTTGATACCCTAGGACTTAATATGTCGAATATGATTTGTCTACTTGAGTACGGAAATGACACACAGACATACGATTCTCTCCAAGTTAGATATTAAGTATGGAGGCTTCAGGGTGATATGTGAGTTTCCCCGGAGCGTTGCCATCAGAGTGGCACATTGTGGTGTTAAGTTCACTGGAGTTGATTCGGAATGCACGTAAATTAAACAGCTATATCTCTGCCACCTGAAGCTGTGTGACAGCGAGCACAAGACGGAAAAACAATGTTGGTTTAATGTTGGGCCAGCGTCACAGACGGTGGCCCAACATTAAACCAGCATTGGATCAAACCACCCTGTTTGCTGGTGTACCTAACAGGGGTAAAATGCGTACCCCCCTGACACCCCCCCCCCCAGTTAACATATTTCACAAGACGTTGAATAAACGATGGCCCACATTCTATGACGCTGGTCCAACCTCAAACCAGCATTTGTTAAATACTTGGAGGGGTCACAGGGGTGAAATACTATTCTGACTTCTAATTATGAGGTGAGTTGTTAATTTCCCATGCTCCTTCACTTACACGTCTTACATGACTATCTGTGGAGGGCTGTTTTACACAATTAGTTATGGTCCATATTTCTTGATAGTTAATGATAGGTTGTTTTGTATTTGTTGCTAGTTAATGATAGTTGTTTTGTCTTGTCTGAACAAGCTTTACAACTACACTTATTCGGACATACAGTCCAAGTAGCGTTATTTATGTATGTTTAATGATGTCGCCACTTCTACAACTATACACACTCAGACAAGACTGTCAGTGCTTATTTATGGAAGTTTGGCACCGCTTTCAGGTGTCTGTTGTACTTGTATCATTGGAGTCTTATTCTGCCATATACGCCGCTCTTTTTGTATGATATTTTCAGTATATCCCTTACAAATATTTTTGTATAAACCATCGAGACCAAAGGGTTTATTTCAATTTGAAATCATCATGAATGTCTTAGCTAGCTATTTCAGGTTCATTTGAATACATATATTCAATATGTATATATATATTCATTCTGTCAGTGCGGGGATCGTCTCTATACATCAGAATCTGACGTCTGCAGCTGTCAGATTCTGACGTATAAAGGGTTTAAGCGATCCACCGCTTCAAGTCACAGAAAATTACGTAGGTTTGTGAAATTTAAGATTCGACTTATAATATTATTTTCTAATTGTTCAGCAAAGACAAACAGCAGTAACTGCTTACTTGTAAAGTAAGCAGTTACTTACTGCTGTCTGTCTTTGTATGGAGGTCAGTATGCCAGTACTCGATGGCAGAAGAGAATCCTGCAGCTCAAAAACAAACAGCAGTAACTGCTTACTTGTAAAGTAAGCAGTTACTGCTATCTGTCTTTGTATGGCGGTCAGTGTGCCAGTACTCGATGACAGAAGATAATCCTGCAGCTCAAAGAAAAACAACAGTAACTGCTTACTTGTAAAGTAAGCAGTTACTGCCGTTTGTCTTTGCATGGCGCTCAGTATGCCAATACTCGATGGCAGAAGAGAATCCTGCAGCTCAAAGACAAACAGCAGTAACTGCTTACTTGTAAAGTAAAGTGAGCAGTTACTGCCGTTTGTCTTTGCATGGCGCTCAGTATGCCAATACTCGATGGCAGAAGAGAATCCTGCAGCTCAAAGACAAACAGCAGTAACTGCTTACTTGTGAAGTAAAGTGAGCAGTTACTGCTGTTTGTCTTTGCATGGCGCTCAGTATGCCAATACTCGATGGCAGAAGAGAATCCTGCAGCTCAAAGACAAACAGCAGTAACTGCTTACTTGTAAAGTAAAGTGAGCAGTTACTGCTGTTTGTCTTTGCATGGCGCTGAGTATGCCAATACTCGATGGCAGAAGAGAATCCTGCAGCTCAAAGACAAACAGCAGTAACTGCTTACTTGTAAAGTAAGCAGTTACTGCCGTTTGTCTTTGCATGGCGCTCAGTATGCCAGTACTCGATGGCAGAAGAGAATCCTAAGTAAGCAGTTATTGCTGCTTTCCTTTATATGTCCAGAGAGAACAATAGTTACTGACGCAATATCCAGCTTCAAATGACAACAAATATTTATATTTTTGAAAAAAAGACGTCCCCCAAGTTGAAGTATTCGATTCACTGAACATATAACAGCTATTTTATCGATTTCGTGACATTTTATATCATTTGAAACTCACTGAAAAAACGTATATACGGTAAACTTACTGAAAAACGTCTATATACAGTTTTAGCCTATATGTGCACAAAGGTGGCCTAAAGCCCGATTCATTTCATTTTATTTCAGCAGCACAAGGGTAAATTTTATTAGCAATATCTTCTCTTTTATGTACAAAGGTTATACGAAATTGCTCTCAAATTCGATTGAATGATAAACATAACTTGGTTGGGGTTTGGCGCGAAGATTGTGAGAAAAAATCGAATTAGGCGTTTTTTGCTGTCATAAAAAATATGTTCTTGATTTGTTTCGCTGTCCATTGGGATATCTTCACTTTATCTATGTAATTATTGCTCAATTATGACAATTAATATTAGAAATTTAATATATCTCTCTGTCTATTTTATTTTATCCCTATTTATTAACGCCTATACAACACAAGCCATCGTCTGTATGCTGGCTCAATGTTGGTGATCGTGCACGACGCTAGAGGGACAATAAACCAACTTATAGTAGAAGTCACATAAATTTGTCACATCTGCGCTGTATGTTTTTCGCTAATTCTGAGGCAATTATCATTATATTTCCATGAAATTTTGCAACCACTGTGTTTTCTGGTCTTAATGCAACCACACTGTAGATTGCAAGAACAAATATTTTTTAGTTTAAAAGTTGAGCCATTTGATATGTAGTATATTGTTAATTATGACGCTCCTCTATAAACCCATTAATTTCATTCGGTTTTAAACTCGAAATTTTACTGCATGACAAATGCTTTAACTTTTGATGTACTTTTCACGATGACATTTTCACGGTTGTTGTCATAACAATATGCAAAAAGTGCTTGCAAATCTTCATGGAAATTTATTGAGAATCGACTGATAAATTTGCGAAAAACTTGCATCGCAAGTCTTATGTGGCTTCTACTTTTGCTACGACACAGCAAACAGGAAGTTGAATCAATGCTGTTGTAATGCTGTGCCAGCGTCTTCGAGTTGCTTTTCGCTCTGAAGTGATGTCTTAGTCTGGTGGTATTTTCCCGTCAGTTTTTTTGGTATTACCTTGCGCCCCCTGGTGTGATGTACCCACAACATTGGTCTCACGTGACACCTGATTGGCTGGCTGCCGTCACATGACAAATGTAATGATTTTATAACTGACAGAGGACTCGCTAGGGGGCGTGGTACGCTCGTGATGTGGGACACAATACCATAAAAAAGAACACAAAAAACAGAGAAAATACCATAGTTAGTAAAAACAGTGCTTTGTTGGTGACATTGTTCGCCCTGTGAAGCTATCTGTGTAAATTCCACCACCATTCTGGTGGGTACATACTTAGTGCTGCCGCCTGTGAGTGTGCAGCGTCAGATTCTGACGTTTCACTGAAAGAATTAAAAATGGCTGTAGAACCATAATCTAGGTTTTCAAATGTATGATGATTTTAAATAAAAAAGCAAAAAAAAAACGATCGGTCTCCATGGTTTATACAGAAATATTTCAGAGCTCTAAGAGTTAGCATCGCCACGGGGCATATATATTATCAAAAACAATAATATCATAGAAGATTATGCAACACACGGGGGACCGTCTTTATACGTCAGAATCTGACGTCTACAGACGGCAGATTCTGACGTATAAAGACGGTGCCCGCGAAGATGATGAAGTTCTCAGGTTTTGTTTGGAATATAATTATATATAATTAAATGGTATTTATTAAAATTGTGTTATTTTTATTCTTTGTTTTATTATTCTATTGGTTTTGCCAATTTTTTTGGTCAGACATGTTATATGTTTTGTATATATATTATTATTTGTTTGTTAAGTATAGTATATGTTATAATATTGTGTATGCATTATGTCATCCAGAGAATCAACGTGGAAATATATCACCCATCTCTCCACGTCACGCACCACGTTAAATAACACTAGATAAATACATAAATAACCTGTTCGATTTACGACTTGTGTCGTGAGACCTTAAATAGAGTATCACAGTACAATTAGTCAAAAGGCGTAAGCCGTTATTAGTTATTGATTTTATCAGGGGCTTTGTATGATATTATCTATGAAGGCCAAGAACGTGTGCGCCCAGCCTTGGGTAGTGTCTAATGTTGAACTAACGTTGTATCAACGCCTTATGCGTTGGCCCAATATTTAACCAACATTTACCACATTGCGACACAGCCCGAGAGACTAACTCAGTGAGAATTGTAAGCAGCGTGGAATTTGACAGGTAATTCCCCGGTTCCTAATCCGTCTTTTAGTTCTGACAGCCGGGCTACTTCTGCACAAAACAGTTATGTTATTTATGACAATCTCCGCATTCCTGCTTCAATGTTTCAACTGAAAAAAACAAAACACGCATTAAAAAATAAACGAGGCGGGTTTTGAAACACATCTATCAAATGGAAAGCCGCGACAACACTAATTCAACAAGTGAAGGGACGCAGCGAACATAAAACAGTGGCATAACATTTATACAATGTTGGGCCAACGTCGTATAAATGTTACACACATGTTTTTTGTTTGCTGGGGAATGGTGGACGATCTCCTAGCTAGCTGATTCATTCATTCATTCATTCATTCATTCATTCATTCATTCATTCATTCATTCAGTCATTCAGTCATTCAGTCAGTCAGTCAGTCAGTCAGTCAGTCAGTCAGTCAGTCAGTCAGTCAGTCAGTCAGTCAGTCAGTCAGTCAGTCAGTCAGTCATTCATTCATTCATTCATTCATTCATTCATTCATTCATTCATTCATTCATTCATTCATTCATTCATTCATTCATTCATTCATTTACTCCTCCATTCATTTCCTCGTTCATCCTTTATTTCCTTCATTCCTTCTATATTTCCTTTCTTTCTTTTTATATCTTTATTATCTTACATAATTAGACTATGTTTGGAATTTGACTCAAGGACAAAAAATTCCAGACCCAGACAAGACCATTGATTACACCCTCGTTCTATAGACCTTCTTCCTGCCTATTTCCATCTTTACATTTATCTGTCTATTATGCTGCGCACGACTGGGTTGCCTAGCAACTGATAATATGACGGCTGTTTTTGATTGGCTTCACAATCGACTTCACACTTGACGAAAAGACTCTTTTTTTCCGCGGATATTTTGGTCATCTCGGCCCAGTGTGGGGTGGCACCCCGTCAATGACAGGCGCCGTCTAGTGGCAGATTTTCTCATCACCCAGCAAGCACGTTAGCGCAATGTTGGTTTAATGTTGGGCCATCGTCTGTGACGCTGGCCCTACATTAAACCAACATTGTTTGTGAAGCCTCGTGTTTTCTCGTGATGTAGAGATCTTATCTAACAGAGGCATGTGAAACCATTAACGATCAAATGAGGAGATTGTCCAGTTTCCACGGTGCAATTTACCCATTTACAATGGAACATAACTTATTTTCACACTTTTATCAGTTTATGCCACGTTTTGAGAAAATATGCAAACTAATTATAATGGAATATTTTAAGCCTTTTTAAATGTTTCGTGATTATTAACTGAATAGTGAACAATAAACACGATAATGTACCATGTAAAAATATCCGCAATGTTTTTACATGACATATTTTGAAATAAATAGATTTGCTGAAAAGTGTGTGTTTTTAATCTCAATAAAAACATTTTGACCTTTCATTGGATGTTCTATATATATTAGAAAAGCGCAGTAAGAAATATTACTTGGTATAAGAGTGTTTGCTTAATTTCTCAGCTAACACAATACGCTGATTCTTTGTTCCCATGTGGTAGATCTTGACGGGTTTCAGCGAAGCCGACTAAATGGAGAAAACTTGACGGACATATTTGTAGATACTTTGATGTATTTGTAACTGATCCAGCCATTTACTGTAGTATTTGTTTCTGGTGTAGATTTTCACAGAGCGTTTGATCCTCTTTGACTGTGAATTGACGTGTACAATGTCCGCAGATCTGCCATGTTGTCTCTGGTGTCTTATGTCTGTTTAAACTCCCATCTTCTCTGTGCAGTGGTTTTCACCGTGAGACCTATATCGATATCAGCCTATATCGTACTCTAGCTTTATACCAGCAAATACGATTCGATCCACCAATGTTGGTTTAAAGTTGGTCCGGCGTCGTAGACGGTGGACCAACATTAAAACAACATTGGGCGAACAAATCGTGTTTGCTGTGCAGTTTAAAGTGCAATGTATGGCACTTATATCATGTGTTTCTTGATCGTGTGAGAAAATACAAACACTGTTTATTTTTCGTGTAATATGGGAAAATACAGCACTCGTCCAATTAACAAGGTGTTCGCCTAAAGGCTCATACCTTATTCATTGGGACAAGTGTGTATTTTCCCACATCGCACCCAAATCAACACCGTTTGCATTTTATGTCAGATTACACCATTCTCATCAGTTTGTGGATCTCAACAAAGCCTATGATTAATTTCTTTCCAAATGAGTGGTGATAATTTTGCTCACCAAATAAACATTCAAATATCTGAAGCTGTAAAGTCACAATTATTTCTGTGAACTGTATTTTTCTGATTTGTGAATTACTGCTGCCATTCTCTCAGGGCGAGTTTTAATCATCTTATTTTGTTCAGCACGAAATTGTATAATATAAACGTAATTATTTTTTATAAAACAAACTAATTTATCTTACAAATCGTTTGTCGAAACGGATTATATTATTGGCCGAAATATGACACGTGTCTTAACAAGCACTGCTGCCGGTTTATTACCCCTTTCAGTGCGAGGACCGTCTTTATACGTCAGAATCTGACGTCTGTAGACGTCATATTCTGACGTCTAAAGTCGATCCCGCGCTGAAAGAATTAAAATATATATAAAGGCCGCAGACTCATAACATACGTATTCAAATGAAGCGGAAAGAACTAACTAAGACATTTATGCTGATTTCAAATTGAAAAAAACTTTGGTTATACAAATCTATTGCCGCGTTGTAAGAGGTAATGAAGCCTTTTGGTGTTTTTGTGTCTGCTAAGAGTTTTATCCCACAATGCAGACCACAGGGTGTATCCAAAAATATAATAAGGGGCGCTTAGATATAAATATTTGATATTTTTTTTAAAGGGCATCCATACTAGGGAGGTTTAGGGCAGAATTGTTTTGAAAAAAATGAACATCAAGTGGTGCGATTTCGTGGTAGCTTTGCGCTGAAATATTTTTAATATAACCAGGGGACCAAAAGGTTTTTTCAATCTGAAAATGTTTTTGTTACATGTACTTCTTTTCGCCTTACTTGAATACCTATGTTATGGTTGTACGTCTATTGTACTATTTATAATGTAGACGTCAGAATTGACGTCTAAAGTCGATCCTCGCACTGAAAGGGTTATATAATGACACGGGAAATCAGCACTCAGGTGTGGGGACGGTCTTTATACGTCAGAATCTGACGTCTGTAGACGTCAGATTCTGACGTATAAAGACCGTCCCTGCACTGAAAGAATTACAATATTTATAATGGCCGTAGACCCATAAATTAGGTATTCAAATGAATCAGAAAGAGCTAACTAAGACATTTATGATGATTTAAAATTGAAAAAACCCTTTGGTCTCCATGGTTTATGCAAAATAATTTAGCGCTGTAAGGGTTAAGGGGGGTCTGTTCACTCCCCTGGATGCGCCCCTGAACCAACTAATACTTTATGTGCACTGAATGTCTCGCACCATCTCTGATAAGTAAACATTCTCTTATATTGATTCTCACCAGGCCTTTGATGCAGTGTTACCTGCTTTGATGCCGTGTTACCAGGCAAGTGTGGTCTTCTATATGTTAAGCCTCAGGTGTATTTACACATGATCGCCTCTAGAATCGACTGTAACTCATGTGTATTCTAGCTCTTGAAGCACTAAAGTTTATAATTTACATTCAAACACAGTTCAAGTACGGGCCGCAACCTAAAAACCTAAAGTGGGAGCAATTAATTACATTTGTGCAATTTTCAACCAAAATAAGTATATTATGGTACCCAATATTGACAATTAAACACGTGGTTATTCTTCAAAACTACTTTAATTTTTGATAATCGCATTTTTAGGCCGCAAATATATATTAAAATTAGAATCAAAGAGGCTTGCCAAACCACACCAATTGACTCTTTAATGTCCAGTCACGTCAAGGCTGCCAATAATTATATTTTGTAATAGTACTTAATCGCACCTAAAAATCACCCTCCTTGCATCAGCCTCATTGTATGCCATTCTAAACAACTTTTTTTTTAGAATTCCATGCCTATGAATATCAAGTTATATATACAGTCTGCAGCACCATTTTCTTCAGGTTTTTATATAGTGTTATCAGCTGTCATTCAGGCACTGTTCTATATGTTTTTCTTCTTTTTTGGTGATTTAGTCCTCTTACAACGCTGAAATATTTGTAAATAAATCATGGAGACCGAAGGGTTAATTTCAATTTAAAAACATCATAAATTTGAATACCTATATTTTAAGGGTCTACGGTCATTATAAATGATTATCTCACTCTTTCAGCGAGGGGATCGTCTTTATACGTCATAATATGACGTCAGGGATCCTTGCTGTTCGCTAATTTAATATAGGTACCCTTCTTTGTCGGATGTAGTCTTTTGTTGACTGCAATAAATCTTTTGATGTTATGTTACGTACCGACACGTTACTCCCTTCTGTTTATTCCGATGTTCCTCAGCATTTATTTGAATATATGCTCTTTATTTGTGATTTCAACTGTTCAAAGAGTTTTCTTAACTTTAGAAAAGCTTTCAATGTAATGTTACTTACAGACACGATATCCCTTTTTAATTATTCATAATTATGTTCATCAGTTTTGCTTTAGGCGCCCTTCTATTTTATATTTTAGTGACTTTAACTGTTGTCGTATTTTGTTTATTTTAGTAAGCCTTTGATGTAGTGTAACCCACTGACCAAATATTTTCTTCTATTTATTCTGTATCTCACTCACACTCTCTCATATGTCACTCGCACTCTATCAGGTGTCACTCACACTCAGTGTATTGTGGTCAGTCAGATGTCAGTGTATTTGTTTGTGACTTAGGCACCTAATGCTGACCCTCACATTGACCTCTGACCCCCAGCAGTGACCCCTCATATGTCACGTTCCGTCTAAGGACCTTCACACATGATATTTTGCCTATCCAGTTGTTTTCCCTCTTAGTTCTAAAATGATTCACACACTTGAATTCCCAGAAGACACGAGACGCTGAACTAGAGTTGTTTTAATGTTGGCCCAACGTCGTAGACGGTGGGCCAACATTAAAACAACACTGGGTTAGCGTCTCCTGTTTTTCTGGAACACTTTTTCTGGAACACTTCTCTCGGATGCTTGTCATATAAGACTCCAGGCTTCGATGAAACACTTTGTCTGATTGGGGCTCGAAACTCAGAAGTACTGGGCTCGAATTCCTGCCGGGTTGAGTTTTTGTCATCGAAATTGTGCATATACAGTGCTCCAAATTGTACAAAGTTCTTGAGTGTGCAGTGTTGTCCATCGATAAGAGTATGACATAATCCCAATTGTACTTTCTCATACTAGCATTGTCTAGAAACTTTTTTTTTCTTCTACATCATATTTGTCTACTGCTAAGATAATTATGCGATATGCAAACGGTGTTCATTTGAGTGCGATATATGAACACACAGCACTCGTCCAACCCTATTCATAGGCCATGAGCTGCTTTTTCTTAATAGCACGAAACAGGGCAAAGTTGTTGTTTTTCGCGTAAGATCAAGTCACACTTGACATAGCTGCCATACGTTGCAGTTCAAACTACACCACGGGTGTGATATCGGCTGATAATTATATACGTATCTTGGTGAAAACCATTGCACAGAGTGTGAGAAAAGACAAATTATCATTGACTTAGTATAACATCTTTGTTTTTGTCCTTATTTTTCGTGTGAGAATAGAATGTCTCACTAGGGAACATCCGCTGATCAGGTATACTCTCGTAACTCCTAAAATACTCTTAAAACCTGAGACGTAATTTTCCGCCTGGCTGCTCATTGCGCATGCTTGTGTGATCACGTGATTGATCTCCACCAATTACAGCAGGTTAATTACCATGCACACTCTGCAATGATATGACTAGTTTTTGAGCGATAATAGCATGACATAGAACTCCACTTAACATTTTTATACTGCACAAAAAACGTCTTTTTCATCTTGTTATGTCTGGTGATCAGTCACAGAGGAGCTGGTGTTGGAAGGGCAGGAAGGGGATCAGTATCATTACAGAAGAGTATCACCCAGCAAACACGAGATGTTGATCCAATGTTGGGAAATGTGGGGCCAGCATCGAAGACGTTGGGCCAACATTGGCCCAACATTGGGTCAGTGTTTCGTGTTTACTTGGTACTATGTAGGATAGAAACAGTATCTTCATTCAAATCATACTGCAGTTACAATGATTACGTAGTGCTGGGCCAACGTCGGCTCCTCACCATTCCGTAATCATTGTATATCATGTACTCTTTGAGAGATATGCTAATTACCTCCTAATACGAGTAGTTATTATCATCTTGGTGAAGCGTCAGTTTAAATTATGCAAATGTGATATTTTTTATTGGGAATTGTTATTTATTACAAAATATATTTTCCACTATAGGTTACATCTAATGATTTATATATAAATTTTCTAAATTTGGCTAGACATTGGCTTCCGGACTCAAAATAGTGCAGCTTCAGGACGCAATAATCTGTCGCACTGGAGAAATCACACATGACGACATCCATACTGTACTAGTATAACACATCATCATCATTATCTCTGATGTCACGTTTTCTCATCTGCCATAATAATCCATCCAATATCAGCAAATCGCCCTCAATCAAGGTAATGTCACCACAAAAAGTCATTGATATTAAAGGTTGTACCTTCAACTTTATATAGTAGCAGATACGACCTTCTTAATGTGAAGGTAGGCCTATAATATAGAGAAACATACCAATTGTGCGAGACTCTCTGTCTGGTCATACTAGGACTATGTGGTAGGCTATATGATGGAATGATGATGGCCAAATAAAAAGAAATATTCTCCACCGTCTCCAAGTACATCAAGTAGAAATTGAAAACAACAATATGAAGTCCATGTGCATGTACCTATTTGTAACTACTGTGTTTGCCGGGACATTCAGACACCATTGCCTACACGTTGCCTCAACTTTGAGTTCGAATCTTGTGATGTGCAAATAATTGTCGCTAAAATATCTATCGCTCCTTTGGATATGAAAAAAAAGTGGCAGATCCAGCCTTTTATATTCAAGGGGACGATGTTGGAGACGCTCATATATTGAAAATAATTCCATTTGGGAGATCTTTATTATCTTTATATCTTTATTATCATTAAAATACATATCTTTCATCTTTTGAATCTGGAAAGTCAGACTAAAATTAATTAAAAATATCAGCGGACAAACTTGCAGGACAATATTTAACGGGTCCATCTTAGCCTATATATATGCACACATTTATGTACCGGAGTCATTCCGCGATTTCACACCAGCCAAAGAATCCCACGTCCTCGTAATTCTCCGGCTTTTTTTGGGAGCTTCTTTCAGATTTGTGACCCATCTTCAGAAAATGAATAATCACGCCATAAATAGGCGTAGTAATCTACAGCCTCGCTCCGAAACGAACTACGCCGCGCCGCGGAGGTAATTACACGACCTAATTACACATGCATATTTCTGTGATAATCCCATTAATGGTATTATTACGCCATTCCATATGACTGCGCTCTTCTTTATATCTCGTAGTAGTCATAGTGATGCGCCAGCTGATCATTAATATCTCTTTAATTCATGTTCCAGTGAATTAGCGGTAAAGTGGCGCACTTAGTTATAAATTACTACATCCAGGGTTCGAATTTCACCTCTACTAATGAGTAAACGCTATCAGGCTGGGTTCGATTCCTGGAACTGGGGGCTTTACATTAAGTTTCTTCAGGCACTTCTGGTTTATATACTGTCTGTCCCCTTGGTATTAGAGGAGCATATCTGACACTAATGCACTTTGGCTATTGCCTGTGTGTCGCCTCTGAGCTCGGTAAAAGAGGTTATTGTATTGTTTAATTGTTTTAGTGGCAGATGGGAATTGTTTTCGCGATACTTAAATAAAAAAAATCCCATGATTTTATAAATTATGTGAATTGGTTTTATCATAACCGTTTGTGATGTATAGCTTCGTAATTTGTTTTCCCTCCGTAAACAAGCATATCAATGCGAGGCCGTGCTCAAAACGAGGCTGGGCAATTGGAAAACCTGACAAAGACATGATGGTATTACCAGAGTGAGGCTAGGCGCCAGGAAAAGCTAACAAAGACAGGGTAATATTTCTGTGGGTTGTTCTACGGTTGTTGTTGCATAATGATCATGGTAATGAGCCGCTGATTGAATTCCGGTTGTGGGTGCACACACAGACGTCCAAATAAACACCACATTTTCATCCTATGTTGTTTTAATGTTGGGCCAGCGTCGCAGACGGTGTGCCAACATTAAAACAACATTGTTTAACCGCTCTTGCATTCATTGCGACGTCGGTACACAATTGAGCCAGCGTCTATTCTTTGTTCGCACTCCATATTATCTTTTAGCCCGCTCTCCCCTAGTGTAAACATAATGAGGGAATGAGGGGAAGCGTTTAAAACATTACAGAAAAAAATGTATAATACAACGAAAACTTTCAAAATGTGAGAAAATATGGATCCCTCCCCCCTCCTCCAGAAAACGATGAGAACATTTAGGGAAACGTTTTAATAGGAAACAGAGAGGTGGAAAGATCCTGCAAAAAACTGGATAACCCATGCAAGGAAACGCCTGAGATATCTGAAAATCCTCGAAAACTGTGAAAGTGACAGAAAACATAGGAAACATACATATGAAAAAGTTGTAGAAAAAAACCCGTATAACTTGGAAAAATAGTTGATAACAGATGCAATATTCTGGAAAATTGGCGGGAAAACTCCCCGGGAAGCAGAAAGCCTCTACAGAGACTTGACGGGATCCGGCACTTGTTCGTGCATAAATTATGCTAATTTCCGTGTCCACTTGAGTCTGGACAACCCGTGTGTTGTTGACATTTTCCGAGGCATTCCTACTTATTGCCGTGTTTAGATACATCCTATTAATGTCACATATAAGCGGCTTGTCATCATTCAGAGTTACTGGTCTCTGCAAACATTATCAGACCCACGTCATTTACCGTGTGTTACAGAAAAAATAACTACCAACCCTCAAAACGCTACTGTATACAATTTGTTTTAATCCACTTAATGTTGTGTCTCGCTACCGCGACCCCCAACATTAAGTGCATAAAAAATAATTATTTATGTATAATTTGAATCAGTATATATCAATATTGCAAATTTAAAGCTCATTTTTTACTTACATTTTTTTCTGAAGGAGAAACACCTTATATCATCTGTAGACGTGAAATAAATAAGAGTTTATTCATCAAGATTTGCAAATGTCATATTAAACAAACATGAGCTGTTTTCACACACACTTCAAGTTGTGGGTCAGATTAATTATATTCGTTATGCTCATTGACATCCGTAAAATTATTGCGGCTGTTCAGGAATTTTTTTTTTTTAAATGTAGAGACAATTAGTCATTTTACAAATGTTTTAGCCAAATCAACATTACTTTTATTCTATGCGTTTCTATTACTAGAAGTGTCTCATTACCCACATTATTTAAAAGGAAATATGAACTCTATTTATTATATATATGCACGTGATGCTTGGTAATTTAAGTTCTATTGTACTTTCTTATTATTAACTCTTACAGCGCGGGGACCGTCTTGAGACGTCAGACTCTGACGCCCATAGACGTCAGGTTATGACGTCTGAAGTCGATCCCTGCACTGAAAGAAAATATCTATGATGGCCGTACACCCATAACATAGGTATTCTAATGGAGCGGAAAGAGCTAACTAAGACATTTACGGTCATTTCAAATTGAAAAAGCCCGTTAGTCTCGATGATTTAACCCTTTCAGGCCTGAATTTATCATTGTCATCTTCAACCACTACAAGCCGCGAATTGCTGTCGCAATTCCCGACTTGTAGTGGTTGAAGATGATTTGATGTGATTTAAAAATTTAGGAAAATTCCTATGTATTGGTGAACCAGTTTAATGTAAATTTTCGTTCTAAAACCCTTAGTTGTAGGAAAATAAAGCCTGTTTTCAGAGATGTAAAATGATGCTTTAATGCATCGTGAGGTCTTAAAGGGTTAAACGGAATGATTCTGCGTTGTAAGAATTAGTCATATTCATTGCGTTCATAAACAAAATGTCTTGTCCATATGTCCACCACGTGGTCGGGTCACTATCCATGGATAAGGGCTGGGGGTGTATGTTAGTGTAAATATGTAGTGGTCTATAATCCACTGTCTGTCTGTGTGTCCCGCTGTCTCGTCTGTTTATCCTTCTCTCACTCCCTCAGTGTATAAACAGATCAAATATCAACCAGATGTCCGGACACCCTTTACACGCCAAGGTGTGCAATTTAAATGTTCAGACACAACTTCAAGTGGCTGAAAATTACTCATATATGTTTAATTTGAGACCAAACATTAGCAAATATGGATATTTAAATACAAATAACAGTGATTTGATTGAGTAGTGAAACTGATTGATAGTCGTGGTCGGTGGTGAAAGGGTTCAAAAGTTTGCCTTTAAAGTTTCGCATCGTATCTGCTACTTGCCCATCAGCACGAGACGTTGACCCAATGCCGGTGTAATGTTGGGCCGACGTCACAGACGCTGAACCAACGTTAATCTAACATTGGGTCAAAGTCTCATGTTTGTTGGGTGTTAGCGTCATCAGCAGGAAGACCATATCATTATAGTATTCATATAAATAAATACTATCAGGAATGAATGAATAAGATATGTTATATTATTCATTATTGTTATAACACACAAATGTCAGGCCTTAGATCCACACACATTACCTATATATTTACTTCATACTTCAGTTATAGTTAGTTTATTGTTGTCCTTTGCGACCCAAATTTGAAATCTTCTACTTTACCCAAAACTGGAAACATGTAGAATAAATCTCAATCTTGCCAAGACAAACAAGATTTCCGATGATCATTCGTTCAAGGTTGTTTCAACATGTTTATACACTGACCCAACCCTGGCCCAACATTGAAAAATGGTTGACAGGACGTATAATCGTGATAGAGTCCAATGCGGACACAGAAAATCCAATAGCTATCACTGGTCCGACAAAGATGTTTAGAATATTTTCGGTTAAGGACGCGTGTTCATCTTAATAGAGATATCCCAGAGTCACGTGGTTACATATTTACCCAATCACAGTTTCATTGTGTCTTCACCGCTCACATGTGTGCCGACTCTAAAGTGCGGTATTATTCCCGAGTGTTGTTCTTTCATTTTCAGCTGGAATTGCTAACGCAATTTCCAGCTGAAAATTAAGGAAAAGTGATTTGATTAACAAACTAAACTTCGTAGAAATTGAATTATCTGTCGTCATAAGCTTTTACTATATTGCTACGTTTTTTCCAAATTGAATGGACATTTAATTTTACTTCTTTCTTCTCTTGTCTCCAGTCCTTTTGTCTATGCTTTCTTTGCACTGCTGTGAATCCTCTGCAATATTTATTTCCGTTGCATCTTTTTCTAGTTTAAAACTAGAAATCCATTGTCCTTTGGACCAGATGTTTTAGATTAAGTAGACTTTTGATAATATTGAGTTTTGTCCGTTTTTTTGCTGTCGGATCTTTTTCATTCATGAACACCTGTCACAAGTGTTACACAATAGCTGCCTCTTCAAAATATAGTAAAAAATGATAGTAAAAAATCATTTAGATATATGGTGGAATATAAACTTTGTGTTTCCATTTAGTGTACCTTCTGATTCGATGCATGTTGATTTTGTTGATGCAACTCCCAGCTCTTAAATCTAACAAAAAATATTTATTTCAAAGCTCTAGATTTCCAAATAATACTATATGATCAATTTTGATGCCATTTCGAGACATGTCTGTTTTATAAATCATATCACAAGTAATACGTAAATATGTTGAATGAATGAATGAATGAATGAATAAATGAATGAATAAATGAATGAATGAATGAATGCAACAGGACTAAGATTATATCCTGGCTGGTGGCTCAAATGTTACAAGCCCAGCAATGTAGGTCTCCAAAAGCAAGGAATGAAAGTCATGGCCACACAGACAGACATACAGACACACAGACAGACGTGCTGGAGATTTTTCATTAATTCAGTCTCTGATCCAAAGCAAACAATCCGTCAATATCGCCCCTCTGCTCAAGTGGTATAAATATGTTTTATTCATGTTTTTAGTGAGTACCCTGTTAGATTTGTAACACAACACTGCCCACCCCATTCAGCCTCGTTCTCGTCTCACCCCTCCTCAGAGAAACTAATCATGGAGACCTATTCACTGAGCGGACTCCTTATCCGGTGTATAAATATTGGCGGTAAACCGTGCATGCGCCACGGGTTCACCTCTATCACAGCTCCTGTAAGCGGCAAGGTCACCCTCACCTCAAATCTAAGTCATTATCAATCAGTCAGCTAGCCGCCATCTTTATGTAGTTCACGTCACAGTCATCAGAGGTCTCATAGTCGTCTCTTAGTGATAACCATTTCAGTTCTATCATATGTCGTCCTTCTCCAACGTTTTAACCCTTACAGCGCTGAAATATTTTTGTATGGACAATGGAGACCAAATGCTTTTATCATCATCATAAATATCGAAATATCTGACTTAAATCTTCCTGCTTCATTTCGGATACCTACGTTATGGGTTTTCGGCCATTATGATTTATTTTTAATTCTTTCAGTGCAGAAACCGTGTTTAGACGTCAGGATATGACGTCTATGGACGTCAGGTTCTGGCGTCTGGAGACGTAAACCATGGAGACCAATAAATTTTTTTCAATTTGAAATCATCATAAATGTCTTAGCTAGCTCTTTCCGCTTTAGTTGAAATCTATATGGTCATTATTATTTTTTCTAATTCTTTCAGTGCGGGGACTGTCTTTAGACGTCAGATTCTGACGACAATTCTGACGTCTAAAGACGGTTAAATTCTGACTACTCTTCAGTATGTTCTGCTTATGATGGGAACATTGTATTAAGGGTATCACAAATACTATATCTTAGTTATACACATGTTGTACACCCTCATTGTACAGTTTATTCACACCCGTTTATATATATGTGACACCTGATTGTGTTGCCGAACATTCAATGGCTAGCGAGGGTGATGATATTGTATGGTTTACGCAAACTATGTCTTGGCTAAAGGCGACATACACCACTGTACATTCAATATCCGGTTCTGGCGCTATAAGTTTGATCATTTTCTATGTTTATCTCGCCAGTAGTTTCAAACATAGCCTGGCTTAATTTCCGTGTCTGTCACATTACCAAGGACTGTCTATTATAACATTTTTCCTCGGAAAGTGTCTAAATGATAGGAGGAAGAAATGGAAACTTGACTCTCAGTTTTATTCTTGTTTTTAATGTGTTGTATTTGTGATCGAAATTATTGTCCCCGTGAAAGCCAAATGTAACAATATTATAACTGATCACATACCCTTTGATGTATCCTCCATCAATCACTACTGGCATCGACATCTGCTCATTTGCATATGGTAATTAGGGAATGGGGATCGATTTCATCATGATTTCCATCTGCGTTGTTACGTGAAGAGAGCGGCAATATAACCGCTCTAGAATGGTGTCAACCAAATGTGTCAATATCTGGCTATTATTTCTGCAAGTTAATAATTCAGATCAGCTCGAAGTTAACGTTATAACCCTCACTTTAAAAAAATAGAAAATAACACTCAGTAATGTTGTTTCTCGGTACCGCCCGACTCCAGTGTGTAAAATTACTCCGAATACGAGTAATTTTTACTCACTTGAAGTCGTTCCAGAAGACACAAGACGTTGAATCAATGTTGGTCTAACGCTGGTCCAGCGTCGTAGACGGTGAACCAGCGTTAGACCAACATTGATTCAACGTCTTATGTCAGCTGGGTAGCGTGTCTGTAATAACAAAATTGTTTAGCTTAAGACCAATCATTTGCAATTCATACTAACTTACTTACGAAGAACCGTCATGTGATATGCAAAAACAATGATCAAAACAAAAATTCCTTGTGGTTGCCACTCAAACATGCGACACCGATCCGATGTTGGATCATTGTTGGGCCACTGTCGCAGACAAAATGTCAAATTGCATCTGCTGTGACATGATAATTACATCCGATTGTAATCTCTCTGCTGTATGGACCTAGGTGATGTAACTGAACACGTGACCTTTATGATGATAGTTATATTACCACCTGACCATCTGTCACGTTATGTAATATGCATATGAGATAGTGGGTCAAATTAAACGAATGAGGGTGTGTAAACTCGACTCACTCACTCACTTTCTCACTCACTCACTCACTCACTCACTCACTCACTCACTCACTCACTCACTCACTCACTCACTCACTCACTCACTCACTCACTCACTCACTCACTCACTCACTCACTCACTCACTCACTCACTCACTCACTCACTCACTCACAACATATGTATTCAAATGAAGCGGAGAGAGCTGACTAAGACGTTTATGATGATTTCAAATTGAAAAAACCCCTTTCGTTTCCATAGTTTATACAATCAAATTTCAGCGTTTCAAAGGTTAAAGGGTTGTCACTTCATCTAGTGCCAGATACGACCCTTTAATACCCAGGTGACTTTATGCGTCATCAGCAAGAGAATTTTCGCTCACTTGAAGTTGTGGATCGCGTCAGCGAGGCACAACTTCAAGTGAGAGAAAATTGATTTAAGAGGTTATTTGATGAATCATCAATTATTTGGTGAAGATTGACAAATGTTTGGTATAAAATTTAACAAAGATGAGTAATTTTCACCCACCTGTACTTGTGGGTCGCGGTAGCTTCACAAATTGAAGTGGCTGGAAGTTTAAATAATGACGTGTAAAATGTTCAATCAAGAATTTGTATGTCGCTGAGAGTTTTAATAACGTGTCACAAGCCAGTGATATCTGTATCATGACAAACATCAATCATCTGAAGCCGCCTTTCACGACCAGCTTGTCACCAAACAAATACAGTTATGTGTACGTGCCGTCGGCGATAATACGTTAATTAGCCTGTCATTTTGTCTGTGAGAACCTGGGGTCTAGATTGTAAGATGTAACTCTAGTCGCCTTATAATTATACAACACTGATATCATCACGTGACATCCGGATCACGTGATGAATCTGCCCAATAGCAAACAGGCATATCTCCTGTCATCTCTGATTGATGTCTTTAACCAAAGAACCTCGATCTGACTTTACGTGACTTTTGTGAATCATAATTTGTCACTTAATCTGTGATCGTGATAGTTTGACAATCTGATGATGGTTTTCTTCAGCATTGAAGTCCCCTAGATTACCATTGTACTTGTATTTACATGTACATATATTACTATGACAAATAAGTCTGTAAAGACTGTATTTATGTTAATAAAATTTGTCTGTCTGTACTAAAAAACTGTGTATTTTTTTAGATCTGCAATGTTGTTTTAGTGCCCTACGGTAGTGGTTAGCACCGCTGCCTTTCACGCTAGAGCATGGGGTTCGTTTCCCGGGCTCGGCGGTTTGAAAGAAACAAAAACGTTTCTTCTCCATCCACTCGTAAAACTCACTATTGTGGGGAACCTCCATTACCTAGAGGTAGCGTGCTCGGCCTCCAGGGCTAGAATTTCGAATCCTGTGTCTGGAGGGCAGTGTCATCTTATTCATCTCATCATCCTTAGGAGGTTCTCCTGGCCTAGTTTAGCCTATAATTATGTGCACAAAGGTTGCCTAAAAACCCATTATTTTTTTTAAGTGCAAAGCACATTTCTCTAACTGTGAATCTTTAGCTCTCATCCCATCAAAGAAGAAGACACGCTGATCCACTGTTGGTTTGATGTTGGGGCAGCGTCGTGGATGGTGGGCCAACATTAACCCAACATTGGGTCAACGTTTTATACTCACTGTGATGTTGCATTTAATGTATCATGTGATATATTTTGAAACACATTTATTGAACAAAAAATGAATTCTTCATCAAAATAACGTTGTAGTGTTCACTTTCATATATCATGTATATTAACCCTTACGACGCTGAAATATTTTTGTGTGCAAAACCATGGAGAACAAATATTTATTTTTAATTTGAAATCATCATAAATGTCTTAGTTAGCTCTTCCCGCTTCATTTGAATACCTATGTTATGGGTCGACGGGCATTATAAATATTTCACTCTTTCATTGCAGGGATCGATTTTAGACGTCAGAATCTGACATTTATAGACGTCAGATTCTGACGTCTAAAGTCTAAAGTCGGTCCCCGCGCTGAAAGGGTTAACTTATATTTGGATATATTATAATTATGTATATTATATATATATATTATCAAATTTTGTTCATTTTCCGTCACACTCACTCACTCACTCACTCTGTAAGACAGAGATGAGCCGACTTGCCATATCAGATCGGACAATATCGGATGCAAGAACAATATCATGTTAAGCTAATTTTTGTTAGGCTTTTATTTACTATGTTTATTTTGTGTTGCAGGATTTTCTCTGATGAGCGGGTTCGAGCCCATAAGACCAAGTTGCGGATCCAAACAGTCACGGCGGGCGATAATGGGGTATATTCATGCTCCGGAAGTAACCTAGCAGGTCACGTGACCAGCCTATACAACTTTGTCCTGAATGTTCCAGGTGAGCTTATTTTTTTAAATCATATTGTCCCTAAAGGTCGCCATGTGCCACAATGACCAATCGTTACGCTTTATTAAGCAATATTATTTACCTCGCTACGGACCGCGCTCCTGGGATTTTGATCATATTGCGCATGCGGGTTGGCGCACAAAGCGCAAATTCTTGTTGATAACTGTGTTGATAATTGTGGTCAGCAAATCTGAACGACCCACCTCCTTTTTAGCTAAATGTGAAGTCCTGTGATTTCCAGTAATCCTTTAAACCCTCACGATGCGTTAAAGCATCTTCATCCACTACAAGTCGATAATTGCGACAGCAATTCGCGGCTTGTAGTGGATGAAGATGACAATGGTGAATGCAGGCTTGGAAGGGTACCTTTTGAACACATTGGTTTAAATATCATATTAGAGGATTCCACGCTGTGATGAACACATCTTGTGTAGCACTTGAAATACATTCAGTAGTTCACATTGTTTGTATTATCAGGTGTCCACTGTCAACAAGCCTCGTTGAAATAATTTGGATAGAGCAGGAATTGTCCTTGTGTTCCCACGTTAATTCCCTGGCAGCCAAAGGTGTCATAACGGATCCAATAGCTTCATTATATTCATTTCAGGGGATAATTTGCCTGAAAATGCCCCTATATCGCAAGTTACAATTTACATGTTTGTGTATGATTTTACTCAAATTTGAAATGGTGAATCCAGTTAGTATTGTATATCGTTAAGGGTACGCAAAATGCCATGCGAGGCGATGCGATTATGTCTTACTTCATTTGTAGGGAATTGTGGTAGGGAATTGTCCAGGCTTCCGGCTTCTATCTGGCACAATATGGCGTTGAGAGAAGTATGTGATGTGAAGCCTCGATACCACACCGCCCCCCAGATTACCCCCTCCATACCACCACCCCCTCTACCGACCATCGTGAGCAGGTCTCAGAACCCCCTCCACCAATTAGTCTCTCATCTTGAATACAAATCTGACACAAAACATTTATGTTGCCATGGCAACCTGATTATTCCCTATTCTGCCTCAGAAATGATGTGATGAACGTGAGCTGGCTGTAAGCCGCAGGTCAGGGGTTCAAATCCAAGATGTGATGTTTAGCGTCTCCGTAATAAGGGCATATGATATTATGGTGATTTATATTAATGTTGTGTTTCCAGGTTTAAAATTACACCCAGTTACATTTGTCGTTACGAAAATCACACTGATTTGTCTGATTATTTTTCTGCTGTTCTATAATTGATTCAATTTTATGATCCATGATGATTGAAAACAGATAAAATATCATGAATGTGTAATATTCTCGACAAGGACAAAAATTAAACAAATATTAAAAATCTTGAAATGTCAACTCTTATAAAAAACAACAGCAGGAATGACACAAATATAAATGTATAAAAAAGATTTAGTGTTAATTTTTATATCGTCTAACGTTGATTAGTAATTGGAACAGCTTGAATTAATTCTTATATTAGACAAAGGGAGAGGATATTATTAGTTTATTTGCTATTTGTAAACCTTTACCTGAATCCCGGCACGTAATGATTACTTATCGGTTATATCTAAAACACGGATCTGTGTTGATGAACGGACTTTGTCCTGAAGCCCAGAAAACGTCCCTAATTATCCCTGTGCGATATGGCTTGTTCCCATGGTAACGGAGACACAGGTGCGCGTGTAGCACGTGCCTGGGGCGCTGATCTGCGTTAACACAATGTTGGTTTAATGTTGGGCCATCGTTTTCAACGCTGGCCCAACAATAAAACAACATTGGGTCAATGTCCCGTGATTCTCGGGCTCTGATCAGGGGGAACAAATGGGTTTCTCAGTCACTGGTTGATTCCTCCATCACTAGATGCCGTCCCAGTGTTGGCAGAGTGGTGGCCCAATGTCCGCAACGTTGAAACAGTATTACGCCAACACTGGGCTTAGTTGGAATGTAAAACATGTCCGCACGTCACTCACCGGAAGTCAACTCCATGCTCAAACCGGAAGTCGCCGTGCTCCTACGGGAGTGGTTCTGTGGTTACCATGACAACAGCCTTGGAGCTAGTTATGTAAAACTTGGTTTTAGATATGATTTTCTAATACAGTGTATACGACAAGAATTGTTATTCGAAACGGCGCATTATTATTGATTTTTCCAATACCAGTTATGGATACAAGAAATGCCGTATTTGATGTCATTGCTTCTAATATCTGTTTGAAAATATTACATTTTTGTAGATTTTGTAATTTATCAAATGAATAAATACTGGCTGATATGACACATCATCAGGCTGTCACTTGAATCTAAACTGAGAATCCGCAATATTTGTTATATCTACCACCTATTCCTCTTGGGGCCTATCCACCCACCCGCTTCAACCTTCTCAGACCGTCCTATGTCTTTTGGTTTGTGTTCCCATTGGTTATTCACCTAATAATTGCAACACTTGACATTATGTCAATGTTGATTTAACGTTGGTCCACCGGCTACGACGCTGGCCCAACGTTAAACAAACATTGTTTCAATGTACCGTGTTTGCTGGTTGAAGGATTGATTTGAAAATGGCTGGATATTGTGTGTCCATATAGTTTGAAATATCTTCTATCACTATCCTTTATATATCCGCTAATTCACTCCCCCCCCCCCCCGCTCCATCACAACCTCCTTATTCTGTTCAGGACCTTCCAGTCCCCTCCCGTCGGCGCCGTCCTCCCGTCGGCGCCGTTAATGCATCAGGCTGTCATCTCACTGAAATACGGCATGCCGGGATCGCGTGTAGATGGCTACATCGCATGCGCAAACATGCAGATCCGGCCACGTGACACCCCTCTCCACGTGCATCAGACATTCCCAGCGCGCGTGCGCACACAGCGTGACCTCAAGGTCAGACGGAAGTCAGTGGTTTTCCTTTACAGGTTTTCTCCTGTGGAATCCGTCAAAGGATAGTTAGAAAGGATTAGAAATGGAAATGTCCTAAAAATGGCTGCAGAAAATAGCGCGCTGGGACACGTGGTGCATTATGGGATTTGCGCATGCGCTGGTGACCCTCTGGGCGCAAAAGGATATTTACCCGAGTCATGTTTACAAAGCGTCACAAAGGGTCCCAGGATTCATGCAACATTTATGTAGAGCGCCGTCCATACATCACAATAGCTGTACTGAAATGTTCTCCTGATGTCGGGCCAATACTAGTCTCATTGGCCCTACATTAAACCAACACGGATTTATTATTGGGCCAACGTCGTAGGCCAACTTTAAGCCTGTCTTGGGCTTACTACCTTTTTGTATATTCTGGTCGTATGTTGTACAGGCCTACTAAAGCTATATCAGTCACTCTAGAGTAAATTCTTAACTGCATTTCATTTAGATTTAACTGGATGTCATTTAGAGATAACGATAATAGGCCTATCCTTTTACAAACAACCATAGTGTTCTATGCTTGAAATAAATTAAAACCTGTTTCTGCATCGGAATATTGGTATTTTCATAGTTTTTTATCTATAAAAATACCAAATATTCAGTGTGACTGTACCTTGCTTTTAACACGTTGATCCATCTATTTGCTCGAGGGACCCCCCCCCCCACTCCTTCTTTTTGACATGCACGCATGTAGACACTGGAGACTGGAATCCTCTTTGATACAGACGTATTTTTTATCCTCGGGTAGTTTAGGCGGCGTGTTTTTATCGTTTTGCGTGCAGACTGAAGGCTATCAGACGTCTGGCAAGACACCCA
Source organism: Flabesymbios commensalis (assembly GCA_964017125.1). Classification (NCBI taxonomy): domain Eukaryota; kingdom Metazoa; phylum Annelida; class Polychaeta; order Terebellida; family Flabelligeridae; genus Flabesymbios; species Flabesymbios commensalis. Next base: position 5,206,152 of record OZ024906.1, read on the forward strand.
GCAAAAACAAAAAAAACATTTGTATAGCATGTGTACAATGTTGGACCAACGTTCAAGACGTTGGGACGACGTTGTGGAAATGTTATTCAAATGTTGTGTTTGCAAGACAGGCACCCATCAACATCTATAGAACACGAATATATTTACAACTACATTTTCAGGTGTTTTTTAGAAAAAACGTCACACAATCTAATACCAAGAACAAATCGGATCCTATTTATTTTGATATTATACTTGTGTGTTTTGTAAATTCACCTTGTATTGACAATAGCGGGAGCGGCTCAGGGTGAATGAAAACATCACTGGTGAAATCTGTATCTCCCTTGTCTTTACAATCCGTCATTAGGGCCGATCTTCAACACCACCCGAATGAATGAATGAATGAATGAATGAATAAATGAATGAATGAATGAATGAATGAATGAATGAATGAATGAATGAATGAATGAATGAATGAATGAATGAATGAATGAACCAATCAATGAATCAATCAATCAATAATTGAATCAATGAATGAATGAATGAATCAATCAATGAATCAATTAATCAATCAATCAATCAATCAATCAATCAATCAATCAATCAATCAATCAATCAATCAATTAATCAATCAATCAATCAATGCAAAATGATTGTATCTATTAATTTGAAGTATTTTATTAGTATTTTTTATTCTGACAAGATTATTAAACATGATGATGCCGCTCTATATGTATCACAGCAAGCACAATACACTAATCCAATGTTAATTTAATGTTGGGCCAACGTCGCAGACGTGGACCAACATTTAATCAGCATTGGGTAAATGACTTAATGTATTCCTGTATGCCGCATGTCGCCCTCATGCGGACTTCCCCTTTACTAAGGACAGCACTATCTTCCAAATCCCCGAGGGACCCCCAGGTCCCCCCTCTCACCCCCCTCCCAGGTCTCACGAGAATGGATCCCGCAGGAAATTACATGTTATCCCTGCAGACCACATAGCCCTACACTAGACCCTAATGTCCCTATAGCCCTACACTAGACCTTAATGGCCCTATAGCCTTACACTAGACCCTAATGGCCCTATAGCCCTACACTAGACCTTTCTGACCCTAAGACCCTACATTTTGCAATTAGGATTATATGAACTTTCTATCATTTCCATTAGTAAAGCCAGGAGCATCATAACTTGTCTTATGAAAACGAGAGAAAGATATTATAATCTCAATTTCTCAATCTCAAAGACTTAGGGTCAGTCAGTCAGTCAGTCAGTCAGTCAGTCAGTCAGTCAGTCAGTCAGTCAGTCAGTCAGTCAGTCAGTCAGTCAGTCAGTCAGTCAGTCAGTCAGTCAGTCACATATTTTTTCAGTTGTCATGTGCTGTGACTGTAATGACATAACACGCCAGCCTCCTCGTCCCCTGATAGACTGTGTCTATTTACCCTCTGACCAGGGCGGGGGCCCTAGGGTAGTGGTTACCACCGCTGCCTTTCACGCCAGAGTTCGGGGTTCGGTTCCCGGTCTCGGCGGTTTCAAAGAAACAAAAAATGTTTCTTCCCCATCCACGTGTGAAAGTTAGTATTGTGGGGAGCCTCCGTGACCGAGAGGTAGCGTGCTCGGCCTCAGACCGCCAGGGCTCGAATTTCGAATCCTGTGTCTGGAGGACAGTGTCATCTCAATCATCTCACCATCCTCAGGAGGTTCTCCTGGCCCAGTTTAGCCTATATGTGCACAAAAGTGGCCTAAAGCCCGATTCATTTCATTTTCATTTCATTTACCCTCTGACCACAGGCTGCAGGGCTGAGTGGGCCATGGTCAAACTCCTCACAGCAAACACCAAGTATTCAGCCAATCCTGGCTCAGCGTTGGGCCAGCGTCGTAGACGGTGGGCCAACGTTGAGCAAACATCGGCTAAACACATTTTTTTTTACATGGATTTGCCCTACATGGAATATTGCCAAACGTTGGTTTGATGCTGGGCAACATCGCAGACGCTGGGTTAATCCTTTCAGCGCGGGGACCCACTTTAGACGTCAAAATCTGACGTCTATAGACGTCAGATTTTGACGTCTAACGTGGATCCTCGCGTTGAAAGAGATATTTCTAATGGCCTTAGACCCATAACATAGGTATTCAAATGAATCGGAAAGAGCTGACTAAGATATTTATGATGATTTCAAATTGAAAATAACCCTTTGATCTCCATGGTTTATATGTAATAGTTCAGCGTTGTAAGGGTTAATAGCAAAAGACGTCTCCTGGTTGCAAAAACCTGGCCCTACAAGGCCCCTAGACCTACAATGCCCCTCATGGCCATACAAGGCCCAACCAGACCTGGCTAACCCAATAATACCAGGACAAATCTGATCAAATGCTGCCGGCCACGCTTCTGAATGCCCGGATGTTAAAACTGCTGAGTCATCATGGTCAGTGTCAACTATCAGCGCCATGTTTGTCCATGGTGTGCGCGCGCATACAGGAAGTATTATCAGGGCTCATCTGGCCTGGAGGGGGGGGGGGGTTGCTTTGACATCGTCGGAAAGGCTCTAGATCCTCAACGAACTGCCCCCGGGGTCCGGTTCAAATCTTTTGTTTGACCATCAAGATTTTAAAGAGAGGAGGAGCCGTTTTTGGTACGTTTATTTCCAAACTTCTCGTGACCTAATTCCTGCCGCTTACGAAAATGACAAAAAGCTCGTTGAGTTTCCTCATTTATCTCCCTCTTTAACATGTATAGGGAGGATACGAGCACTCTGACCCACTCGTTTAATCTCAACGATCCTCATATGCAAATGAGCTATATCTGAGCGAGACATCTGAGAATGCGTACCTGAAACGGGCCCCAGGCTTTCTTCCATTTTTTTTATTCCATGTGACGAGTGAATCTCTAAATCATAGCTTTTTCTGCGACATTCAAACATATTTCAAACCTTACGATGACTAAATTATTGTAAAGTGATTTGGGGATGGCGATTTCAACCAGTAACTCTATTTTCAGTTTTCACTCACTTTAACTGTGTATTGTAGGCCTAGTCACCTTGATATTAACAGAGCGGCGGATACGAGCCTTTAAACTGAAAAGATAAAGAAATTGGCAAAAACTAGGAAAAAATTGAATCTTTCGAAACTATACATGCACTACAAAAACTTGTCCAATATTTATTCCGCTGTGTCCAACATATAAATGATGGGGGAGGTTGTATTTTGAGTGCACAACATATTTATCATGAACGGGAATCGCCTTAGCGTAACAAATTTTGACGGTTTAATTTAAATATTATTTTAAATCTGTCTGCATTTAGCAGTTTAGAAAGCAGAGCAACAAGCGCGCATGCGTCTATGCCGGTGAACCCGGATGTCGGGGAAGGACTGGGATTAGAGAATTTGTCATTTGTGGAATGTCAATTTCACCCGGCGTGACGTGTGTGGTCACGTGGCCTGGTGACCCGGGTTTGAACCCCGCATCTCGTGATTCCGGTGTCACGCCGTCCTAATAGTGAACCTATAAGCCGTCATCTCTATATGGTCCAGAAAACACGAGACTTTCACCCACTGTTGTTACAATGTTGGGCCAGCGTCGCAGACGGTAGCCTAACGTTTTGCCAACATTGGTTGAAAGTCTCGTTTTTGCTGGAAAGCGGATTTATTATTTTTTTTACGATGAGCAAATTAATAACCGTCAAAGTTGTCATGCTGCTTTGTCCTTGACGATGGATCGATGACACCATGGACTCCATGGTACCTGCGCATCTCTGTTTAGGACGCCATCACGCTGATTCTGCAGGATACCTGCGCATCCATGTTTAGGACACCATCACGCTGATTCTGCAGTATGCGAGTCTTTCTGCGGAATACTTATCCCGGCAAACATGAGACAGTGATGGTTGATTTAGTGATGGTTGATTTAGTGACGGTTGATTTAGTGACGGAAATTTCTGCCATGTACCCTACTTATAACTTTTTATATTAAAATGTAAGTAGCATTTTTTCATGTAATAAAGATAGATACACTCGCGGTCTGAATGGAGATGTACTCCCCTCCTTCTTGAGGTCCCATGAGGGTTATACCTCCCCTCTCATATTAACAGAGGTAGTCCCTCGTGGGACCTCTTTACAATGTGCCTGCCATGAGTAAACTGTCTAATCCGATTGACGTATTCCTCCGCCGCGCAGCCCGGGTTTGATTCCCTGGTGACTGTTTAAGCCCCGGAGACACTATTAACTCGGGTCTCTGTGTATTGTCACCTGACCCTTTCTATACCAGGGATACCAAAACATGATGCTTTGATTTACTTCGCAAATTTAACCCTCTGTCCGCCAAGTTATCATATTTGATTTTCAGCCACTTGAAGTTGTGTCTCGCTACCGCGACCCACAACTTCAAGTGAGTGAAAATTACACACGGTTGTTTAATTTGAGACCAAACATTTGCAAATCTTAATATTTAAACGAACATTTCATTCTCAGTGACTCTGATTTAACTTGCTAATAAAACAGATTAAACCGATTAGTGTCGTGCTTAGCCCTTAAAGGGTTACTTAAGTTTTCTCCAGTTTAGAAGTTTTGGATTAGTAGTTTTTTTTCTAGTTTTTATCAGCTGCGATGTAATCACTTTGTAAGTGGAATATGTCCTATATCTCTGATACTGAATACATTGCAAAAACCTAAAATCAGTCACTCCAAGAAACTGAAAATGTCAATTAAATAGGTCAGAGAATGAGGAAAGTCACAATAATCTTATTTTTTAGATTTTTAGTGACATTGACCTCCGGGGTTAAAGGCTTGCTCAAAAACATGCGTCATAACGAGGCTGGGGTTTAGATGACCTCATTATTCCGGTGACACACAGACAGACCTGACCCAGATCAATACGGATTCACTCACCAGGTGGGACTCATACACTCCGCTGGTTGATGATCACTTCCGGTGTTTGACGACTATGATTGGTCTGATCAGGTTTAGGACCCGGATATTGATCCGCAGCGTCTCCTGGCGGTCTGTAGGGAATCATCAGAGTATTATGGGATGCCTCGTGGGTTATTGACCACGTGATCTCAGTAATGCTGTCTATTCAGTTGACCTTTACCCCTTTAATAGACCTGCGAACAAGACGTCAACCCAGTGTTGGTTCAATGTTGGCCCACCGTCTACGACGGTAGGCCAACATTAAACCAGCACTGGGACTACGTTCCCTGTTTATTAGATACCAGCAAACATGAAATGCTGACTCAGTGTAGCTAATTAAGTAACGTCTCTACTGGTTAATAGCAGTTACTGTTGACCAGTTTCAGCAACAAAATACACCTAAAATTTCACATTTTAAGTCCTTTTTCTGCCCTATACATTGGATAGGCTACTGTGTAACTAGGCGATCACGTTAATGGCGGCCTCATACCCGGCAAACAGGAATTACTGGCTCAGTCTAGATTAGTTATCTACACCTGTGTGATTGATGACTGAACATTGGCTAATGCCATTTTTTAGCAATCATTGGACACAAAAATTCGATGTTTTGTGTCATTTCTCTGCCTTATATATCTGAGCACGTGTGTATTGAACCATTATGCGATCACGTTAATGTCGGCTTCGTTGTAATATTGCTTCACTCACTGACGTTATACTCTGTAGGTTTCACTCTTATCCCGTATTTTTCCTCCACATTTCTCGGATTCTTGACCTTTACGTCCTTCACTAATATGACACTGCAGACGACATTGGGACCTTCTTAATCTCTAAGGACGCTGACAATTATTCTAGGTCAGTTCAGAGGTCACCTCTATTGAAAGACCCGATTTTTTCGTCCTGATATAATTCCAGTTTTTATCACGTGACGAAAACGAGGTTTTGATGTTATTATCGATCCAGCATTGACAAGGTGAAGGTCACCCTGGCAGTATGTGCCCATGGGCAATGTCAGGATGATGCGTGTCCCGGGCTTTATGTGAGGGTTCCACGTAAAATATCGATAGTTTAATGCTGGGCTAACATCTACACCCAGCATACCAATCCTTACAAGATACAGGAAGCTGCCCCAACTATGGCTTAGCCATTTAAGCCCTCGCGATGCATTAAAGCATCATTTTACATCCCTGTAAACAGACTTAACTTTCCTACAACCAAGGGTTTTAGAACGGAAATTTCCATGAAACGGGCTTACAAATACACAACAATTTTCTTTAATATTTAAACTACATCCAATCATCTTCATTCACTACAAGCCGAGAATTGCGACAGCAATTCGCGTCTTGTAGTGGATGAAGATGATTATGGTAGATTCAGGCTTGAAAGGGTTAATTAGGCGATAAAATCACAGTTATTGGGAATGAAACGAGTGTTTAGACCTCAAGATTTGGACATTTTAGTCTCAAATTAAACAAATATGAGTAATTTTCTACCACCTCAAGTTGTGGGTCGCGGCAGCGAGACACAACTTGAGGTGGTAGAAAATTAAAATTAGATAATTTAGCGCTTAATGGGTTAATGGTGAGCATATATAATCACTGACCCAACATTCAACCAACTTTTACAATCTACAGATAAAATTAGACCAAATATGTGTTTATTTGTCCGTATAATGATACTTTTGTGTACATAATTATTGCTTAGTAAAGTTTGCAGAACGCGTTGTTGAACATCATAATGTTTCCCCAGTTTTTAAAGAACGAGTAAGGCAATAATTCTGGATATGGTGGAGCCGTGCTACCGACTGAGTCACCATGTGTCCCTATTAGTCCGTCCATATTGTCCCTGGAGAATCATCAATCAAGCTGTCAAGCTGTTAATTTAATCCAGAAATGCCGCTCGTCCCCCGATTGTTCCGGTTAACAATCTATCAATAACAACTTGTTATTTCACCAGATTAATCACAAATTGCGCTGTTCTGTTTTTAGCTGTACCCTGTTATTGGTATTTAGGTAGGGTCAGGTCACATCAATATTATCATCCAGGGGGGTCTGTTTTCACGACAGACGATATTAATTACACAAATCGCGATTCACATGTTTATGTTACAAATGAACTAAGTTTATTGGCATTTTCTGCATTCGCCTGCCTTTTATCATTGGTATTGTCCTATAACATTATTTATAAGAATTTATCTCAACAAGTTTTGCAATAAAATGATTGATATAAAATCATTATCGAAGGAACTTTTGATCTTTAATTATTTGTTATTAACGTTGTTTTTTATTTTAGTTTTCACATGTAAACAGGTAAAGTTGGGAATAACAAAGTCCCACAAATCCACGCAAGTAAAAATGGTTTTGTATACATGTCCTCATCAAAAATGCGCTTTTGATTATTATGTTTTTTTCTGATAGTATAATTGATTCCTCAGCTAGGCCATAGATTTATTCATGTCCTCGGTTACATTGACATTAACTAGACTAAACTGTGCCAGATAACCCCATGACCGTTAAGGCCATCCATGTGTGGGTTTAACCTGGCGATACGACTCATGACGGAAATGACATAGGAATCCCTCCCCATTAGTCTTTCGGGGTGGATCCAGAGGGCGGTCAGGGGTCCGGTCCGGTCCGGTCCCACCTTTAGAAACAGTTAGCCTCAATATCGATCCAAATTTCCAAGGTATTTGACACTCTAAAGCCCAACCACCATATATTTGATGAAAAAAAATCTTTGATTCAAACCTACATTTAATCCCGCCCTTTACAAAGTCCGCCCTTGGTGTGTCGGGGCCACAGGATTCTCATGACTAAAATAGCTGGCTGTTGTGCAGGCTACTGTCATGAGGATGTCATCAGGCCATGTGTTGGTCTGGTTGTTCAGCGGAGGTATACAGGATTGACCAGTGGCGGTAATCTGTCTGTAATAGCCCCAGATAACAGCCTAATCACCGCGCAGTAATGCCAATCAGCCGATCAACCGCCCCCTGTTTTCTCATTATTCAATTATCTGCGACGTTTACAAAATAATTAACACTTCAGCTTCTACAGTTGGGCAGTTACAAATACGTAACCCTTTAGCTGCTACAATTCGTTAGACTGTTACAAATAAGTCACCCTTTGACATAGGTTTTCACATGAATCAGAAAGAGCTAACTAAGACATTATATCCATTCATTCATTCATTCATTCATTCATTCATTCATTCATTCATTCATTCATTCATTCATTCATTCATTCATTCATTCATTCATTCATTCATTCATTCTCCTAAAGCCCAATTCATTTATCCATCCATCCATACATTGGCCATTCAGTTGTGGTAGCAATATGATTGTTCATTGTGAATTCTCAGTTATTTAGTCCACGTTTAACGCGTTATTGATGTACCAAGTACCCTATCATAGGAGATCAAACTGCCATGAATGTATGAATATAATCAATTACTAACCTGATTGACAACTGGGTAGTTTTCATCCTTGATAAGCCTTGGGTCGCAGTGGCTCAGTCAGTGGTACAGTGGATAATTGGATATTTAAGTCACTTATGTGCGGATATAGGCTAAATAGGGCTAGATAAACGGTTGTGATGACGAGATCATCCATATGTGCACTCCTAGGACAGGCCTAGTAAAGTTTTACCAGAATCATATTTCACACATTGGCTGAAAGCAATAGAAAACAGGACTATTCCATGGCCCGAGCTGTATATGCAGCTCGGACCGCGGAATAGTCCTGTTTTCAGGGCTATTAAAAAGCCTAGAATATACCCTGTTTTGGGCTATGGCACTAACGTAAGTAATAATCATTTTGTGTGAAGAAATTGGTTTTAAAGATATATTTCTTTCCACAAAATGGTTATTTATTTCCTTAGTGTTTTCAGTATTTGAATAAGTGGAATTCGATTTGTCTACAGGCTCCTTGACCGTCACAGCTCCCCCCGTTGACCACTATCGTCTGTGGGCATACCCAACAAACAAGAGATGATGATGACCCTATGATGTTTTACGACGCTGGCCCAATATTAAAACAACATTCGGATCTCATTGGCCGTCAGTCCGATAAGTGGGGTGGATCAGTGGCTGTACAGGTGTCCAGGCGGGGAGGGAGTAGGGAATGTCAAGGTGGCTAGATAAACCTCAGTTGTGATGACCAGATCACCTATATGTGTCATTCCACTCCTATTGCAGCAACAAGGGTATCTAACTCTTCTCTAATCAATTTTACATAGTCATTTCTTTCCTGAGGGTTTTCAGTATGTGAATAAGTGGGAATACGTCAGTTCTGTATGTCTACAGTGCTCCCTGACCGTCACAGTCCCCCACTCTTTGAATACTATCATACCCAGCAAACAAGATATGTTGAGTCGATGTTGTTTTAACCTTTTCAAGCCTGAATTTACCATAGTCAGCTTCATCCACTACAAGCCGTGAATTGCTGTCGCAATTCTCGACTTGTAGTGGATGAAGTTGATTTGATGTGGGTGAAAAATAAAAAAAAATTGCCATGAATTGGTAAACCAGTTTCATGGAAATTATCGTTCTGAAACCCTTGGTTATAGGAAAATCAAGTCTGTTTTTATGGATGTAAAATGATGCTTTAATGCGCCGTGAGGGCTTAAAGGGTTGATATCGGGCTACGACGCTGGCCCAACAATAAAACGACATTCGGATCTCATTGACCGTCATTGATCCTTGCCTGTCCGCTAAGTGTTGGGGATCAGTGGCTGTAGAGGTGTCCAGGCGGGAGAGAACGGACCGTAGAAGTGTCCAGGCGGGAAAACACGGACCGTAGAAGTGTCCTTGCGGGAAACACGGCTAATCCTCCTGATCCACACTGACCCCTGAAGGTCATCCAGCGTGACATCCCCTGTGTAAGTGCCGCTTACTGGAGGATCTCATGGACAATGTCCAAGGTGGTGACCAACAAATCACTGGATCACTGGGTGACGCATGGTGGCCGAGTTGGTAGCGCGGTCAGACAATGTCCGAGATTGCAAATCACAAGATCACTGGTCTGGGTGGCGTGTGGTTGCCGAGTCGGTAGTGCGGTCAGACAATGTCCAAGGTGGTGACCAGCGAATCACTGGATCACTGGGTGACGCATGGTGGCCGAGTCGGTAGCGCGGTCAGACAATGTCCAAGATTGCAAATCACAAGATCACTGGTCTGGGTGACGTGTGGTGGCCGAGTCGGTAGTGCGGTCAGACAATGTCCAAGGTGGTGACCAGCGAATCACTGGATCACTGGGTGACGCATGGTGGCCGAGTCGGTAGCGCGGTCAGACAATGTCCAAGATTGCAAATCACAAGATCACTGGTCTGGGTGGCGTGTGGTGGCCGAGTCGGTAGTGCGGTCAGACAATGTCCAAGGTGGTGACCAGCGAATCACTGGATCACTGGGTGACGCATGGTGGCCGAGTCGGTAGCGCGGTCAGACAATGTCCAAGATTGCAAATCACAAGATCACTGGTCTGGGTGGCGTGTGGTGGCCGAGTCGGTAGCATGGTGATCCCAGGTTCGGGTCCCATTGCAGCCGGAACAGATTTGGCCTCCCCAGCAATTACAAAACATTTGTATAACATTTGTACAATGTTAAACCAACGTCGAAGACGTTGTGCCGACGTTGTACAAATGTTATAAAAATGTTATAAAAATGTTTTTTGTGTTGAAACAAAGTAAAAGAATATAATGATAATTATAATTACACCTATGAAATCCATTTTCAAAAGTATGTTAATATATGGGTCTGAACATTGCATAGACCCCAAGTCTCCCGATTTCTCACCTGTTTTCCCGTCTTCCCTTTCAATCTTCCACATTTCATTCTTACTTCAAAGTTATATTAAAATCACCATTTTCAATGGCTGGGCAGTCAATAATAATTGATCTCCATAATTACAAAATTTCCCGAGTGCGCGTTTCAAGTCCTATGTCATCTTACTATTGTTTCCTTATCTTTCTTTTCTCTCCGTTCTAACTGGGCGTCATATATACTTTATATTACTTGCTTCCTGGCAGTCTTTTTTACACTCTTTTTTTATATACACCGTAATACCATGGTTAGGCCTACACACGTCTCTCAAGTCGCGCCATCTCACTTATAGACGTTATGGCACACCGGAGAGACACAACCTCCGTGATGGTTATGGCACGCCAGGGGAGACTAAAAAACCCGAGGCAATCATAGACGTGTGCAGGCTTTAGCAATCCCTGGATGTGTTGGTCTCCATTTATAATACAACATTTCAGTATACAAACTTAAACCTGATGAATTGTATGCTAATGGTTTTCGTCATTTGAAGCTGGAATTCCTCACGCAATTTCCAACTTCAAATGACGAAACATATTTTAGCTATGTAAAAATAAACATCTCAAAAATTCAAAAAATGTTTGCACATGCCAATATAATCATAATTATAATTACACCTATAAACTCCATTTTCTGATTATATTTTATTAAATATATACATTTCTGTGACATTGTCTTTTTTATGAGACTTGCTTTAGCACGTACGTTATAAATATAATGATACGGGTCTAGCAGCTCGGTTAGTAGACATAAACTGATTTAAATGATGATTTATTTTAAGCTTTTTGTCTGAAATAAAATAGAACGTCCCCTTTTTATAGATTCATCTTCTCTTTTTGCCTGGTTTCTGATTTACCGAGGTTTATTTGCCGAATCAGGATTTCATCTGAAGTTTTTTCGCTGACTGTCGGACTTTGCATGTCACGTGACCCCAAAGGAAGAAAAACACTTTGCGACCAATAACAGAGGGTTTTATCTATAACCCTCTGCCGTAATGCGGCCACAGGGACTCATTTATCGCGCGGTATTAGCTTCAATCAGGCGGGAAGGCAGCACAGTGGTCACGTGGTGGTATTCGGGCGCTGTTATTGGTCAGCCATATTACCTGTCTTCTGCTTTATTGTTTAATTTACTTGACTGGTTTTAGTTTATCTTCCAGCAAACGCGAAGCACTGACTCAAAGCTGTTTTACCGTTTGACCACCGTCTACGGCGCTGCCCCAACATTAAAAGAACATTGGGTCAATGTTTCGTGTTTGCTAGACTTTCAGAAGGCCTCAGTTGACCCGGGTTTTTTCTCATAGATATATAGATAGATATTTATTGACGACGGTAAGTCTATGCAGACTTATGCGTCATTAAAATGAACATATGTACAAGACTATATACAACAGGATTATTTCGGTAAAATATGCATGCTAAGTTAACTTAAAAAAGTTAAAATCAAACGACATTATATACTAAAACAAGCACAGGTTAAATAAAATATGCATGAGAACTCTTTTAAATAACCTACAGTTAAACAGCATTGGCATGATATTTTTAAGTTTCCCGCACCAAAACCAGAGATAAAATAGCTACTGCATATAGCAAAAAAAACCTTAGTTACATTGAACATGTTAAAAAAACAATCTAAAAAATGCATTGACTGACGTCAGCTCGAAACACCAAGATGATTAGAGGAATCACCAGCCGCACCAGTCGCTGATACGACAGTGGTGTTCCCCCGACAGCATATACCCACCCACCAAACATCACGCTTTGGCCCGATATTGGTAATGTTGGGCCAACGTCGCAGACAATGTCTGTGGATTGTTGAATAAAAAAATACCTAAATTTATCTATATTCTATTAAATGCATCTTTCTAATTTAGGTTGAGTCTTGAGTGTGGTTACATTGGGTCAACGTGTGGTGTTTGATGGGTATATCGAACCCGTCGTCTGGCTACATTCGAATTTGACAATTTATTTCATCAATTCCAGTATCACATAGGAAAAAAATGCCTGAATAAATTAATTCAGAGTTGCAGTCCGGAAATCTATTTTAAACTGGAATATAAATCGGACAGTCAAAATTCTGGTCATGACATTCATACATAAACTCTTCAAGTAGACCTGCGGCATTACTGCTTGATGTTTCACTAATTTATAAGATAGTCCATCGCTTATAAGCTATATCTATATATTGAGAGACAATTAGGATTTTGCCAGATCTAAACATGCTTTGTTTGAATCGTATAAAATAATAACGCTGATTTTCCTACATTGAGTAGGCAACAGTTTAAAAAGCATAAAAGCGTCGCCCGAAATGAAGAGGGTTGAGTTTCTATAGGCGGACATGATTGACATTTGTAAACATAGTCTCCGATATCGTAACACCATCCTCCACTTCCATATCGCTGAGAATACCAGAGTCAACCCGATATGAGGGGCTCCTAAAAAACACTGACACGTTCTCCTACGATAAGGCCAGTATAAGGACAGCATAAACCTTTTTGAGTAATGACTTATTTCTGTAGACAAGGATCATATTGTCTGGCGGACAAAACTTTTGACTAGAAAATATTATCAGAAAAAATGTTTTGCAAGTTACACATGGAACAAAATTTGAACAATATTTTTTAGCTACCAGAATATAATTGTGTATGACAGCAGTGGAGGTGGTGGTGTTGGATGTTTTGAAGGGATTAATTTTCGCGAATATTATTTGGACAATGTAACGTTTGGATCTATATTTTTTTGTTGTGTGTTGTTGTCTGTATCTATCAGTGCTGTGTGTTGTGTCACTCTTCAATTACCCGTCAGAGAAACCTAAGTCTCCGGCCGTCTGGGCATATCTGGGGGTATATCCCCTAGACATGCCCAGAACCCCTTATCGGGCGAGCGAAGGAAAACGCTCTCAATAACCCACCATGCCCTATCACCCTCACCCTCACATCGTCATCTGTACATCATTCATCTCATCAATTGACTACAACGTTTTTATCGTATTTTAATGTCACTTAAAGACCTTTTGTGCCGAAAAGTGAAGTAAAGCAATGATTTACTACTACTACTTCTTTTACCCGTGGCTACGTCCCTAACTTGGACGTCAAAAACAGACGTCCGATCTGACGTGTATCACACTGATACCACCATCACTTGTTGTCTCCCTCATATCACCCCACCGAGAATCAACGAGAAATAACGAGATGTATGTTTTTCTTTCAAAATGAAAACGTGAACTTTCACCTTACCCCTATTATTACTCACTCCTCCATTATCGCTCACTCAGCGGACGTCTCCTAACTTAACAGTTTCATTTTGAGATAACTATAGCGGCGCAGTGTGCGTATCAGAGCAAACGCCCGTCATTTATCCAACGTCAAGGTAATGTTGGCCCACTGTCTGCGACGCTGGCCTAATATTACCTCGACTTTTGTTCAGTGTCTGCTGTGTGATGTGATATTAGTTGAGACAAGATGGACGCTATGCTGGGTCATTCACTAGACGGCGCTGTGACCTGACGGAAACCCTGCCGCCAGACCCCGGATGTGCGCAGTCACGGTGCTAATCAGGTACTGTCACGCGCAGGTATCTCCGGTGTTGCTTCTGGATATCAGACGTGAAATACGTTATACCCCCCCCCCCTTACACCAGTATCTTAAGTAAAACGAGTCATTTTTATGTTTCCTTCATTTGTACCTTATGTCATAAGGCTAATAGTTTAATCCACATGGGTGAAGTAGATACTTTTATACTTGTAGCTTCCCTGTGAGAATCACTTATTATGTTTTAATCCTGTACCTGGCAGTTACATGGTACTACCTGCTAGTGGAGCGCATATTTCTGTTTTAACCATCTACCTGCTTCTGACACAAGTTTTGCATTACCAAGCAGTTATAATTTTACAATTAATTTGAGTTTCCCAAAAAAATTCAAATCCAACGACTACAAAATGACATCTCTACCATGAGTACCATGTCTACGATCACTAGTCCTACTACCTGTCCAGCTCACTTCACCTGCCACTGAAGTATGTGCTAAAAATGGATTTCGCCGCATCAACGAATAAGAGGGCCACCATTTAATCTCAAGGCGGATGGGGGGGGGGGGATGCGGCGGGAGTTTTTGTCGCGGACAAATTATTTCAACCCGGCTCCGGCCACTAGCTGAAAAATTCAAATTTTAAATACATGTCTATATAGAACAGTTCTTGATGTAAATTATTTATTTCACGCACAGTCCGCCCGAAATTAATTATTTCGAATCTCAAGCCCACCCCCCCCCCCGAACGGAGATTGAATGATGGCCCCCTGAATCTCCTTTTCCAATATCTATTCAGTATAAAAATCGAATCAAATGAGTACTGAACGGCATTTGTACCACCAATATTTCGTTTGCTATCAGATCAGCTCTGATCTGATGTCAAAATAACTATTGCGCGATATTTTACACAAATGCTCACGTTTGTAAGGTTAGCTGAAAGCGATATAATTATAATCAATGAAGATATTCCCAGCAAACACGATACATTGACCCAATGCTGGGTTAATGTATGCCCGGCGTCGGAGACGGCGGGCATACATTAACCCAGCATTGGGTCAATGTATCGTGTTTGCTGGGTTGCAAGTCATATTTAAGCATAAACGGTTTTCGAATAAGTGTATTTGCAAAATTAAATTTATATTCGTGTTTAATTACCTATATACACGGTCATAAACTAACTTTAATCATAAAATTACATTCCCATGTGAGTATATAAATACAAAAGTATATTGTCAATAAGCTAGATTTTTTCATAAAATCACATTTCCAGTAAGTGTATTCAATTATCTATGGGGAACATGATGTACAGATGCTGACAATAGTTTATTTTTACGTCGGGTTTATTAACATCTCTGAGGAATGTGAGATATAAGACTCCAGCCTCCGCTGCTCTGCTGCTGCTGCTGCTGCTGCTGCTGCTGCTGCTGCTGCTGCTGATCCTCTAGCATCCTCTGCCCTTGATGACCCCAAACCGCTTACTCGGGTTTCAGCCCAGAGACTATTTAACAGAGGTAAAAAAGGCATCGTAATGGCAGTCGATGATATTGTTGTTTTGGTGGCAGTCCCGTAAAAAACGAGACATTGACCCAATGCTGTTTTAATGTTAGTCCAGCGTCTACCAAGCTGGCCCAACATTGAAACAGCATTGGGCCAGCACCGCGTAATGACTAGGGTATATATTCCAGGGTATCTCTGGGGGAGATATGAAGGAGACAGTCTCTAGTGCTCTATGAGATGCCCCAGTCCGCTCCGTTAGAGTCTAATTGGAGTGTCTCAAGTGCCTACATGGCTAACATAGGATATTGGATCAACGTTGGCTTAATGTTAGTTACAATGCACGTAGGCCTTAACCACAGCTCGCCAACCAGCTGGAACCCGGGGTGATTGACACAAATGTTAGAGTTACATTTATATCAGGTATAATACGATTTTAATTGGAGTGCCTCTAGCGCCTACACGATTAAAACCACACTCTGGGCCCATGCTGGTTCAATGTTGGACGATGTTTAAAATAACTTCAAGATTTTCCTTAACGAAATGAAATATCACCAAAGCTGGTGAACTGTTTTGTGTCAGGTTCTCAGTTAATCTAATAATTTATTGTGGGATCTATTTTTCATAAATAAAGCTATTTTTTGTCATTTGAATTTTTTGTTAGCCATTTCTGCCTCAAATGACAAAAAATAGCAGCCAATGACTGAGAATGACAAGGATCAACCCTTTTGACTCATACCATAGGGATTCAAATGAAGCGGAAAAAGCTATCGAAGACTTACATCATAAATGTCTTACACTGAGACATTAATGACGATTTCAAATTGAAAATAACCCTTTGGTCTCAATGGTTTATACAAAAATATGTAAGTATTGTAAGGGTTAAAACTTCAAAGCATCATTTTATCACTGAGCACTGACTTTATTTACTCATGGTTTTAAAACAAAGATGTTCATGAAACTATTTAAAAAAATATGGCAATTTTCTTTACTTTCTCAAGTCATCTTCATCCACAACAAGTCGAGAATTGTGACGACAATTCACGACTTGTTGTGGATGAAGACTTGAAAGTGTTAAGACTAGTTTCTGCACAGAGATGCTGTGTGGAGATGATTCAGCGGCAGGAGATAATGCTGACGGACAGACAGGGGGGGGGGGGCAGGCGTGTCTTAAATAGGTGTACAGGTGTAAGAGGTGTACACGTGTTACACCTGCTCGAGTTTTACACCTCGGTGTAAAACGTGCACAGGTGTTACACGTGTACACATTTTTGAGACCTGCTATAGGAGACCACATTTTATGGGAGACGAACCTGCTATGGGAGACAACCAACAGGCTCCCGAAAATCGGATTTTCCGGTGAAAATCAACCTGCTGTGGAAAACCACCTGTCCTGAAGAACACGTTTGCTGTTCTTTTGCACCTGGGGAATTCTAACATAACAGGCTGTTGCACATATATTACAAGGGTAGCAGCATGTCTAATAATAATTGTTAAATGGTCCTGGTGTTGTGCGAGAAATTGTACGGGGTGAATTTTGCATGAAAAAGTATGAAAAAAGTGAGCAGGTGAAGTGAACTCGGTATGTGGCATAATGGAAACAATCATGTCCCGTGTATAAAGTCTGAGTCCGGTAACATAACAAGGCCAAATCGCAGACAGAAAACTGCGACACTAGCAAAATAGGTCATACCACCAAAATCAAAGGCATAAAATTGTTTTAAAACAGCCACCAGCTATAGTCTACTGAGGACCGCATTAACCATTGAAGCGATATATTAAACCGCGACCCACATATATTTAAACCGCGACCCACAACTTCATTTTTGTAAATCTTGATGTTTAACCTTTACAGCGCGGGGATAGACTTTAGTCGTCAGAATCTGACGTCTGTAGACGTCAGATTATGACGACTAAAGTCGATCCCCGCACTGTAAGAGTAAAAATATTTGCAATGGTCGTAGACCCATAACATAGGTATTCAAATGAATCGGGAAAAGTTAACTAGGACATTTATGATGATTTCAAATTGAATAAAACCCTTTGGTATCCATGGTTTATTAAAAAAATAATCAGCGCTTCAAGGGTTAAACAAGTTCCTAGTAACATTGATTTGATCGGGGATTTATTGACAGGAACGATATTAACCATTAAGTAATCTTAAATCTCGACTATAGCAGATTTTAATTTGTTTTATTTGCCGATTTGGGAATGAATTGTCAAAATTTACATTTTTTTTCGCCTCAAATTAAGCAAATATGAGTAACTGTCACCATGCACTTGATGTTGTGAATCGCGGTAGCGAGACACAACATCAAGTGGATAAAAATGTTAAGAAATTCGCTTAGCGCGATAAATGTCAATTAACCCTTTCAAGCCTGACTTTACATTTCATCGTCATCCACTACAAGCCGCGAATTGCTGTCGCAATTCTCGACTTGTAGTGGATGAAGATGATTTGATGTGGTTTAACAAATAATGAAAATTGTCATGTATTTCTAAACCAATTTCATGGAAATTTCCGTTCTAAAACCCTTGGTTGTAGTAAAATCCAGTGTGTTTTCAAAGATGTAAAATGATGCTTCAATGCACCGTGAGGGCTTAAAGGGTTAAAGCACAATTCACATTGATAATATGTGCATTATAGTCAGACATTTGTTACGAGGCCAAATACCAAGTGGTGGGCGATAGCAAAGCTGGAGCTGATGATCTACATTTACGTGGTGGCTTAGAAAAAAAATATTAATATGACGAGATGGACAGAGCGTGCTGTAAGTAAACGTGTTACAACTTACATATGTACAGGGACAACACGTGCCTGGTGGGCTTGGGATGTACATGTGTATCAGAGGTTGAAACGTCTAGGAAAAAATTATACCGATCCTGGCGATCACGTTAATGGCGGCCTTGTCATGACTTGTCCTACTCAGCCACCATCACTCAGTCGTCACCAGGTGTGTCTACGTAACCCTGTAAGCTGTTTTCACTTAGTTACCATGGTAACGTCACACATTAGTCCCGTTTTAGCAGCTTCTGTGTCACTAAGGGCAACAGAAAATGGCGTAATCTAATCCCGTCATCTGGTGATTGATGTCTCTGACAGATAAAGGGGGCGGGGGCCCTAGGGTAGTGGTTAGCACCGCTGCCTTTCACGCCGGAGTTCGGGGTTCGGTTCCCGGTCTCGGCGGTTTCAAAGAAACAAAAAATGTTTCTTCCCCATCCACGTGTGAAAGTTAGTATTGTGGGGAGCCTCCGTGACCGAGAGGTAGCGTGCTCGGCCTCAGACCGCCAGGGCTCGAATTTCGAATCCTGTGTCTGGAGGACAGTGTCATCTCAATCATCTCACCATCCTCAGGAGGTTCTCCTGGCCCAGTTTAGCCTATATGTGCACAAAGGTGGCCTAAAGCCCGATTCATTTCATTTTTTCATTTTATTTCTGGCAGATAAAGGGTTTACGCTCTATATGCTGTATTTAACCCTTGTCGTGCCGGGATCGCAAAATATATTAACCAAGCCTTAACCCTTTCAGGCCTGAATTTACCATTGTCATCTTCATCCACTACAAGCCGCGAATTGCTGTCGCAATTCTCGACTTGTAGTAGATGAAGATGACTTGAAGAGGGTGACAAATTAACGAAAATTGCCATGTATTGGTAAAACAGTTTCATGTGAATTTTCTTTCTTTCTTTCTTTTTTGTGAAAAAATCACACTAAAATTGATAAAATAGTTCGTGGAAAATGATCGGTTAATCAAATAATTCGATTGCCTTTTGACCATTGTTCATAAATATAAATATAAATATAAATTTTCGTCATTTGAAGCTGGAAATTGCGTCAGTAATTTCAACTTCAAATGACGAAAAACAGCAACACACAATTCAAGAGCAGGTGGTTTAACACTACGACTGTTCCATCTTTGTGGGAAATTTATTTAAAATGTATTATGCTGCTCGCACAGACAATGATGTACTAAGGGGTGATTGTTCAACAGTAACCTTTAACAAATTGCATTTGACGTTCTGTTTTTTTTAAATGGGCCCATCAAAATCGTCTTGATATATATTACCTCATTATTTTGATAGATACTAGTTTACTATTCGGCAGCTGATTCAACACAGATCTTTGATTAAATTAAGATATTGTGTTCGCTTTAATCAATGAATATAATTGAATGAAAATTAACAACAATCTTCCAGGCCAGTTACACCCGTTTTAGATGAGTTTTGCTTAACAAAATGGCAATGTTGAATTAATATCTACTTATAACAAATAAACATGTCTTTATTTATTAGCGAACCACCACGACATACAGTGATTTGTCGAAAATGAAGTGAATTTCCCTTGATAAATCTGGTGAATCAACTCTATCTGTGAACGTTTTTTCTGGTTTATATAAAGTATAACCATATTTCTCCAAGAAGATTGCAACGAGGATTGTGATAGGTCCATGATGAGGTCATGATGAGGTTATGGTGGGGTCATAATCAGATCATAGAGGATCTCTGTGATCCGTATGCACTTACGCACCACCTGGTGGGCGGTGTATGTACTATCAGAGGCTGTGGTGACTGGCACGTGGTTCACGCAGCGCCCACCAGGTGTCCTTCCCCATCAGAATACCGCTCCCTCACTAACTGGGTCAGGTTACAGGTACATGAGAGGTCAGGGCCTCGGGACAGACACGGTAACCATGGAGATAACCTGGGGTTTTTGCCCCTGTACTCTCACCTCATCTCGCCCTGTGTTATTGGAGGCTTTCTCCCTCAGGCGAAAAAATACATCCCATCTAACATAAGATTTTAAACCAATGCTGGCTCAATGTTGGGCCAGCGTTGTAGACGCTGGTCCAACATTGGATCTGTGTCTCATGTTTCTGGGATGTATGTGCAAGGAAAATGGAGCTTCACAATCCAGCAGCCACAATGCGTTTATCTGATGTTGGGTTAACGTTGGTCAACCGTCTGTGACGCTGGGCCAGCATAAACCCGACATTCAGACTCGTGCATAAGAAACAAGCTAATTTAGTGGTTAGCTGGCATTGATTTTATTATTAGATTTTATTCACTATTTTTACCAGAGAAAATTGTTGTTGATGATGGTTTTCTTCGTACAGTACGGAGGCCGACGTCACCAAAAATATTTAGGAAACAAAATGATTTAGTCTTCACCTGATTTGAGGTTCGACTCAACTCCTCGTTTTGAGTTTACTATTGCTTTTTACTTAACTTTAAGGTGGGGAAATATTTGGGGCAATATTTGGCCGACAAATCGATCTCTCTATCTGTCTTAACTCTATTTATCCATCTATCACATTGTCCATCCATTGAGGCTGAGCACACAAGTGTCCTCAGCCTAGGATGGCTTTACGTGTTTGAATCAAGCCCTACATGATGTTTGTGTTGCCCAGTTTAGCCTATGAAAACCCAGCAGTCCCTGATGATACCTTGACGTGATGTTCGTATTGCCCAGTTTAGCCTATGAGAGCCCAGCAGTCCCTGATGATACCTTTACGTGTTTGAATCAGGCCCTACATGATGTTTGTGTTGCCAGTTTAGCCTATGAGAACCCAGCGGTCCCTGATGATACCTTGACGTGACGTTCGTATTGCCCAGTTTAGCCTATGAGAGCCCAGCAGTCCCTGATGATACTTTTACGTGTTTAAATCAGGCCCTACATGATGTTTGTGTTGCCAGTTTAGCCTATGAGAACCCAGCGGTCCCTGATGATACCTTGACGTGACGTTCGTATTGCCCAGTTTAGCCTATGAGAGCCCAGCAGTCCCTGATGATATCTTTACGTGTTTAAATCAGGCCCTACATGACGTTCGTCTTGCCCAGTTTAGCCTATGAGAGACCAGCAGTCCCTGATGATACATTTACGTGTTTAATCACAGACTGTCACATCCCATATATCCGCATCATTTATAACGAAACCCATCTCTGTGAGACCCCTGAGTGAGACGGGGGCAAGACGGTGCCACGGTAAAAGGAATGCTTCCTCCCCAGCAGAGAGTGGGGTAAGATGTGCCCCATGGTAAGAGGGATGTGGCTCCCCCATCAGGACGTCGCAGGGGGTCGTCATATCCTATATGTAACCCGCATTTATCAGTAGTTACTCCCACCAGGTGGCTCTAATGTATAACTTGTAGCAACCAACACTAAATCATCAGCTGAATCCTGGGTTAACGTTGGTCCAGTATTGTTTAAATGTTGGGCCAGCGTTAGTGTCGTTGGCCCAGCATTGATTCAGCATTGGACGAATTTATCTTGTTTGCAGAATAGGAAGTCGCCATTTATCATAATTCTCCATCAGATCTGATGTATTATGGGCCATTTCCCCATTTCACGGTATTTATACCAATC
This sequence comes from Flabesymbios commensalis, assembly GCA_964017125.1. NCBI lineage: Eukaryota > Metazoa > Annelida > Polychaeta > Terebellida > Flabelligeridae > Flabesymbios > Flabesymbios commensalis. Next base: position 5,228,228 of record OZ024906.1, read on the forward strand.
AAAAACGCGGATGAGTTTGCTTAAATTTTATATGATAAAATATTGAGCAACATAATGAAACAAAATGGAAGCTAACGCAATTTCCAGCTTCAAATGACAAAAAATGAGTGATTTTTATCTTTCGCCACTTTCAGCAACTAGTATATAAAGTAATAGATGACCGCCAATTCTGTGTATGTACGGACTAAACTTGCTCAAGAGAACTTCTCGAGGATAGTGAAATGAGGATAACCCTGCCCTCCAGACACTGGATTCGAACCTCGAACCTTGGTGATCTGAAGATAAGTGTGCTACATCCTACAGACTTCGCACAATATAGAATATTTACGAGTGGAAGGGGAAGAAACAGTTTGTTTCTTTGAACTCACTGTTACAGATAACAAAAAATAGATGCAATTTCAGACTATTTATTGGTTTAACAATTTCTGTGTTCGCTCTATACCGCAATCTGCATCTGAACGAAAATATGACCAAAATATCCTGGTACAGTTAAAGGGCTAGGTTTAGACCCTTTTATGGTGTTTAACCCTTACAGCACTGAAATATTTTTGTATAAACCATGGAGATATTTTGAAATCATCATAAATGTCTTAGTTAGCTCTTTCTGCATCATTTGACAACCATGTTATGAGTCTGCGGCCATTATACATATTTTAATTCTCTCAGCGCTGGGATCGTCTTTATACGTCATAATCTGACGTCTACAGACGTCAAGTTTTGACGTCTAAAGCAGCAATTCACACCTCTAACCCTAAAAAAGCTGAATTATTTTTTTATAAACCATGGGGACGAAAGTTTTTTTTTCCTTTTGAAATAATCATATATGTCTTAGTTAGCTCTTTCCGCTTTATATAAATACCTATGTTATGGGTTTACGGCCATTAGAAATATTTGATTTCTTCAGTGTGTGAATCGTCTTTATACGTCAGAATGTGACGCGTCAGATTCTGACGTATAAAGACGATCCCCGCACTGAAAGGGTTTCGGTTTGACCCTTTTATAGAGCCTAATCCGCCTCTGGCACCTCAGAGGTTAATGGTGTTAATGGTCAGTGTATTATGTCTAATGTGTGTTGTCCCCAGGACTGACTCACAGTGAGTCACTAGCGTGAGTATTCAGCTGGTGGCTGAATGGATAAAGCGCACGCTTGCAATGCAATGCAATGCATTTGCCTGACAAATTCACTAGCAGCAAGTGACATTTAACTATTGTCTTTTGCATTTGGATTGTATTGTGAATTTTGGTAAATTATTTTAATCGTTTAACCCTCCTCCCACTCAGCTATTTCTTCGCATTAGTTTAATTTGCTAAATCTAGGTTTAAATGTATATGATTATCACAGATTCGAGACATATTTAATTTTTAAAACCTGGGTATACAAGACAATTAAAACATGAGAAAACAATACATCATACAATACATCAATACATCGACATCAGTGTGCTAAGGGATAACCACCATAAAATATCAAATTAAAGCAGAACGACTTTATTATGATGGTTTATATCTTTTCTAAAAAAAATATTTGTATGTAACCAGGCCACGGTTTCACCAACTAGTCCATCTAAGTCATCCGGGATTTAAGCTCACTGATTGATTGAGACCTGAGAAATAATTTCTACTTTGGCTGGTTGGTGATATCTAACCAGGCCCGAGTTCCACCAAACGATTTAAGTCAAAACACTGTCTTAACTATCAGCACGTGATCAAGTCTTAACCAATCAGTGAGCTTAAGACTGACTAATTCCACGGCTCCTGGGCACGTATTCTGGTAGAAGTTACGATATATCGTAACTTCTACCAGAATACGGGCCCTGATGCTGAGCATAACGTACATCCTGGTTACATGAGAGTTAAATATTCATCAGTTAATAACAGCTTAATTTGGTGTACGAGTGAATGAAGGTCACAGCTGAACCGGTATATGCTCACTTGAAAAGAAAGCATATATTACCGTTTGCCTTTGATTTATGTCCAAGCAAACAGCAGTAACTGCTTGGGGCCTAGTAGATAAGTCTTAGTGTGTTACACTCTTTTGTTAATTAAATAGTAAATGCAAAATCATGTTTTTTTATTTACAATTATCAATATATTACTGTATGATTACTGACAAAAGGGTATGACTCCGTTTTCATTCTTTGTTGCCTTGGCTTATAAACGGATAGTGGATGTGAGCTTATTGTGGGGTGGTCCTTTATTATATAAATATAGTATATATTACGATATTTTCATAAACTAATCATTCATATTTATATGAAAGTAAAAAGTGAACCCCGATGCTGAATATTCTAAAATTTCCTGTGACAAATAAGGTTTTTGTCATTCGCTCAAATCCATTTACTGGAATTAGTTTCACAATCCACTCCCTTATTCGGCCATTGGGGACGGAAGCGGAGGGATGTTAACACGGGAGAGTGGGGATAATACTAGATGGGGGATGAGGCGGGGATAAACGGAAGATAGGTAGACATAAAGTGACCACAGGGACAGAGAGCATGCGCAGACGACACCGGATATTACCCGATACTCCGTACATTAGCTGATCACACCGTCTGTCCACTGCCTGGAGAACTAGACAACTATAATGGCTGGGCTCAAATGTTCACATATCATCCTGATTCGCAAATGTTCACAAATACAATTTTATTTACAAACTTTGTACTCAGTGTAACTGGTTGTGCAAGTTATATAATGATCCTGATTCTGGAATGATTGCGAGTTTTTGGCAAAACCCAGTAAACACGAGCCATTGCGCAAGTGTTGGTTTAATGGTGGCCCACCGTCTGCGACGTTGGCCCAACACTAATCCAGCACATGTCCATAATGCTGCTCAAACCTTTCAATCTTGGCCTTTCGTCTCCGCGAACCATTATATTCAACGTTTTTTTCCTTATTTTTCTTCAGCCAAGTTACGATGTCTATTTTTCATTTACGGTCACATTTTTCACCATTAGAAGCTGGAACTCCAGGTTTAAATAAATAAAATATCGAGGCAAACGCAATACATCAACCCAGTGTTGGTCTAATGTTGGGCCAGCGTCGTAGACGGTGGACCAACATTGGACCAACAATGGGTTGATGTATCCTTTTTGCTGGGATACAACCTACAAGGACGGATCAAGAGACCTTGATCCAATGCTGGCTTAATGTTAAACCACCGTTTGCGACGCTGGCCCAACATTTAACCAACATCGGGTAAACGTCTCGTGTTGTTGGGGGGGGGGGTGGTCACATACTTTTTCTTTAGAATAAATTCTAGTAAAAATGTGTAATGAACACAGAACTAATATTGGTAACATCAGCAACACGTGGGTTTGATCACATGACTTGTCTTTGGTCACGTGACCCAGCTCGCCCGGTGCACGCCACCTGTCGGTGAGTATTCGCATTCCTGATTTTGCTGGTATAACTGGGTTTGTCGGTACACGCCACCAGAGGGCAGGTGCATACGTCACGTGATCTCACCTGTCATGGTAGCTCTCGTCTAGACGAGAACTGGACGAGATCTGGTTAGATCTACCTGTTTAACACGAAGTCTTCATTTGCCAAACCAGGGGTCTTATTTCAGCAACAAGATAACCGCCTGAGGCCAGTGTAACCTTGTATTTTTTGAGAGAATCCACTTTAACAGCTGATAAACATGACGTCCTTCAATCGATGTTCTCAAGTCCTACGAACGTTGTTATTACATGGTTTAAACTCATATCATGACCATTTCTAGTAATTGTTTTACCGAAGGCATATATTTTTATAATAGACACTCAATTTAATCATTTAGTTGTTTCTCTATTCGCATTGTTTATTATATTTCTAGTGGTAAATATTGCACAAGCCTTTCAATTGATAATGTAAATTAAAATGTATTATATTTTATCACTTTTAGAATTAAAAATATATTCAAACAGGTGGGTCGTCGTGATTTGCTGAGTAAACATTGTGGGTGCACCAATGCGCAGCCTGGTCAACGTTCACAGGCGTGGCCCATAAACTTAAAAATGAGTGATTCAGGGTTATACTTACGTAATTATAATGCGTATTAGCTTTCGATTTACAACAATTATAGCCCCCCTCATAATCAAGCCAAGATATCCATATCAATTCACATATTGAGGTGATTAAAAATAACATTTTACCCTCCAGGACTGGGAAGGTAAGACAAGATCAAAGGGCTGGATGCCACATGAAACATATAAAGTCGAATATCAATACCAGGAGGATACATCTAATTGTAGAATTATCCACCGAGTAACACACACAAGTTCATCTTTCCAATTCCTTATCCGATCTTAACAGCAGAACAGGTGGTTAAAATGTTATATAATAAATTAGATTTACAGGCTCTCATCGTACATTTAAGGAATAAATCTAGACTGCGTTAATATTTTAACAGTTGTTCAATTGGCACTGTAATGTTTTGTGAGAAAATGACTATTTGAAATTGATTATATATTAGGAGAAACTGGTATGGCATAGAATTATTATCTGGTGGTTTTGAAATGTGGCGACAAATGTATGGGCTTATATATTTGAGGATTTGAAGAATTGATGGCAGTATAACATAACGATTTGTGATTACCATGCTTTGAACTGGAATTAAATATTATATTTTTATAAATTGTTGCTTTATTTTCAATGATTCTAGGAATGGTTGTGATAATAATAAATAGTATTTAATCAATGCTTGTGTTACAACACCGCCTGGCCTATACAGATACAGAGAGCTGATACCTTCACTTTATTAATATTGTGATACTGGTATATTTTACCTGAAGCTTCGTGCACTGCCTCACCCCTCCTGTCTTGTCACCATGACAACCACATACTGTCTCCTTGGTGAAATTTACAGTAGGATATATGTGTATCAACATTTAAATATAAAGTACCGTCACAAGACATCATTAGACACCAGTAGCTTTAGTATCTGTATCATTTTCAAAGATCAAGTATTTGTTGCAGCAAGGGACGCGGGACCACGTCATGTCTGGGGGTGTATCCCCTAGACATGCCCAGAACCCCTTATCGGGCGAGTGAAGGAAAACGCTCTCAATAACCCACCATGCCCTATCACCCCCACCCTCGGGCGAGTGAAGGAAAACGCTCTCAATAACCCACCATGCCCTATCACCCCCACCCTCACATCATCATCTGTACATCATTCATCTCATCAATTGACTACATCGTGTTTATCGTATTATAATGTCACTTAAAAGACCTTTTGTGCCGAAAAGTGACGTAAAGCAAAGATTTACTACTACTACTACACCAGACATCATTTGACACCAGTAGCTTTAGTATCAGTATCATTTTCAAAGATCAAGTATTTGTAGAATTCCAAACATGCGCTGCAAAATCACGTTTTCAGATTTGAACTTATTAATATATTAGTGTATTATTATCGACAAAACTGTATGACTCTGTTTCCATTCTTTGTTGCCTTGGCTTATAAATGGGTAGTGGATGTGAGCTTATTGTGGTCTCTTATAATATATTATAGATTACTATATTTTCAAATAACTTAACAAATACAGAAATAATTTAAATAAAAACACTACTTTACACTTTACAGAGCCAGATTCCAACTGATCACATTGGTTGAGGCAAACTTATATTTTTTCCCATATCTTACCCTATAATTTTACCCGCCAAGCATTCAAGTCACATATAATGCATGTTTACAATCAAATCAATTCAAGGTGAATCCGTAAATTCGATCAATATAATGTAATTATGAGCTCATTGTCATCACGATTTCAATTCACAAATCCAGCTGAAAGGAAATGAGAAAAATTAACTGGGTTTTACAATAGTTAGTCCTTACAGTGCGGGGATAAAGTTTAGACGTCATTCTGACGTCTCAACTCTTTCCCCGCACTGATGGAGTAAAAATATGTATGATGGCCCTAGACGCATAGCATAGGTATTCAGACCCGCAGCATAGGTATTCAAATGAAGCGGAAGGAGCTAGCTAAGACATTTAGGACAATTTCAAATTGAAAAAAAAACCCTTTCTCCACACTGTAGATCCACAGCTGAAAATGACTCAGATTTGTAACGTTATATCATGTCGTATATCAATTTCATTGATTTACGTCATTTTTCCTTTCAAAAAACTGGTTACACGAGTTGGAATAAAACCACATAAACACCATTACAGTTGATATCAGTGGTCTAGGCGTTAGAAGGTTAATCAGCTCGATTATTTAGGAATATGTAGATACCAGGTTCTAGATTTCTATTTAAATTATATCCACGTTTCAATGCATGTTACCTGTCCTCTCCCGTCATACCAAACGGAGGTAAAAACACGTCTGATACACGCCTGATACACCAGGGGGCGTCTGGTCTGGCGCCCTCTGGCGATTTGGCGGGGCGTCACACACAGCTTGACCTCTGTGACCTTGATGACATCCTTGTACAGGTGTGTCGGTCATGCGCAGACAGTGTCATCTGGATGAATGCCAGCGGGAATATAGAAATATTAATAAACATTAGTCTGTGTGGTGAGCAGTGCCGTGCGCACGACACCTACCTAGTATGTATGAACTACACTGACTACCCTCAAAACGTGATTATTTTACCTATTCATCCAGCATTGATACTAGACAGCTATACCGTGTAGCTAGTTATCAGCTAACCGGTCGCGGACCGGATCAAGACTAGGTGTTCAACTTCACTTTTTTCAAGTTTCCCACTACTAGCGGGGGGGATGGGTGTCACCTCCGCGTGGTCCCCCCTGGGCAACTTCATAGAAGGCCAAGCACACCCAAACGTTTTATTAATATTGTGTTTTTCTCACGTTATTTCATATGGGTCTAGAGTATTTTGCATTACTTTTCAATCTATATTAAATCGGTTTGGCGGTAAATACAGAGCATAGTCATTGGTTTGTGATGTTCAATATGATCTGAATCGGTATGTGGATGTGTGTCTAACGTTCTATTAGTATACGGGACTGTCTTAAGTATTTCTATTGTATGTATTCGTTTTTGTAAATGGTTTCTCTTTGGCATCCTGGTGTTGGACGGGATGTCCGAAAGAAACCATTGTCATATAATTAGTTTTTCATTTCATTGTTTTAATGGTTTCTCTGTGGCATCCTGGCGGATAATGCAGCATGTCATAGAGAAGCCATTGCCGTACAATTAGCCTGTGGTGACTTACGGTGTCCTCACGGTTCGTGATCGCTCTGTGATGTCCTCCAATATCACAGACCTTATTACCAACTGTGGGGGCACTGTAAGTCTTTAATTTTTGAAAAAAAATTGTGATTTAATGATTTCTCTGGCCATACTGGCCGAAACGTGAAGTAAAGAAGACATTTACTTACTTACTTAATGGTTTCTCTGTTCATTGTTTATGTCATTCATATTTATGTCTAAATGGGTTTACTTTTTTTGATTATAGTATATAGTATTATAGTATATATTATATATTTGTTTTGACAATGACACTGTTTTGACTTAGACTTGTAGTTTTTACACAATCACTCCAATTTCATGGAGATATAGTGACTTGAAAAGTCGTTCATTTTATAATCACTTCATATTTTACATTATTTATACTGATATTTTTATACCCATTAAACTGTGTTGTAGTGCAGGCGCTTCAACATGTTATCAGACTCGATACATATAGGTGCCAGGAGCATCGTCATCTTATCATAACAAACACTTTAAACTGAATATTTTAGTACGAACATGCTTTTATTAGCTTTGTCTTTCCTTCACTACTTTAACTATACAATATGGGATATTGTAATACCTGGAATTTTCACTTAAATGGCCATACTGGCCGAAAAGTGAAGTAAAGCAAATATTTTACTTACTTACTTACCCCACTACTAGCATAGCAACTTGAGATGAAAAATAAATTACATTCATTTTGATAGTCAACATCCCCAACCTTGGCTGTGGACCATGCGACTCGCTCCGTAAGGCCGATCAGCCCTACCCCAACCTTATTGTCCAATATGAGTTGAATAATACATTGTTCAACCATCCTGTAGTCTTCAGATGTATTCGTTCTCACTCTACACTGTAGAACTACTGTAGTGGAACTACATCTGCCAATGACGGGATGTGTTTACCAGGCTTTTTCATAGTTGCTTATTTTGATGTTTATTTTGCCCGCCTTGACATTGAATGGTTAGTAAGCCATGATGAGACATGAATGATTACAGGGGCGGATTCAAAAAATGGAAATGTAGGTGTTTTCTCAGCTGATAAATGTGGGCTTGACACTCTAAATTTATGGTAGTGCCTCAAGTAATTTAGAGTAGTAAATTTAGAGTGACAAATACCCCCCCCCCCTGACATACATGATTGGACCTAACTGACACGATACGTTCCAGGCGGCACTGTATTAGCTAGGATTAGACAACTGTCCGTCTTTTTTCCAATTTTTGCATAACTGCCCATGCATTTCCCTCCTTTATAGTGTAATTTAGACAATTTTTGCCCAATCATTTTTACTTTATGCCCAAAAAACGGGTGCACGGATAGTTGGCTAGCACAGTGGCCCCAACACTGGGCCAGCATTGGATGAACATCTCGTGTTTTTTGTGATCCGCTGACTATTAGGACTATATCATTACTCAGCCCTTCATGGAACATCTCTTTTTTACGGCTTCCTCTTCCACATCCGGGCTCTGTAGACGGTGCGTGCGCAGCCTGGCCACCAGACCCGCTCCGCGAAGCACCTGTAGCTGTGTGTAATTGGCTGTAATTGATGTTGTTAGTTACCATGGTAACTGTCTCAGCAGTACAGGTGTGTGTGATAAGCGGCTCGTCTGGGGTCCTCACCTGAACATGGCAGTCTGCATCAGCGCCTTTAACCTTTTAAGCACGGTATTTTTTCATGATAACCTTGGAGGCCAAAGGGTTGTTTACAGTTTGAAATCGTCATAAATGTCTCGGTTCTTTCTGATTTATTTGAATACCTATGTTATGGGTCTACGGCCAATAGAAATATTTGTGCTTTTACAGTGCGGGGATCGACTTTAGTCGACAGAATCTAACGTCTACAGACGTCAGATTCTGACGACTAAAGTCGATCCCCGCGCTGTAAAGGTTAACGTCACCCCTACAACAATGAAATATTTGTTTTCTAAACCATTGAGAACAAAGGTTTTTTTCAATTTGAAATCATCATGAATGTCTTGGTTAGCTCTTTCTGATTTATTTGAATACCTATGTTATGTGTCTACGGCCAATAAAAATATTTGTGCTCTTACAGTGCGGGGATCGACTTTAGTCGACAGAATCTGACGTCTACAGACGTCAGATTCTGACGACTAAAGTCGATCCCCGCACTGTAAAGGTTAACGTCACCCCTACAACAATGAAATATTTTTTTTCTAAACCATTGAGAACAAAGTTTTTTTTCAATTTGAAATCATCAAGAATGTCTTAGTTAGATCTTTCTGATTCATTTAAATACCTATGTTATGGGTCTACGGCCATTATAAATCTTTTTACTATACAGTGCGGGGATCGACTTTAGACGTCTGAATCTGACGTCTACAGACGTCAGATTCTAACGACTAAAGTCGATCCCCGCACTGTAAGGGTCAAAGTGGTTGAGAAATGTACATTAAAAAGGCGATACTCCAATGTGAGCTCAGAGAGACCATACAAACAAGCCCAGTCTTGGATGATACGGACATGCTAGTGTAATTACGTGCATGCTCTCAATCGCGCATCCTGCTCCACCAAGTGCTCGATTGTGAGAAAGTGTCTGAATAGGAATAGATTTACTAGTATTTGGTTTATCACGCAGGCTACTCAGATCAACTAATTATAATCTGATAATATGCAAATAGAAGTCGTATAATCTGCGGCGCATGTTACGGGGATATACTTTAGGAGAATCCCTGGATTCTAAATAAACATGACCAAATCCAGCGCGATGCCAATTAACCTTTCAACCGCGGTGAACGACTAAATTCGTTTTTAATACGTTTATTAGCAGATTAAATCACGTTTATAGTGGGAATGAAATGAGTGTTTAAACAGCTAGATTTGCAAATATGTGGTCTCAAATTAAACAAATACTAGTAATTCTCAAATACTTGAAGTTGTAGGTCACGGTGGCGAGACACAACTTTAAGTGTGTGATTTTTTTTTTATTGCAGCACATTAAGGGATGAACATTTAATTAGCTGCCAAATTATTTAATTGAGAATTTTCACCCACTTTTGTCTCCCGCTAACGCGATCCACAACTTCAAGTGTGTTAAAATTATTCAGATTAGACAAAATGGAGATCAACGATTTCCAAATCTTGATGATTGATGTTACGTTTCATCTTTAACATGTGTCCAAATCTGGTATTTAATGTGCTATGAAAGATGAAATAATGACTACAATCGGGACTGGCGGTTAAAAGGTTTACAGCGCGGGGATCGACATTAAACGTCAGAATCTGACGTCTGTAGACGCCAGATTCGACTAGACAGTCAGTCAGATAGGCCTATTGCAAAACGTACGCCGAAATTAATGGAGTGTTCATTGGCCCCAGACACACTCCTTGTAAAACAGCATATATATTCGTACAGTACTGCTTATGAACAGACGGACAAATAAATGATCAAACAAACAAACAAACAAACAGACAAACAAACAAACAAACAAACAAATACGAGCAAAAACAGGTTAATAAACGTTATAATGATCGCATAACAAAGTAGGCTTGCTGGATAATAAGTACATGCCCTTATCATAAAGACATTGGTGGCCGTTCTTATAGAAACATGTTCTTAATAAGATCATGTGAGATTGATGATCCTGTGGAGATGGGGGTATGTAGTGCACCATGGTCATAACGCTGATATAGATGTGTTGCTATTGACAACGAGTGGTGAGGGACCCGGGGCTTAGCCATCGCAGACTGGGGTCAGTACACTCCCCGGGGGGTTCCCGAGGTCAGGGGATAAACTTCAGTTTATGGGGCTCATAACCCAGCTACCCGAAATTCTATATATGACATCTGGCGAGCATGGAGGAACTAGCCTGCATCAGACAGGATGATCTTTAACGTTATAGTCTGAAGGTCATTATATCAATTACTACACTTATTGAGGTCAAGGAAATAAAAAGGAAAAAAACGTTTAATGATGTCCTAATGTTGGGCCAACGTCTAAGACGTTGGCCAAACATTAACTCATCATTGAACCGGCATTGGAGCAGCATGTGTTGGTGTATTGGTGTGGGTCTAGAGGTCATGACCTCAATTGGTCCACTTATTGAGGTCAGACATGTTAACACAGTGCACTTAACTGTCAATCATGGACATTGGACATGAGCGTTTTTTAAATTTATTTTACCTGCATTTTAAAAGAGTAAAATATAGTTCACATTGTATGCGTTATTCTTTCAGTCGCGATGTGTGTTGAAGGCGGAGTGAAGCAAGTCACTCACTCACTCACTCACTCACTCACTCACTCACTCACTCACTCACTCACTCACTCACTCACTCACTCACTCACTCACTCACTCACTCACTCACTCACTCACTCACTCACTCACTCACTCACTCACTCACTCACTCACTCACTCACTCACTCTCCCTCTGTACCATCACACTCGTATAGATCACTGAGACTAATATAGCTCTGACAATGACTTCCTGTTATCGCGGTGCAGTCTGGGTACTGTGAGCATGCGCAGTAAATCACACTTATCTCCGTCATTTACACTTGTCCAAAGGGAGGTAATCGCGCGTTTTCTCTGTGGTCACAATGATCAGCCGGTGACGGAAACAATGAACGATATATGACCGACTCTAGAGGTATGAAAACCTGCCGCAGATAACGGAATACCCCTGTAAATCAGAGCTTGTCATAACCACTTCAATAACAATCTGCAAACTGTATGCTCCCTATGGCAACGTCCGGGGATATGCTCCCTTATTTAAATGTGTCCGTAGCTGACCAATTATAAACAATAACTTGTGCTATAAAATAGGAAATAAATAAGTAAAATTATAATGTGTGTTATGAATATATTAAAAGGACTATCCCACCATTACTCGTGATTGTCACCATAGAGTTAAGAAAGTTATAGTTATAGTAACAATACATTAGTCTAATTATATTTTAACAATAAATATACAATTCAGTAACTGTTACATGCACCAGGTAATTTCTACTTTTCGACAACCATGAATAAAACTAGATAGTGGGCTAATCCCTTTAATTATTCTGTGGGTATGATGATGTTACACAGATAGGACAGATTCAGGAGTGTCTGTGTACAAGGCACTGACACGTGGGGTAGAGATGACCTCCACTGACCTCTATATGCCCTCGTGCGCATGCGTGGTGATGGCATATGGTCGTGGTGGACCTTTGGGTTCATGACATCCTTGCACACATCCACTGGGTGGTGACACATTCTACAAATATACACTGTCAACTGACAACTCACAGAAAGTGACAAGTTGGGAGATTTACAACTGGCCAGGTCGAGTTGTAATTCTCCCAACTTGTCACTTGGGGACTACAACTTTTATATTGAGTCGATTCCAGGAATTACCACAAATGAAGATCTTAAGATGATTCCTAAAATATGTCGTAAATGTCTGGGACCTATCCCAATCCTAACCCTTACAACGCTGAAATATTTATAACTAAGACATTTATGACGATTTCAAATTGAGAAAAAAAAACCTTTCGTCTGGTTTATACAAAAATATGTCAGCGTTTTAAGGGTACCCCCGAAGATACGACAATTATAGGAGAACTGAAGCTAAGACGTGGCTTCTGGTCAGGGCAAGTCAAGCCTTGACCCCCTAAGCATTGACAATCACCTTGTATTATTTTAGTACCGCCTTCAAAGGAAATCATAATTAAAACTGATTATTTTGTAACTATGTACATTTTCTCATAATCACATCAAATTAGAATTCTCGCACTACAAACAACTTTCAGAAACTCAGTAGCTCTGGGGGTAGGTACATAAGTCCAGTCAATTTCGCTGCATCTTCTTGAGCTCTCGTAATTGTCGGAATATCCCGCTATATAAAACATGCGGGATACTTTAGCAATTTTTTTTTAATTTGTCTGTTGTGAGTCAGACTTTCGTGATTCAAGGGTCAATCAATTACCCTTTGACCCCTTATTACCTGTTTTTAACCCTTAAGTGAGCATCTGCTGAGATCAAATAGACGCCGTCCTCTGACTCGCCACGGGCTATCACGTGACCTAGGTAAGATGGCGGCGGTGACGTCACTGGTGGAGTAATGGCATACTGGGCGTGATATAGGTCCTCAGGTCATCATAAAGTTACACTCAAAAGCAACAGTCAAAAAGAAGCGGTGAACAGACGCTTTGTGGACAAAGTAAATGTAATACTGATGTAGTAAACGGGAAATTGACGCTTTAAGAACAAGTGTAAATATTTGAAAAGGTAAAAGCAACACCCAAAAAAAGGGCTGATGCTTCAGGTACAAACAAAAACTAAATAATAAAGTGTGAAAGGTTAAAGATTTCTATGTCTACATATGTTTGCCGGTGTCGTTGATTCAGCTATTATGTTGCTATTGTCTTCTAGCTCTACCCTGTACCCGCTTCGAGGTTACGTTTATTTACCCGGCTGTTCCATATATTGCACTACATTCCATTACAGCATCCGATATTTTCACCCGTTGCTCCCATTCCTATGTTATTTTCGATCTATTACAGTCCTGCCACTACGTTATATTTTCCCTATGTTCCTGTTGCTATGCTCATATTCACCCTGTGTTCCCGTTTCTATGATCATATTCACCCTGTGTTCCTGTTGCTATGCTCATATTCACCCTGTGTTCCTGTTGCTATGTTTCAGCTGCTAACACCCCTCAGTTGATCCCTGAGACGTTCCGTCAGCTGACCCTGGCCAAGCTGGAGGAGCCGGCCATCCTGGATTGCCAGTTCACGGGGGCTCTCATCACAGAGTGGTACTTCCAGGACGAGAGGCTAGCGACATCAGCTCAGTAAGTCATTATTACTATAATATAACAATAAAGAAACCGCCTTGTACAATTAGAGCCCTATAGTGTCATTTGACATTATATGACCACAGTGTGAGGCTACACTGTCAAATCCCACTGTTGCCTCACACTGTGGCCATATTATGTTAATTGCCACTGTAGCCTCACAGTGTGAGGCTACAGTGGCATTTGACAATGAGTAGCCTCACACTGTGGCCATACAATGTCAAATGCCACTGTAGCCTCACAGTGTGAGGCTACAGTGGCAAATGACACTGTAGCCTTAAAGTGTGAGGCAAAAGTGCCATTTGACACTGTAGCCCTTTAACCACACTCTGATCCTGGAGTTGTTCTTCTTTACCAGAGAGGAACTCCCAATAATCAGTGGTACTATAAGGTATATAACAATACCTTATTGAATTATGATTCACTGAATTGTACTTAAAAGTGTAATATTAAAAAAAAAAAAAGTTACTCAGTGACATGTTTCCATAATTATTGTTTTAATGAATAATTACAGTATGTCCCCCAGGTGCTAACAGGATGTTTTCTGATCCTAATATTCACTATTCTTGGATGACCTTTTGAGTATATGTGAGCGCTGGGGGTGGTCAATGTATAGGTATATCGCTGTGGTCACCTTGGCTACAGTATCAACCTGTTACCATGGCAACATGACACGGACAAATGAATCTGCACCTTAGTGTCATTTTTTCACGTTAAATGTCACTTCTGTGCGTGTAGATGTCACAGGAAGTGTCTAAGTCTCGCGTTGTTTTATTAGGTCTCGGGGGCCAGTGAGATCTGCGTGTGAGCTGGACATGTATTATTGGCGGGTGTGATGCATATATCTACATTATGGCCCTACATCAGAGCCGCGCGACCTCTCAATAAATACTGTATTATCGCCCTCATACTAACACAAATACCACATTCCAGACTCGCCTATTCTACGGATCTCTACGTTCTCTAATAATAGTTTTTCCCAGCCCGCGATTCATTTTAGCAGTTGTTTAATATATATCGCGGAATCTGATTTCCCTCGATATCAAAATTGAAAAATGAATCCTCAGGATTTTGTCTATCCATTGGGTATAAACCTCACATTTCATAAACTTACCTTGACCAATGCCGGCTTAATGCTGGGCCAGCGTCGCAGACGGTGGCCCTGCATTAAACCGGCCTTGTTGCAGCATCAAAATAATCTAATGTTTATTAATTTCTAACACAGACTTATTGTTTTTTATCTAGATAATGTTTTTATCTATTTATCAATTATAACTTGTTCAAATTGTCTGCTAAATCAAACAATAAATCTATATTTATTCAGTTAAATACGGGATTTTGTCCTTAAAGGGTTGATTATGGAACCAATGGGATCTAAAGGGTGTATGATCGCTAGCAAGGTTCAGTGACTGGACCTGGAATAAACATCTGAATTAGAATATACAAATAAACTAATGAATATTCATCACCTGGCCCCCACAGGCCCATTATGATTCAGTGCTATAAAATAGCTATATAAACATATCATGTAAAGACACCCTACAAACTCTGATATCTACTAAAATCTGTGAAAAACAAAACTCTAGTCTCGAAGTACATTTCTACATCCCGTTGTAGTTTTAAAGATTGATATGTCTAAATCAATAAATATGCGTAGATCAAGAATATAAGACTAAAGCAATGCTAGTTACAATTTGCAATCCCATTGAGAAATAATTTGCTTCGTTATGTGTACGTTTTAATTATGTCATGATTATAATGACTTAGTACATTGCGCTGGTCAGTAAAACGTGCTCATAACATAGATTGATTGTTTTGTAGTATATTATATAAGATCTGCATCAAATAATTGAAAATAAATATAACAAAAACCACGAGTGATGACTTTTTATGCTAATCTTTACGGAACAGAATGGTTTGTTGTTTTATATGGTTGTTTTCTATTTGTAAGGCCTATTATACCAGATAATTGCGGCAGTGTCTTTATATATATAGACCACAATACGAGTGAGTCTGTTTGAATTATGTATGACTATGGAGATAGTTTTGTTTGTTTGTTATGGGCTGGTGTGGAAGCCTGCATTTGTATCTCAATGCTTATTTAATGTTGGGCCATTGTCTTCGACGCTGGCTCAACATTAAACAAGCATTTTACCGGCGTCTCGTGTGGCTGTATATTTCTGAGTGGTTTACACGAGATGACGAAATAATACCATATTCCTGACCAAGTGTCTCATAAAACACAATCATCCTGTATTCATGTTGGCCATGAGTGTCCTACATGGCCCTGCCCTGTATCACTGGATACTCTACAAAAAACAAGAGATGCATATCTATGTCGTTTCAATGTTGGGCTGATGTGCAGACACCGGCCCAACATTGAAACAACAATGGGTCGACACTACGTGTGTGTCGCGAGGGTGTAGCGACCATTTTGTTCTTCTCAAACCTTAACCCCTTCCTTTCTCACTAACTTAGGCCGCACAATGTACAAAAATAAAAACTTTTAAAACACTCAATGCAATATAATAAATAAAAAAATATTTAGAAAAATAATGTTTGTGCAAAGATGTTGTACGCAGTGATCTGAAAAATATAATATAATACCGTACAATAATAGCACAATGTATAAAAATAAAAACTTTTAAAACACTCAATGCAATACAAAAAATAATAAATTATTTAGAAAAATAATGTTTGTGCAAAGATGTTGTACAATGTCATTTTATATTTCTCAATGCGGGACTTCTTAAATCCGCAGTGATCAGAAAAATATAATGGTCAAATATTTTTAATATTTAATGCCAATAACAATATTAACATTATTACAATAATAACAAATAGGCCTATTTTTTTCATATCGCAAAATAATAACACTTTCCAATCCTTTAATAAAATGGAACATTTTAAAACTGCTCTCCTCAGTATATAACATACTAGCTGTGTAGGTTAGAGAATTGTTTAGTAAATTAGTAATTAGTAAGTTTAGTAAATTATCCATCTCTACGGCCCCCAGTCCCCCTATCTGTACTCTGCCTCTGCCCACCACCACCCAGCCTTCACCACCCAGTCAGCCCAGCCTGTGACAACCCGGTCTGGCAGGGGGACTGTTCTGGTCATGTTACGAGCCATGTTAAAACACGACCCGACATGAGAAGCTCAGAGGTGATGCACTGCGCATGTGCGTCACATACATCTACAATACCGAGTCGTTTTTCGTAATACGATGGTTTGTTTTATGTCCTGAACCATTTTTTGTTTGTAGTGCTGATTCATATCACGTGGTTACTATGGATTTTGTCACTATTCTTGCCCTTGGTATTAAAAGGGGTTATTTTTGCTACTTGGTAAATGTATAGTAATAAAAATTACATTTTATTTTCTATGGGTGAAATAATTTTCTGGTATAAAAAATTCAGAGTTAACAGTAAACACATTAGCATGTTAAATAAGATAGTAATTTGAAAACTTCTTATTTTTCCATGTCATTTGCGTTTACAGCGTCTAAAGTTTCGTGTGACATACATGAGCACTGCTATAAACTATATAATCATGTATCTTCAGTAATCTTATTGTATTATACGCGTGCTAAAATTCACCAGGTAAACATTGAAAAAACTTATTTGAAAAAAACCTCCGGTAATGTTGACGACAGGAGGCTTGAAACATTGATTTTATGCCATAATATTTATTCATATTCAGCTGTATTGTCTGTGAAGGCCTATATGTGCACCACTATGACCTATAATCCAGTTTCTTCATTATCCTACACTCTTGTTTGTCAGACATGCCAAACCAGATGAGCTAAGCATCCGCCCAGTTCCGGCTTAATGCTGGGTCACTGTTTTCAACGCTGGCCCAACATCGAGTCGACCGCGGAAAAATATCTAGTTTTTTTCAACAAACCCCGAAACTGAGGTGAAACTATCAGCCTTTGTTCTCTTCTAGACGTTGCCATGGTAACGGTTATTGGGTGTTATTGGACTGAATCCTTACAATAGTATCTGGTGCTGCCGTCTGGTGAACGGTAGATGCGAGTCAAGGTGACTGTGACCTTGAGAGGGGATCACAAGGTCAGCCAGACACATTCCACAATGTGGACACTGGGGCATGCCCGCATTTCCCGCATTGTAATGGAGTTAATGATATTGACTTCCTGGAGAAAAGCATAAATCTCCCAAACACGATACATTGACACACCGTTGGTTTAATACTGGGCCACCGTCTACGACGTTGGCTCAATTTTAAATCAACATCGGTGTAGCCATTAAACCGCTGCATTAAATAATTTAAATTTTCATCACTTGAAGTTGTGGATCGCTGTCCTATTCAAATGGGTGAAAATTACTCAGATTTGTTTAGACCAAACATTTGCAAATTGTGATGTTTAAACACTCATTCCATTCCCAACGATAGTGATTTGATCAGCAAAAAAAGGATTAACCCTTACAGCGCGGGGATCGACTTTAGACGTCAGAATCTGACGTCTGTAGACGTCGGATTCTGACGTCTAAAGTCTATCCCCGCACTGTGAGAGTAAAATTATTTATATTGATCGTAGACCCACAACATATACTGATATAGGTATTTAAATGAATCAGAAAAAGCTAACTAAGATATTAAGGATGATTTCGAATTGATTAAAACCCTTTGGCCTCCATGATTTATACAAAAATATTTCACCGCTTTAACCCTTTAACCGCCGGTGCCGCATATATTCGGGTTTTCAGTTTTTATTAGCACATTAAGTACCACTTTTTAAACATGTTAAAGATAAAATGTGACATCAATCAGCAAGATTTGAAAACAGTCGACCTTCATTTTGTCAAATCTGAATAATTTTCACTCACTTGAAGTTGTGGATCGCGTTAGCGAGACACAACTTCAAGTGGGTGAAAATTCAGATTGAATAATTTGGCGGCTAAAGGGTTAAGGTTTGATGTATCGTGTTGGTGTGGTCATTACTCAGCTATTTGTGATAAATTTATGGTATTACAATGTATCCACCAGTTGGACTCACTTTCAATTTAAATATGTTCTCTTATTTTTGTCAAGGAAATATGAACTACTTCTCGTTATAATTTTATTTTTGGGCCTTTGACTTGTAGTGTGACAGAAATATGTAAATAGATTGACATAATTAAAAGTCATTACTGACTTATTATTTTGTCATAAAAAATATATGTTTATACAACATGTACAAACGGGTTAGCTCTGTGAAATCACACGGCAATCGATATTCGATATATGCTCACGTAAAATCAGGCTTGCCATTTATATGTTTATAGTCTGTTCCACGGTGGAGGATGATCCAAAATGAAAGTTAACTTTCTCCACCGTCGAATAGACTATAGAAAAGTACAAGGTGTTTAAAATAGTATTTATTCCCACAAAAAGACATAGACGAATGTTTTATATTACACTCTGTGCTTACATGTCGGCCTCAATGACTCATTTGGTTGCGACTTTTAACCTGGCTGTGTCAACAAGTTTTCATCAGCGTTGCTGAGTATACTATATTCATTTATCCATATATATAAAAGGCATGGTGTGTGCAGTGCTTTCTACGGCACTGCTCATTATAACAATCCTGAGCCCTTTGAGTTGAATATTTATAATGGCCATAGACACATAACATAGGTATGAAGCGAAAAGAGATAACTAATCATTCATGATGATTTCAAATTAAAAAAAAGCATTTGGTATTCATGATTTATTCAAAAATTATTTCAGCGTTGCAAGGGTTAAATTAAAGGGTTTTAAAAAATTAAAGGGTTAAATTAAAGAGTAGGACACAGTACCGACTTCAGGCTTCCTTCTGTTCTGATTTTGCCACAATGTGCAAAAAGCGACATGTCGCGACAGTGACGTAGTGACGTCGTGATTTACTGATGTCGTGACGTCGTGATATACTGACGTCATGACGTAGTCGTGACGTATTGACGTCAGATGATCATTCAGTCTGCTCCTATGTATACACTACATGACACCAACCCCCCCCCCCCACCCCCATCTACTGGTCAACCTCCCTCACTTTGATCTCCCGTGACCTTCTATTAACCTTGGCAAGTGGTGTCCAGGTTTTATGTCCATAACAGGGACATAAAATGTCTTCCCAAGTCTGGAAGCTGAGGACTTAAAGAGATAGGCGAGCACGTTATGTCCCCTTGGATATGAAAGGGTGTATCTGCCACTTTGTGAAGTGGCAGATACACCCTTTCATATCCAAGGAGACGATTAATAGATAGAGCATACCAGATCGGCCAGGACTCAAAGAGAGTGAAGGGCATATAAGTAGTTGGAGGCACTTGAGGGCGCATATGAAGAAAGTCTTAACGTCAGGGTAACAGTCAAAACATGGAATATGTTTTCATTAAGATTACGTTTAAAGATATTTCAAAAGTGCACTGTGTTAGTAACATCAAACCTGGTATGGTGACAGAAACGTTTTGTGAAAGTGAGGTGATACATTATGTATTTTATTAAGCATTAAGAAATAATAGCCCGGTACCATTATTTACACGTGTATTCTAGTGATCCATAACTTCAATCAACCGAGTAAAAATACGGATTATTTTTACTAAATGGAGGCCCAACATTTTATTTCATTTTCTAATGCTAAAAAAGGTTAAAAACCTATTC
This sequence comes from Flabesymbios commensalis, assembly GCA_964017125.1. Classification (NCBI taxonomy): domain Eukaryota; kingdom Metazoa; phylum Annelida; class Polychaeta; order Terebellida; family Flabelligeridae; genus Flabesymbios; species Flabesymbios commensalis. The sequence goes on from OZ024906.1 coordinate 5,248,843, forward strand.
TGCTTACAGAATTAACCCTTGAAGCGCTGAAATATTTTTGTATAAATCATGGAAACGAAAGGGGTTTTTTTCAATTTGAAATCATCATAAATGTTTTAGTTAGCTCTTTCCGCGTCATTTGAATATCTATGTTATGGGCCTACGGCCATTGTAACTATTTTAATTCTTTCAGTGTGGGGATCGTCTTTATACGTCAGAATCTGACGTCTAAAGACGTCAGATTCTGACGTATAAAGACGGTGCCAGCACTGGAAGGGTTAATGACCTATATTACACTTTATATATCCAAATACTTCCCCTTAATATTATGTATTATTCTGTGTGTTTTCAGGTACACTATCCACCCCAATAACAGCCTGGTGGTGCACGTGTCTCGTGCTGGTGATGCCGGGGCCTACCTCTGTGTAGGCATAGGAGAGGGCGGTCCGGTACAGACGTTCATGACGCTACTAAAGCTAGCAAGTAAGTCACCAAATATACTCATCAGTACTCATAAGTACCGTGATAACGGGGTATATTACAGGGGTAATTCATTCCTACCTGTGTGGGTGGGCGCACCGTAATGGGCTCCGCAATCTCAATATTGACACAGGGAGGGACGTGGCGCAATGGTTAGAGCGTGGAGCTTTGCCAAAGTAGCAGCCTGTCGTGCAGTTTCTAATCAAGCTTGGTGCAGGTATTTTCAGATAAATATCATGTTTCTCCACCCTAGATCTTGGGACACTCTCGATGTTGTGTCCTTGGGCAAGGCACTTCACCCTTAAATGCTTCACTTGAATAAGGTGAAAAAGAGTACTTGGCAATGTGTACCATAAGTTCAATGCGCCGAAATGGCTGCAGGACTGTATGCTCTCCGGGCAGTTGAAATGACACACGGATGAGTAGGTCCAGTGACCAGAGGGTAAAATATAAAGTCGGGTGATAGGTCTTCAGACTTGATATCAGACTATAAACCTGCACCTTTACCTTTGCAGTCACCTTTACTGCCAGCAGAGGCGCGCAGAATTGATCCAGTGATTTTTATCCAAATAAATACATACTATATTTTGTTACTGTTTCAACATAAGTGGAATTTTGGGACAAATTGGGCCGGGGGGTGATTAATTTTGAGGCAATATTTTGTTTTTAATTAACCGTCTCTGTTCACAAGTGTTTCTGACCCACTGACCACATGACGTTGTTGCGACGTTGAATCAACGTCATTGACGTTGATTCAACGTCGTAACAATGTCGTGTGCCCAGTGAGTTACACCAGCAGAGGCCTGCAGGGGGAACATTGAGTAAAAACCTCATCATCTACCATTTTGTTACAATATATTATTTATTTGTTGTTGTATTTGAATGTCTTTTGTCTGGACCGTCCAAAATGATTTAATTATTATTTCTATATTCGGTCAGGCGGAAATTGACCTCAAATATAATATTGCAATTAAAGAGTTTAGTAACTCTGTGTAACGCGTGAAGTAAACATACCAAATTATCAATCTGATAATTTGATATGTTTACATCACGCGTGAGAATGATCTTCTATCACCTGTAAGTGTTTTGGGCCAACTAACCACTTTAAGCAACATGACCTCATCCTGCAGTCTTCAAAAGTATTCGTTCTCTCTTAGTGTGAAAACAACCAAGTCTGCCTCTGTCTGGATGCATGACCTTGATATTGTTTAATATTAGTTCCCCGGATGATCACTCCACAAGGAAAGCCACAATCGCTGATGTTATTTTCACCTGCGTCTAACGCCAGGCGGGTTTAGCGGTGTGGACCGGTGGCTCCGTCTAGCGAAGCGACATAAATCAGCCATTAGCGATGACAGCGCCCCTCAGCGGGGAATACGGACATCCAGAGGAAACGCGGGTAAAAGTGGAAAATGGGGAGAATCCGTAGATTCTACTCCAGGAATCACGTCTCCATGACAATCCGCTTCCGTTGGTTGCCTATGACAACTGGGTCCTCAGTTTATCATCAAACAGAGGCTGACAGTCACGTGGTGTACTCAAAGCGAGGCTGCGAGTCACGTGGTATTCTGAGCACGGCACGGGAAACAAGAACGGTGTACAAAGAGCGGGGCATGCGCACATCCCGTGCGGTTTCTGATGTTCCGGCAAATAGAGGGATCCCTGGGGATTTTATAAAAGAAACATTTCACAATCCCCAACGCTTGTTGGGCCAACGTCTCAGACGTTGCCCCAACATTAAACTAGTGTTGGTTGGCCCTATCAACACTCTCAAGCCTGACTTTACCATTAAAATATTGATCTCAAGCAAACCGCAAATTACTGTCGCAATGCTCGCCTTGTAGTGGACGAGAACGCCTTAATGTGGTGAATTAAAGGCAAGTGTCATATGTTGCTAGTACAGTTTAATGAAAATGTCCGTTCTAAAGCCTTTAATTCTTTGGAATTAAGTTAGCTTTCAAGGAAGTAAAATAAAGCTTTGAAGGGATAGGACTCTGTTCAGGTTTTATTTGATCAGGAGACAAAAACCATAATGGCGGCGGCGGCGGCGGATTTGTCTGGAGCTGATCAAAAGCCGAGAGCAGCCGCCAGGGGGCGACGGCTTGTTAGCATTTCATCAAAGGTGTTAAATAGAAAACTGATCAATAAGTTTTTACCAGAAGTTCTTCTTAGACACACTTCAAAGAAAAGTTATTGTAAGAACCTTCCAAAATGATATGGCTTGATGGTACACATACTCTAGGTGGTTATTTAAAAAGTAGAATGCACACCAAATATTCAGGTATTACCATTTGTGCTACCTGTTAATGTTTAGACTGTTGGCAATTTAGTTTTTATACATTGGCATTGCCCATTTTGTTGAGCTAAAATACGTTTAATAGCATTATGTTATTAGGTAACTATTTTACTAGTTATTGTGTGTCTGCTATAATAAATTCACGATAACTAGCGCAGTATACTATCCCTGACTGCCAAAATCAGGGTTCGAATTTGTTGTTTCACGGTGTCATACTTAATCATTTTATCTTTCCCGAAAAGGAGTCACCATGGCCTCAGAAACTAACACTTATGAAATCTGAAATAGTTTTATTTAAGCCATGGAGACCAAATGGTTCAATTTGCTATCAAAAATGTCTTAACCCTTTGATCCCTCACGATGCATTAATGCATCATTTTACATCCCTGAAAACAGGCTTAATTTTCCTACAACTAGGGGTTTTAGAACGAAAATGTACATGAAAATGGTTTACCAATACATGGTAATTTTCTTTAGTTTTCCAACCACTTCAAATCATCTTCATCCACTACAAGGCGAGAATTGCGGCAGCAATTCGCGGCTTGTAGTGGATGAAGATGACAATGATAAATTCAGGCCTGAAAGGGTTAATTAGTTCCTTACGCTTCATTTGAATACCAATGTTATGGGTCTACGGCCATTATAAATGTTTTAGTGCGGGGATCGACTTTAGACGTCAGAATCGTCAGCCGGTCTCCGCACTAAGAGGGTTAACATCGACCAACGACTCGGAACGTCAGAACTCAGCGAAACCAGCAAGCAAACTTGTCAATTACGTGTTCACACATGTTTTGGAAAAAAATATAATTAATTTCAGATAAAGGGCAATGAATAGCACATATTGGGGAATACTCCATTTGTCTCGTTACACGTCACTTTAATGTCGTCCAATCCCTCGGTGGGTAGTGTAGCTTATCATACATAATTACTGGTGTGTTCGCAAATGATTAATATGGTTAAACAAACACCATCAATCAGAAAATGTGACAACCTAGCAAGCAAACGGTCATCATTTACTGTAGAATACAATAAATCCGACTCTTTCATTTCAAAGAGTGTGGTCAGAATCCACAAAGGCTTGATGACAGATGTTTATCTTTACTACACTGTACACTGTCCCGTAGAGACAAACAGTAGTAAGTGCTCACTTAACCATTAAAGCGCTGAATTAATTTATAAAAAAACATCGCAACCAAAGGGGTTTTTTCACTTTGAAATCATCATAAATGTCTTAGATAGCTCTTTCCGATTCATTTGAGTACCTATGTTATGGGTCTCCGGCCATTAGAAATATTTCTACTCTTACAGTGCGGGGATCGACTTTAGTCGTCAGAATCTGACGTCTACAGACGTCAGATTCTGAAAACTAAAGTCGATCCCCGCACTGTAAAAGTTAACAAATAAAACTGCTGAAGTATGTTTTATAGCTCTGGTGTAGAGGTTACGTTGAATGCCTGTCACGCGGGAGCTTGTTGGGACGTTCCCCGCTGTGTCATTCAGGTTTCAAAGTAACAACATGTTTATTCACTGCCAAGTCGCAGCGAATAATTATAGTGCACAGATACTGCCTGAAGCCTCATTCATTCATTCATACATTCATTCATTCATTCATTCATTCATTCATTCATTCATTCATTCATTCATTCATTCATTCATTCATTCATTCATTCATTCACTCACTCACTCACTCACTCACTCACTCACTCACTCACTCACTCACTCACTCACTCACTCACTCACTCACTCACTCACTCACTCGCTCACTCACTCACTCACTCATTCATTCATTCATTCATTCATTCATTCATTCATTCATTCATTTTTCTTTACTGCCCAATTAAACATTCTTAGTAGCCTAATATACCTCTCAGTCCAGTAAGGTAAAAAAACATTACCCAACATTAGTTTATTGTGTTATAATAATGTGCATCCTGTTGTCACGTAATCGGCTACAGATGTGACAGTCGTATTTAATCTACAGGGAAATCATTACTGGTCTTTGTTTAGTAAACATATTTTCATATGAATGTCGGATCGCTGGAGGTCTGACTGTTTCATCAGCCAAACAAAAACAGTTGATTAGTGCTGGCTCGCAGCTGAGGGTCTATGGTGCCTGGTAAAGACAAACAGCAGTAACTGCTTACTTTACAAGTAAACAGTTACTGCTGTTTGTCTTTATAATGCAGTATGGTGGAGTCTACCCATACAGACCAGAATCTACTGATGTAGGCCAACAATTTAATTATTTGTTTCCAATCATCTTCTTTTCTTTCACAGTGCTATCAGGAAATAGAAAATCATAAAATAAAACAAACTTTTTTTTATTGGTTATGACGTCATGTAGGTTTATTTTATTTAATTTTGATTTACTTCCACAGTGCATTTATTAGCGTCAAAAACCCTTTATCACTCCCCCACACTATGCAGTCGATTTGTTTAAAGCAGGTACCTCCTCCTCGGTGCGCATTTATGGTTGTGGGCTCACTTGAATGGAGAAACTTCTATGGAGGGAGTAGAAATGCATGTAAATATTGTGATTAGAGGACTAAACGACTTTAACCCTTAGAGTGCGAGGATAGACTTTAGTCGTCAGAATCTGACGTCTGTAAACGTCAGATTCAGACGTTTAAAGTCGATCCCAGCACTGTAAGAGTGAACATTTAAGACATCGCCACAGAAAGAAGCTCGACTTGCCTTGCCTTGCCTTGCAAATACACGGACTCATCAAGAGTGCACAGTACCGTTGACAAAATTACACACTCCCACGTTTTTTGAACGGTTTGGTGCAATGTTTATGCACAACCACAAAGATGCACGCCGCCATGAGCTGAGTATATACGGGCATGCTCCTTACACAATATGACATTATGGGACCTTCAGTCTTCCAATACGGTGCTTTAATATAATTGGGATTCGAACCCTGAGACTCCCAAGGGGATTTTTCAACCTAGGTTATTTCACTACGGTTGTAATATTGCGATTCAAACCCAGTGTCTCCATGCTCGCCACAGTTGAATCGGATAAGCCACCGGGGTCAGCCTGATCGCGAAATGCTTCAGAAACAACGATTTTGCATCGGAACATTCTGATGGTTTAGCAATATTGGCTCGCGCTAATACAGAACGACAATGCCACAGAAAACCCCAATTTTTGTTTGGCCTTGTCGGTCTATAGCGGGGGTAATTCCATAGAATAGACACATTGCTGGTCTATCTCTCCCAGTGATATATGTGCGCCATCTGGTGAGAGGGGCATTGACCAGGGACAGGCATTGTGGCCAGAATTAGCCCCCATAAACACTCAATGGCCGCCATTACCGGAAGTGAGCCACCTTCCCGGGCGCGGAGGTTGGTTGCCTGGCCAATTCTATATAGGCCCTATGGCCAGGTATTGGGAAGCCCGTTTAACGCAAGTGGATATTTGAATTATAGTTTAATTATTCTCAATTAGTAATTTCTGGATAGGTCTGGACTGGATTCAGTTGGTACCTAATAGGTCACTTATTATCTACAAGCTTACGATATATATCAATATTTACCGTTGGTGAATGGCGCACGCCGGGAATGTTTGCAAATTTTTAATACGCCAGGGCTCGAATTTCGCATCCCGTGTCTGAAGGGCAGTGTCATCTCATTCATCTCACCATCCTCAAGAAGTTCTCCTGGTCCAGTTTAGCCTGTATGTGCACAAAGGTGGCCTAAAACCCCATTCATTTCATTTCCAAGATCAGTGTGTAATACTAGCTAGTCTTCGTTTTTGGGATGTCGGGTACATAGAGCTGAAAGTGAAAATGAATCCACGCAATAAAGTACTGTACTTTTATTAGCTATTAGCTTTAGTATCCCATTCCATCTGGGTATGTCCTTGCTAACATTGGTTTAATGCTGGTACATTGGCCCATCATTAAACCAGCGTTGGATCTGCGTCTTCCACCTGCAGTCACAGATCCAGATTACAGCCAATCTGTCATCATCAATGACGTCACAGCTACTTCCGGCATCCCGCTGCACACGACACTTAACTGGATATTTAAATGAGCTGGAGGTCCTGAAAGTGAACTGTACTGTCTATGTGTGATGGGGATGTATGGTGAGAGACCCTCGGCCTATCAGAGTCTGATAAAACACTCTTAGCAAACGAAAATATAATGAATGTGGGTTTAGGCCACCTTAAACTGGGACAGGAGAACTTCCTGAGGATGGTGAGATAATAAGAAAACGCTGCCCTCCAGACACAGGATTCGAAATTTGAGCCCTGGCGGTCTGAGGCCGAGTACGCTAACTCGCGATGACGGAGGCTCCCCACAATATTGAATCATTACGAGAGACCGAGGAACATTTTGTTTCGTTGAAACTTGAATGCCAGAGAGGAGTTCGAACCCGCGATTTCCGACTTTCCAAGCAAGCAGCTTTAACCACTGCACTAGGACACTTTTAGCGTACAAAGCCCCTCAAAGTAAACAGGTCCAGCGGCCCATCCCATTGGGAATCTTAATATTAAGATTATCCTAACTTCATTTCCATCAGAAAAGTTAAGATAAATCTTAACTTTTCTAATGGAAATGAGAGAAAGTTCTCTTGATTCATTAGCAAGCTATTGGTACTGTGGAGACTATCCGACCCAAGGATAGCGGAGCCGTGTTTTAGAGGAAAAAAACAGAGTCCGGACTGCCTAGAACTGCTTATTGGGTGAGAGAAGGAGATAACTCGCAACAACCCATCATGCCATATCACCTCACCCTACATCATCATCTGTATATCATTCATCTCACCATAGGACTGTACTGTTTTATCGTAATACAATGTCACTTAAATGACCATTAGTGCCGAAAAATGACGTAAAGCAACAATTTACTACTACATTAGCAAGTCCGTTGCTCCTCCTTCTGATCATTGAAAATTCAGACTGAAGTAGATTTTTGAGTCTATTTTGTATAAATATTAACACGCATTTTACCACACATGTAATGTAAAAACGCAATGGGTAGGATTTCATTTATAGTGAATATTTTGTTGTTTCTATGATGAGCCGTTCGGAACGACTGAACTCATTTCTGGACATAAAGCAGAATGAAGCTGTACAGTGTCAGAGAGACCCAGATGAACCCTATACTACCCCTCCCCCCCCCCCCGCGAGAGATTGAGATGGACACAGTATCCATGGACCCTGGACCCCGGATGGGTTCTGCTGACCAGACCCCCCGCGGGAGTGTCCACACGTCACGTGATCTAACCACGTGATTAATGACCCGTTTCCGGTGTGGTTGACTTCTCGTTGACTTCACGTTGACGCGGTACATTGCGTGATGACAACCTTAACTGGTCACTGACCCTCTGTAGCTTACACTGGATGTTAGACCAGTTCTGGCTCAGAGTTGGGCCAGCGTCTCTGACGGTGTGCCAATATTGAGACAGCACTGGACCAGAGACCCGAGTTGTGAGACCCCTTTACATAACGAGTGTGGGCAGTATCTGCTTAGTATGACGTCCCACAAGCACAATATATTGACCCCACGCTGGGTCAATGTTAGGCCACCGTCTGCGACGCTGGCCCAACATTTCCCCAACATTGGGTCAACACCTCATGTTATGACGTCATGTCTGTCGGGAAGGGGAGTCCCCTCAGGGAGCGACCAGACCATGTTTTCTCGCTATAGTCACGGACAACCAACGAGAGTATCACGCATATCTCCATGGTAACCTATGTAACTAAGGAATAATTGTAAACTTTTTGTGACAACCATACCATGTCTATCATCCCTAAGGATTCGATTGTTTTGTTCCCCGTGGTAGCTTCGGTTATTCGTCTCATTGCAGTTTTTCTTACATTCTTTCTTAAATTTCCAAAATCAGGAATAAAACGAATCAAAATTAGAGTGGAAATCTATAATATTTTGGTGTATGATTTGTGATAATCCTTTGGTAGTCGTGGCCTGTAGGGTGGTTTGTGATTATAATATTGGTATTCAAGTCATGTATGGTGATTTTATTATTAGTATACATGGCTTATAGGGTTATTGGTGATTTATTTTGAATTCGGGGACCAGAGGGTCCTTATGACCTTTGTGCCAGCCATGGATTCCATACATAATACATGGAGTGTCACAATCAACAGATCGCAATGCCATGTGTTCTGTAGTTACTGGATTTAAGGTGTATTACGCCACCTTGGTATCAGAGGGTCGTATCTGCCACAAAGTGGCAGATACGACCCTTTAATACCAGGGTTACAATTTGTAAGGGTATTATTTCTACCCCAGGTTATTGCCATGCCTCTAGCACTGAGAGGGTGCTGTTAGACCGATGATGCCACGGCATTATTTTCCTTCAGATTATTTGTGCGCCTCTAGGCCTAAGAGGGTGTTATTTTCTCTGTATTTGTTCGACTGATGATGTATCATTTCATCCCAGATTATTTGTACGCCTCTAGGCCTGAGAGGGTGCTATGTTCTCAGTATTTGTTCGACTGATGATGTATCATTTTATCCCAGATTATTTGCGCGGGTTATTATCATGCCTCTAGCACTGAGAGGGTGCTGTTAGACTGATGATGCCACGGCATTATTTTCCTTCAGATTATTTGTGCGCCTCTAGGCCTAAGAGGGTGTTATTTTCTCTGTATTTGTTCGACTGATAATGTATCATTTCCCCTCAGATTATTTCCGCGCCTCTAGGCCTGAGAGGGTGCTGTTACACTGATGATACCACTGTAGTATTTTTTCTCAGATTATTTCCGCGCCTCTAAGCTTTAGAGGGTGCAGTCCTCTGATCAACACACCACTCCTGACTGATCCTGGTTTTAGATGAATCCTTCTCGCTATTCCTCGGCACGATCCGCGACTTTGACAGGATCTCATGTGCATCTATCAACCCCCTAAGTCCTGGGGCGCATTTATCAACCTTAACCCTTGTCCTGCTAGGTCCGTATATATGCAGTCTCAAACGTGTCTCAAACAAAACAAAGAGACGCTAAAAATATTAAGAAAAATTGTGACAAATGCTCCGTTCAACAAATACTTCAATTTGCGATTGTCCATTTTTCATTTGTCTATTTTAGATATGTCTATTTTTCACATCCACTTTTCCTTAGTTTACGGGAAGGAATGATGCTCACCAGTAACCATGATAACCAAATACTGTAAACAAGGAAAATAATATTACTAGCCGCATGTTTAATAATATTCAGTGCTCAAAACTGCTCAATGACCACGGGTATACATAACGACGCAACCCCGAAAGTAACTAACTTTAGTTCCGACTTTCTCGCGCCTTAAGACATAGTTAATATTGACCAAGCTGCATTTATCATGTTTGTATCGTAAAATGCACCAATATTTGTGAAATTATTAGCTCGCTCAAAGGTTAGATGTACAACAGGACACGTTGTTGTCGCCCAGGTCTGACGCGGCTGTGACGTCCCTCTGATATCCCTGAGATACATTCAATACATATTTACTTATCTCTCTAATCCTATTGTTTACGTTTGAGAATATACAGTTAGGGCTCTTGTAGTCAGAAAAAATCAAAAAAATCCGAGAAAAACGCGGAAGTGGGTGGGTGTTTTTTGTGTTTTTGTGTTTTTTGTACATCGCTCCAAAAAAATTGGATGGGGGGTGGATGTTGTCTGGCCAATCCATTTTTTTATTATTTTTTTAATTTTTTCTTATGTTGACTAGACCCCTGATATAAAGAGGCATTATATTATACCATTATACAACGTTGGGCCAATGCTGTCTAAGACGTTGCTAGACTATTATCTACCGCAGGGAGCATGTTGTTCTTGGACCGATCGATTTGCACTGAACAGACGCCTGTATGAAATACCAAAGGGGATATACCAGTGGGAGTATTATTCCATTATTCATGGAAACATAACGTTGTAGAATTCTACATCCCAAATACTAAAAGTAACGGAATAACTGGTCTTATCCCTTTCCCCTTAGTTGATTAATATTGTTTGATTTTAATTTCCACCCACTTGATGTTGTGTCCCGCTACCGCGACCCACAACTTCAAGTGGGTGAAAAATACTAAAAGTAGCAGCTGGACTAGTCTTAACCCATTAACCTCTAAGTCATTAATTCAAATTTTCACCCACTTGAAGTGGTGTCTCGCTACCGCGACCCACAACTTAAAGTGGGTGAAAATTGCTCATATTTGCTTAATTTGGGAGCAAAAATTAGCAAATATTGATGTTTGAACACTATTTTTCTATCGCCTAATAAAACGGATTAAAAAGGGCAAAAGGACGTCAACGTATTCAGAAATAAGGTCTGTCATACCTCAATTATACATTTTGTTGCAGTGGCGAATCCGGGGATTGACAGAAGGGGGGGGGGGGCGACGATTTTTGCAATAATGTAAGCACACCTTAGCTGGCACAAACATAGCGTGGAAGGGTCCGGGGGCATGCTCTGCCGGACAAATTTGAATTCTAAGGCCTCAAATGACACATTCTTGACATGCTGCGCCCCCCTCTGGATCCGCCACTGTAGTTGTGAAATGCAAAGGTTGATAAACGGTTATTGTGAATTATCTGTGTCATTTTTAACTTTAGCGTAGATGGGTCGTCACCATTCGCTGAACACATGTTGTAGGCCCACCCGCTGGCGCAGCATGGTCAACATCTAAAGGAGTGGGGTGCGTCGAAAGGATTATTATTGATTGGTGAAGCGAAACAACCCACCCGCTTTAAGCTCCACGTTTAATTATTGGATCAATCTGCTGATATTTTTTTTCATTTTATTTTGTTTCCTATTTTGAATATTTGTTTTGCTTACAGACACGCACATATGTGATTTGCCCAACATTTACATTAACGTTAGAGGAAATGTAAAACTTTCTAACAAAGTTTTGTTTGCTATTTGGTATCGTATTGAATAATAAAGAGGATATGTCGTGCCATCACTCTTCCTGTATTGTAGAGATATGATAGGTATGGCATGTCAATGATGATGTAAATGAATTCAATATGAAAACAGTTTGCTACTGTGACCTTGCCATTTAACTCTAAGGTCAATACGAAATACAACAGGGACATGATTTGCATTATTTGCAGTACAAATAGGAATGGAAGAATAAAGCTGTTATGCTATAAAATATTTAGTGGAGTGTTCGGTATGAAAGACTACTGGGGATAATGCTGTACATTATTCAGGGTGATCCACATGGGGCCGGGACCGGTTGTGGCTTGTAAGCTCTGTGAAGGGAGCGTCCATTATAGCATATTAGCTTAGAAGAGGAAGGCTTCATTATGTAATGATTATCTAGGAAAAAGGGAGCGTTGATTAACTGATGACTTCATTAATATAGCTGTGATTGCCATTATTTCTTTGTGAGGCTTTAGCTAAAATGTATTGTATAAAGCAAAAAAAAACACTAACACGAGCGCGAACTAGTTATAGTGTAGGATACATTATGTGTAGCGCATGTTTTTCGTCGATTTCTCCGTCAATTATCAACCGATTTTTATGAAATTTTTGCAGAGGCCATTTTTAAATCTTGTCCTAACGTGGGTTAATAAATGATATGCAGTTTTTCAAAAATGAGCGCATTTGACATGTAGTAAATTGAAAATATGACGTCCTTCTATAAACCAGCCCATTGCACTAATTCTGGAATTTTATTACACGTCAAATGGTCTAACTTTTGACATATTCTATATAATTTTTGCGGAATTTTTACCGATGTTAGGACCTGACTTGGAAATAGGCTGTGCAAAATGTGAAAATCGGTTCAGATTTGACGGAGAAATCGACGAAAAACGGTAATGCGTTAGAGATAAATGTGTCCTAGTGTATAGAAGGTCTCGCCCTCCACTATGACGTTGTAGAGGGTGACTTTTGCTAACTAGCGCGAACGCAAGCACTCAATTACCAAATACACTATTTTATTATTACCAAAACACACCAACGCCCCCGCGTTGGTGTGTTAACGCCCCCGCGTTGGTGTGCTTGGGAAGTAATAAAATAGTGTATTTGGTAATCAATCTCGCGTTCGCACTGATGTGTTTTATTCTTTATTGTGTGCAACTCTCGACAATATTTCGGATATGAAAGGGTGTATCTGCCACTTTGCAAAGTCCCAACAAACACAAAACGTTGTCCCAATGTTGTTTTAATATTGGCCCATCGTCTTCGACGCTGGCCCAACATTAAAAAAAAATTGTTTCAATGCTTTGTGTTTGTTGGGGTAGCAGATACACCCTTCCATATCCAAGGGGTCGAATAATGGTCCTCTTTTCATATTTTACACCAGCACTAAAATGACTCACTGGGTTCCGGTGTCTCCCGAAACATGACATCAGTGACGTAGCACTTCAGCACAGAAAGTTGTGTATGCTTGAAGGGGCAGTGGAAGGACGTGGAGTCCCCTGGGCAATATATGACGGTCGACGAGTTTTCGATGATATTTAGGACATAAATGAATAAAGAGACATTTTGGAACGTGGAACATGTATACAATCGCACACAGTACGACAGTGAAGATGTAGATATACAAGGGTTAACATATAAATACGGTCTCAGCATGACAAGGGTGAAAATGAAAATGGCACATACATTAAAAATCAAAGGCGAGCACCGGAGGCGCGAGCAATTTTTTGCTAATAAAATACCGAATGCACCATTTCTAGTTATCTAAGAAATAACAAATGGGAAAATAACTCGTATCATTATATAATTTAACTATTAAATACATCAAGTTATATTTTTAGATTTCGAAAGGGGCACTTATAAATAAAGGGGGTCATGTGACCCCCCTCTGGATCCGCCCCTGAATCCCACAGCATGAAAAGTCAGGAATTTTATGAAAAACCTGAATTGTCAGATAAAACACATTATTTTGTTTGGTCAAAGTCCGGAAAAGTTCTTAAAATTTCCCTAAATTGACCTAAATCTGCTGAATATATCTAGGGGGCAAAACCCGAACCCCCGGCACCACAGTTATTCAGATCGTGGATCCCCCCTGATTTTTGCACACTTTGTTCCTATTATATTGGCCAGGAGTACGTTCCATTTTGGTTATGAAAAGTCAGTAAAAAGTCGTACATTTTTGTTTTTGTAATGTTATGTCAAACCCGAACATGATCACGTTACACTAGTGTAGCACTACAAAACTCTTGCCTCTAAAACTGTGAAGAATAATTTACCTTTCTTCGATTTCCATTGGACAAGTCAAGATTCTCATCCAATGGAAATGGGAGAAATATAATCTGAATCTGAAGATTTTTAGTGGTATGGGCTCCAGAGTTCAGAAATAATCATTTCCTTGTAACGCAAGGGTGTATTACGTCTGCCCCACCAGAGGGCGATGAAGTATGAGCGCGGGGAATGTGTTTATTAGCTTTTATGAGCTGATCAGTCGTGCGTGTGAATACATCACGGGGCCGGGTCTATTTCTTGTCGCACAGGATTACACGGTGTTTTTCACGGGTGATTAGGCTTGTTTTCCTTGTCGCCCTCACTCTGCAAACACGAGACGATGACTCAATGCTGGGCCAATGTTGGTCCACCGTCTACGACGCTGGCCCAACATTGGCCCAGCACTGGGTTAGGTTAGATTTCGTCCTTACGCGTTGTTATGTCACATGACCTCATGTGATGACGTCACGTACTGGGTTGATCCAAAAGGGGAATACCCTTTTAAATTATTATTAAAAATACACTACGTAGTGAACAACGCCAGGACATATTTTGGTCTCGGTTGTCAGGCCTTTGCTCAAACAAATATAGCCGGCTTATATACATGACATGATAACAGTTTTTAAATTAAAATGATAAATAAAAAGATGATATAATTATTTATCAAACTAATGATTTTCTGATGATTTATTTAATACATCACAGATTTTATTCAATATGACTCCCTTTTGTGTCTCCTGTCTCAACTCGTGATGAAAAACCATCGATATGAATTAGACCCCTTAATATTATTGTTTCCTGCCTCAGCCATTCATGTCATTTTGACCCCCTTTTGCATGACTTCTCGCTCAGCCCTTGATCTCAATGAGCTCGCCTTTTTTACTTCTGTCTCAGACCCGCCTATTTAGGATTCCTTCCTCAGCCTCTGATGTCAGTCTGGTCACTAGACGTGTAACCCGTCTGTATGATTGGTTGTCATGGCACCCAATAGACCCCACACGATGCCGAGATGTGAGTTACTGCCGCATGGTGGCAGCACTGTCAGCATCCACTCACCAGCCTCGCTTTCACACCGAATAGGAATTCCCTCGTTTGACGTCACATTTGGCGGTGTGACATTTAAACGGAGCTGATAGAGAAGATGCCAGATCGTAAATTTTCCTGGATTTAATCCGAATAGCCGACTGGGTCAATCCCTACAATAATACATCATATAAGTCTGCTTCATCTCAGGCCTTTTGGCGGGCCGTGGTGCAGTGGTTACAACTGCCCGCTTAGAATGTCGGAGATTGCGGGTTCGAGCCCCACTCTGGCCTTCGAGTATTAAAGAGACAAAATGTGTCTTCCCCGCTCACTCGTGAAGACTCAATATTGTGGGGAGCCTCTGTGAACGTGAGGTAGCGTGCTTGACCTCAGACCACAAGGGCTCGAATTTCGAATCCTGTGTCTGAAGGGCAGTGCCATCTTATTCACCTCACCATCCTCAGGAGGCTCTCCTGGCCCAGTTTAGCATATATGTTCACAAAGGTGGCCTAAAACCCCTTCATTTCATTTTTTATCTCGGGCTGAGAGAGGGTTTTTGCAATTTTCAACCACTTGGAAGTTGTGTATTGCTACTGCGAACCACAACTTAAGGGCCATGGGTGAAAATTGGAGTAGGGATTTCTTCACTTTTCAATGAATACTTGACCTATATCGATAACATTTTTGCAGTCATCTATTCATCCCCCAACACACCAGTACATCTCCTACAGATATGCTGAATAGTTTAGAAGTTCCTACCTATAGCATGTAATAAATGAAAAAAATGATATAGCGACATAAACTAATAAGTGTTTTAACTTGTTAAATGGATTAATTTCTGAAATACACTACAAAATTAAAAAAATGCCTGTGTTTGTTTAAGGGGGGGGGGTGTAGCTGAAAAAATGATCAGAGATAAGTGGCACATACAGATCGTAAACAGCTACAGAAAACAATGTGGAAAAAGACTACTTCCTTCCAGCATGTGCTGAAGCAGAATATAGTCTCCTTGAATCTGTTTGACCGACATCGCAGACGCTAGCCCAGCAAACAACAAACGGTCTCTCAAAATATAGTGTTTGCCGGTTGAATAGTTTCGTTAGAAGACCTACTAAATATCAGTTATTGATTTGTTATATCTGGTCCAGGACGTGTACACAGAGATCGCGTGAGAGACACATGGACGTCCTAACTAACGTCTGTTGATTATTCTGTCATTGGGAAATGTCGTGGTTGTTTATGCGACGTTATTATTTATAATACATGACCAGTTGGCTGGTTGGCCGGTTGGCCAGTCTACCAGTCTGCCGCATGTAAATCATTACTATTTATTCTTATAACGTGACCAGTATTTCGTTACCTTAACCCTCTAAACCCTCATGAAATTCTTCATGAAATCTCCTAACAATATAATTATGGTAATTATTTTTTAAATTAATAATGTTAGAGCTTTCCGCGGGTTTTAGTGGATGAAGATATCAAAGTTATATTCAGAAAGCGCTAACTTGGTCTGTGCGTGGCTCAAGTATCCCCATCTACAAAACCAAAAAGGCAGTAACTGCTTACTTTTCAAGTAAGCAGTTACTGCCTTTTGACTTTTAGCAGTATTGCACTGAGTACTCCCTGACGGCCACATTATATCACGTGACAAAATAAGCTAATTATCTCACGCCATTCCGTTGTTATTCAAATTGGTGTATAATACTATACTAGTGTGCTGTTTGTTGCCTTTCATGGCTGGATTCTCTCACATAAAGTACCTCCATTTTCAGGTTAAGTAATTCATCACTTCTACAGTTGCTTCCAATAATATCGTAATATTGTTTGTTATTTTCAGCTGGTATTTTTATCGTCAGCTGCATGTGGTGCATCCATTCAAGTTGTGTTTGTGTCACAAAAATAGATATATTTTAGATGGCATTTGTAGCGTTCTACGCCTCAAAGCTCCTTATGCTCAATACAATGTGGGGGCTTTTTCAAAAGGGGAAATCAAAACTATATTTTTCATGCCTTTGGCATTCGTATTGGACACTGTCTCAAGATTAAGCAACTTTCAGTGTTCCATGTTTATTGATAATACGAAAAATACTCGTACTTTGGATATTGTGAACTTTTACATCTTCTTTACAGCCTAATCATCATCTACTGATAAAAGAGTCGTATCTGCCACTGTACAAATGTCAGATACCAACCTTTAATACCAGGTGATTATTATATATTTATGATGAAAGCATCTACACAATGTTCCGGGTCATTTCCTTGCTTTACATGCCCTGTCAGGTGTAAAACAAGGGATGTATGTGTAGTCTGGGACCCCCAACTGATTCTCTATAAACATATCACCCCCATCTGTACCTCTAGACATCTACATAGTGCTGGCCCAATGTATGTTCACATTGGCCCAGCTTTGGCACAATGGCACAATGTTTGTGCATGTTTGTGCCATTTTATTATTCGAATGTCGCATGCTATTCATGACCCATAGCCCAGCAAACATTAGACAGCAAACATTAGACGATTCAGTACTCCCCTTCTGGACCTCCCAGCGACCTTCTAGCCCCCATCTGTACCCCTCAACCCCTGACACTGATGTAGATACTGATGATACTGACTCTCGTCGGGCTAGACTTTAGGCCAAACAGATGTATTTTTTGAAGATGATAATGTCTCTGCTGCTGGTGGAAAGGTAATACGCAATTAAACATGACATCAAAATGGATGTTAGAATGGCGATATGTCAGGAATTTTAACCAGCAAATTGATTGATCTGTTCATTTCCAATCTAACAAGAAGCAGTTTTAAAATTTATTCTTTTTCACTTTTTCATTTCAGTGAAGTTAGTATTCTCAAATGAGGGATTAACAAGGTTTTTTTAAAACAAAATCATCCATTTATTGAATCAATATGCTTATTTCGACATAATCTTATTATTAAACTATATGCAGCACCCGACCTGTCTATAAAAGTCCATGTATAAACTACCCACCTGTCTTGGCCTATCCTTGATTAAACCACCCAGCACTAGCTGCCTGTGTTGGCCTATGTGTTGATGTAGAGTGCACGGTAAGCTCATCAGGACCACGATTAATACCGTCTGTCCGCCAATCTGACGGTAACGTTTTTCTCCCGTCTGCAGAACATACCAATGTCAAACAATCTAGTCACTGTAATGTAGCGCGACGAGAAGATATAAGACGTCAAGGGTAAAGTAGTTTGGTGACTTGTTGTCAACCGCCACGTGATAAAAAAAACACTGGCATTTCTGTAAAACATAAATTGTGGAATCCTTCACCTCTATATATATATACGTGTTAAAAATCTAACTTGTAAGCCATGAAGTTCATGTACATAATTATATCACTAACTCTTATTCGCTATCGCAACACCCCCTAAATCTAAAAGAAAATGTCTATATTTAAAGATATTTGATATCATAATGAACCTTACAACGTCTTTGTTTTGATGGCAAACACCGTTTTGTTTATTAAATTGTATTCAAAATGTGTGGTGCACAAATGCAACATCGTAGTTCAAACATTACCTTTGGAGCTCTAAAGGTTTGGCTCACTAGTTCATATGACATGTTTTTCTGTTTCTGATTTCCATATCTGTTTTCTCGTTTACGCTTTGTTAGATATCTTCCCATTTTTCCTGATATATAGTTTTACAAAAACGCAGTCAACATGTGAACATGTCAAATGTGTGATTAAATACCTTTACTAGCCGAAACCGTTTTTATTTCTTTGTATCATTACATAGACTCTCCGTTTTTTAGTTCTGTGTACTTTTATCGATGATTCCACCGGATCAGAATATTTTTTTCAAATATTACTTAAAATATCAGGAATAATGAATTACATATCATTATAGTTGTGTGTATTAAAACAACAAATCGTTGAAAATAAAGTGAACTTTTATCGTTGTATTTGAGTAAATATATATAAACTGGTTTGATTCTTGCATGTCTTAGGACAGATACAATGCTAAGAGCCCACATTCCTTATTTAGTCATATAAGCATTTTAACATTACATTAGGTTCACCTCACTGAAATAAGTCTTAACGCTAAGCTGACACTTGACTGACGGTTGACTATTTGATTGGCTGGTTAAGCCATCATGTGACCTCACAGTGAGTGTTGTGTGGGGGTTTGAGAGTAGACATATTGGTTTGAGAGTATTACAGGTGACGTGTGCACCGCCTCTTGAAATGAGGCTAATCTTGAGATGGCTCGTCACCTCCCTATAAATGAGCCTCATTTCTCTTCCCGCCAAATCCTCTCCTCTCGTCTGCTCTTTCCCGCTTTATTTTCTCGGCATTTCCCGGATGAAGCCATCAGCCTCGTCATCAACTCGAGGCTCTGCATGCACAAGCTCATTCTGTGAAAGAAAAACTTTTTATATTGACGTAAAACATGGTATACAAATGTCAACGGTAATGTAGGAACAGCGTATATCTAGAATGAACTTTGTGTGCAAAAACAAAACATCATAAGGGATCTCGAGGCTGGCGCCAGAAAACTCTATACATCGACTTACTGCTGGGCGAAAGCTGGTCCAGCATTATACCGACATTGAATTAACAATTATTCATCTTCAGCAATATAATCAAATCAAGTGATGGCAAAAATGTCAAGTTTACAGCTAATATTTGCTATTTTTCGACAAATATTCTGTTGATTTTCACTATTTTTTGTCCATATTGCTTAAATTGAAAACAATTTAATCAAAGGAAGTGATGGAATTTGACTGTATCCTAGTAGACACGATACGTTGATCTAATGTTGTTTTAATGTTGGGCCGGCGTCGTAGACGGTGGCTAAACATTAAAACAACGTCGTTAGGTCTATGTACAGTATTTGCTGGGATGCAGATTCCAGTCTTGAAATGGTAAATTACTATTGATAGCCGCTTCACCTGTACCCCACCTAGTAGTGATTAGGGCATTCAACTGATAAAACCGACCGACCAATCAAATGTCAGGTTCAATGATCATGTGATCTGTCACGTGCTTGGAATATGTCAGCCAACCAATCAAATTGCGACTTAATGATCACGTGATAACAGCGACTGTCGAAAGCGAGGAATTTCGCAGCCAACCAATCACCCACGAGGATTAATTTCGAGGAGTATTGCGTCTGCCTTTACTTTAACCAAGGTGGTTTGACCACTGACACTTTCATTCACCACATGGGGTATTTTACCCTTTCAACTCGGTGACCGTCTGTAGATGTCAGATTTTGACTGCTAAAGACGGTCTCCGTACTAAAAGGATTATAGTATTTACAGTGGCCATATACCATGCATAACATAGGTATTCAAATGAAGCGGAAAGAGCTAACGAGGACATTTATGATTATTTCAAATTGAAAAATATCTATTGGACTCCATGGTGTATACACAAAAATCTTTCAGTGCTGTAAAGATTAACTTAATAACCCACCGCCTCAATATCTCGTATTTGCTGGGTACAAGACTATTTTAAATTTCTTTGATTTCCATACTTGTTGTAAAAATATCAAAGAAATAATTGTGGTCCACGGAGTTTCAGCATTAAATTGCACAGTGAAACCCAAGTCTCCGGCCGTCTGAGCATGTCTGGGGGTAGATCCCCTAGACATGCCCAGAACCCCTTATCGGGCGAGTGAAGGAAAACGCTCTCAATAACCCACCATGCCCTATCACCCCCACCCTCACATCATCATCTGTACATCATTCATCTCATCAATACAACGTTTTTATCGTTTTATAATGTCACTTAAAAGACCATTTGTGCCGAAAAGTGACATAAAGCAATAATTTACTACTACTACTACTTCTGTAAAGATTAAATAAAAGTCGCTGAATATAACGAATGTATAAATCATAACCCGGCAGGATTCATTAGATCAACCAAGGTTGGTTTTAATTTCATTCTATCAACCAACCACTGACGCTTTCACATACGCATGGAATTTTTAAATAAACTTTGTTGATTAATAAAGGCATCATCCATCATATCCATGTATGTATTTATGTATGCACAGCGTGACATATTTTAAATAAAAATCATTGAAACAAAACAACAGTATAATCCATCAGAAGTTATGAGCTTTCCTTTGAGATTTTATGCCATGATATGTTATACAATCACGCCATTTTTAATTACCTTGAGGTGTGAATTATATGATTCAAGGCGAATTAATTTAACCCTTTAAGCGCTGGATTAATTTGTAAAAAACATTGCAACCAAATGGTTTTTTTTTTATTTGAAATCATCACAACCGGCTTAGTTACCTCTTTCTGATTCATTTGAATACCTATGTTATGGGTCTACGGCCATTAGATATATTTTTACTCTTACAGTGCGGGGATTGACTTTAGACGTCAGAATCTGACGTCTACTGACGTCAGATTCTGACGACTAAAGTCGATCCCCGCACTGTAAGAGTAAAACTAAATACCTGTGTGTTAAGAAGGTTAATCTCGGGGGATGGGGGGGAGGGGGTACCTGTATTGCATAGATAAACTCTCACTGTGTGAGTGAATAAGTGAGTGAATAAGTGAGTGAGATTTACACAGGTCATGGAGTGGATCTCATGCATGGATCGATATGTCTGCACTTGAAGGTAATTTCGTGCAGCAACCCAAACACTTGACTATTTTCCTAAAATTTTAAACAAATCCCCTCAGATATGCTGTAGGTGTGCCGTGATTTTTTGTCTCTCATTTACTTGTGCATACTTTTATCATTGTCTATAATGTTCCGTGACATAATTTGCGACATAGATTAACCAGCTGTAGATTATCCAGATTTAGATTTCAGAATCTGGCGTCTGTCTGTCTGTCCCCGCTTTGAAAAGGTTAATCAGCTTTAGTGTTTATAAGGTCAGTACTGTCCCCACTCCTCCATCCATCCATCTCTCTATCCTCCACTCATCCATCATTCCCTTCATCCATCTCTCACTCACTCATCTATCTCCCTGCTGCAAATAAACCTGACCGTCTCATACAGGCCCTAGCCCGACATTGGGTCAATTAAGTGCCATTGTTTACAACGCTGGCCCTGATGTTGAGAGATTTCGCTTATTACTGTCCGATGCTGTGCTGAAAACTGTTCATTCACTGTTTTATCTACTTAAACTCGATATGAATGATCACCGCTCATATCGTGGGGTATTAAAGAAAAACGGTAAGTACAGCAATTTGAACAGTTTATCGGGTTTAAAAGAGAGCTCGTATTTTGCTGACCCTAAAAACCCACCTATTGACCAAAAAAAAAACCCCACACCCATTGACCCCTCGAGGAATCCTACATCAGAAATAATATATGTCGGCAGTGCAGTCGTAAATAACACATAGAGACGGGGGAGGCGTCGTTACGCACGGAATGTTTAAACAGATGAAACAACATATGCTCAGAAAGTGTAATATTAAATAATTTCATCCTTTAATTTTCACACAAAAAATCATATTTCTAGATAGAGAATTTACCAATGGAACGTGACCCCCCTCCCCTCCCCCCACCCCCCTCAGTTATCTGTACTTAGTGTTGCATCAATCATGATGTTTTTAAATCGCCTACATTAGGTGCATTTATCTGCTTTTCATGCCGTTAGATTTAAGATGACGGATGACTGTGTGGGTTTAGTACAATATGTCAGAGGTTTAATAAACCCTCTGTTCAAGTGAATTATTTAATTTTCAATCAATCATACAAATGATATGTATTCATAATTTTTCCATTGATATTCGCTCATCGATCCTGTCGTACTTAGAATTATGTATTACTCCACGGTCGAATGGTCATGTGCTTGGTCAATTGATGCTTCAGTTTCAAGTTTGAATTCTCCACTTATGAAAATCTTATTTCACAATTATCAACTATAATCTAAGTAAATCTTAGCACTTCCTCATTGTGTTGATTTATAATATGTTCATTTGAAAACTTAAGTGGATGAAAATTTAAATAAGAAAACTAAGCTGTATCTTAACTTTTCTAATGGAAATGAGAAGTGCGTAGATCTACTTTAGACGTCAGAATCTGACGTCTACAGACGTCAGATTTTGACGTCTAAAGTTGATTTACTCTTTGCTAAGCACGACCAAATTCGTTTTTTATCTGTTTTATTAGCCAAATCACAGTTTTGGGGGAATGAAATAAGCGCTCAAACATCAATGTTTCGTCTCAAATTAAACAAATAACAAAAATTTTAATTTGGGAGTTGTGAGTCGCGGTAGCTATATGCTGCATGTGGTGACTGGGTGATTGGCTCTTTAACTGTGTGATCTCACTAAAGGATTCTTGAACATATCCATGTGTGATATTTATTTCGCTTAGCTCCATTATTTTCCATCAAATTAGTTTGATTGCTAAAGCCATCATGACGCAATTTATATACATCATGTAGAGAAGAAGTTGTAACATATTATTTGACTTTGTATGGCAGTGCTCACTGTAGTTAATTGGTTGCGTGATATCGTGACTGAAAACAATTTGTTATTATTACAGAATTATCCATATATAATGATAATCTCCTGAATATCAAGTCAAGACAGGATTTCCTGATATCAATCTAATGTTTTACGTCATGACTGAGAACAATTTGTTAGCATTACAGAATTATCCATACCCCCCCCCCCTCCATGATATAATGATAATCTCACGAATCTCTCGTCAACACAGGATTTCCTGATATCGATCTAATGTTTTACGTCATGAGGTGTTAACGTCGTCACAAAATCTCAAATATTAATGTCGCCACGAAATTTCGCAACGATTAAACTGTCGTATCTGCCAGTTTATAAACCAGCCGATACGTCATTTAATACCCAGGAGATACGACCTTTTTACCCAGGTGACGATACTATATAATGATAACAAGAGAGTTAAATCACGTACTTATAATCATGACATTTAAATTTAATTTTTACATTACTTTACATGTGTTCATTCAGTGAGTATTACACTAAGTACATCGACGTCCGCTTTCCTTCAGTATATTACATCTTACACTAAGTACATACACACTTGTTTTATATATGTTCACCCTTGAAGCGATAAAAAATCACCCACTAGAAGCTACCGCGACCCACAACTTCAAGTGGGTGAAAATTACTCACATTTGTTTAATTTGAGACGAAACATTTGCAAATCGTGATGTTTAAACACATATTTCATTTCCAATAACTGTGATTCAACCTGCTCATAGAACAGATTGAAAACGACTGCAGGCCCTTATTCGTTCCTAGTGGGCTGAGAGTGAAGTCATTATTATGACCATTATGTCACTAAGTACACCATAAGGTCAACATAAATGTCACGACATAAAGCCATCAGTCATATCCAGATATCCCAGCAAACACGAGACATTCAACCAATGGTGTTTTGATGTTGGGCCAGCGTCGCAGACGGTGGCCCAACATTAAAACAGCATTGGTTGAATGTTTACTGGGATCCCGGCTAGCACAAGACAACCAAATGCTGAATCAATGTTGGTCAACCGTCTACGACGCTGGCCCAACACTGGTCTACCATTTGACATCTTCTCGTGCTTACTGGTATATGTACTGATGACAGTCGTCCCATGTCTTATTGATAATGTTAGTGTGTCGCCATGGTTACCTAGGTCATCTAGCACATACAGGGACGGTCCACACTGTGTGGACCTAATGAACTGAAGCAAAAACATTGATTTCATTTTCATTTCCGCAAAAAATATGATTCTTTTGTAAGCTGGGTCCTTCTGGCAAATTTGGTGATGTTTCTGGTGTGGAATGAATACAAGACGTTGAATATAAATTGTCTCAATGTTGGGCCACCGTCGTCGACGCTGTCCCAACATTGAGACAATTTATGTTATCAGTATGAGTCACTGGCGCCTGACTGGCTGCTGTTCATATTATGGAATCTGATAATTATCACGCAGACAAACCTAGGAATATGTAAGGGCTACCTAGATCGTATCCTCAACAAGTTGTGTGCGCATGCTTGATGTCACGTGATTATAAGCTGTTGCCATGATTATCTTTCAATTTTGATAAAATGAACATACAACAGATTATCATGATTATTTGATGACATACAAAATAATGGCTAATTAAACTGAAATTAAATAAATGGGGTTTTAGGCCACCTTTGTGCACATATAGGCTAAATTGGGCCAGGAAAACCTCCTGAGGATGGTGAGATGAATGAGATGACACTGCCCTCCAGACACAGGATTCGAAATTCGATCTCTGGCGAGGCCGAGTACGCTACCTCTCGGTCACTGAGGTTCCTACAATATTGAATCATCGCGATTGAGCAGCGAAGTAACTTTTGTTTCTTTGAAACCTGAATGTCAGAGTGGGGTTCGAGCGGGCGATCCCCCGATTTTCCAGGCAGGCAGCTTTAATCTAATGGCAAATTATATGACCACGGAACAAAACGTGATGACCAATTGAAATAAACTCGCAGCTGATGACAAATTAACTCCGATATTAAAGTGGGCGACATCCCGACAAACAAAGAAACCCGCATTTACCCCGATGTCCTGGCAGGTACTCAAAACGAGGCTGATAATCCATAACGAGGCTGGACATGGTACCGAGGCTGGTGTCCAGAGCGCGCAGTGATTTATGGTGGTACTTAACCCTGCCAATTAACAGACAGTAATCATCCGCAGGGCAGATAGTGCGCATCTTGTCTGTGTTTGTATTCCCCTCATTCCGGAGTGATCCTGGGGCAGTCTTTTCTGCGCGGCGGGAAGGGGGGGGGGCAGTCTTTTGTGGGCGGGTGTATTCTTCTGGAGAATAGGTAACGTTCTTCGTCTCAGATAGCCACATTCCAGATTGTGTCATCTGTTTGTTTTGTGTTTTTTTTAACAATAATCTATTGCCTAATTTAGCCTGGATATAGACATGTCATGGACTGCTGTAATTAGGTAATTGCGAACAGGTGGAATGGTCCTGAAGCTGGAGTAGAAGGTGGCACAAGATCCTCCCTATATTTAGCCTAATGTTAAAGGGACTGGCCCACGCTAAAATCATCAAAAAATCGGTGATTTTATTTTGGGTTCTTAATATGACCATGATGTAAACATGTCCATAGACTAGAACTGCAAAAGTTTAAAAAAAATTCTGCTGCGCACTTATCAGTTAGACTAGATATAGAGACGAAATTCCCGTATTTCTAATTTTTGACATGGTTGTCAATAATTACAAATCAGGAATTTTCGTCTCTATATCTAGCCTAACTGATAAGTGCGACGCAGAAAAATTTAAAACTTTTGCAGTTCTAGTCTATGGACATGTTTACATCATATTAGACAGGGATATATCCTAACCAATCTAATAAACATGTCTGTCAAACTTTTCTCAACGGTTTCTATTGTATTTTTTCCCGTAGATTTCAAATCTGCCAGATACCATTCGAGATTTTACATATTTAATTAGCTAATTTGCATATTTCCAAAATGGCCGCCGAAAAAAAAGTAATCGGCTATCAATACATTTCCGGCAATCCTACAAATGTGTTTTGGCCCTAAGTTCGGGTTTTGAGATCCCATAATGCAATTTTGACGACAATATTATTTTGGGGTCATTGGAAGGTCAAAGGTCACGTGACCATCGAAATACAATATCCAACATTCACGTTTTAGCAAAAAGTGCACAACTTGACCTTTTTTGGATAAAATGATGGTTTGAATGCCTGATAATATATATTTAATTTCAGAGAGTTACATCTGATACACAATACTATATTTATTAATACAAGATGGCCGCCATAATTCAAAATGGCCGCCAGCCGAATCGAAAATCAAGCTATCTTAGTTTCTGGATATCATATCTAAGCGAGCTTAGTGGCTTGATTAAGGTTTTTGGACCAAGGAATACAATGCCGAACATCATTATACTGTCAAATTATTTTTTAGAGGTTTTTGAAATGTTTTTGATCTCTAAAGTTTGATATTTTGGCAAAATTGTGTGATCCATCTACGCCACCATAGTTATATTTGAATGACTTCCTCACAGAGTGAGTTTATTATCCGCACACTGTTCTGAATTCACATACTAACATGATATAAAGTTAAACCATATAAATTACATGTGTATGACAGCGACAAAATAGGTAAATAAACATCATTTACATTATAATACGGAACTGTTATGTTGTAGAGTATGTAAAACTAATACCCAGGGGGTTAACATCATATTTTCTGGAAAACTGACAGTCTGACACGGCGTGTTGTAAACGGTTGGGCACCCGAAAGGATATCTACATATATTTAGGTTCACAACCTAGGTGCGCAACCTTGCAAATCGACTACTGGAAATTGACAGGAGGCCAAAATGGCGGCCATTACCGAAAACCTTAAGCTGTCAATATCGCGGTCAATATTTAGGATAATTTGCCTTTAAAATTGTCTAAGCCTATCTTTTTAGGGTCAATGATCAATATGGAGACAACCCTGAAGTGATTTTATGTCTTCTTAACAAGATAGTACACAAAGCCATGCATTTGATAGTGTGAAATTAATGTTTTGCGCTAGATATTATTAATCTCGTTTGAAAAGAAAACATTTGATGTGATAACTATGGTAAGTTTATTGATTATAATCTAACATAAGTATTAATCCTTGTTGTGTTACATCACTTGTTACAGTAATCACTTCAAAACATAATTAGCCGAATGTTACATGAAACAAAATTAAGAGCGCTGAAAATAATACTGTCGAACTAGTGGCAAGAAGCAACATGCACACAACTACATTGTATATCGATTATAAGATTATTGAAAGTGAGTGTGCCTAAAAAGTATATGATGCAGTTATGCTATTTAATTATAAGGATTATGTGTTGTGTTGTGCAAAGCTGCATTTGCTTGGGGGTCATATCATAATTAGCAGGGATTTCCTTTTCTCACACTAGCAGTTCTTGTTGCAATCATTCATGCAGGCATGAAATTTTGTGAATCATATGTGGTGGCGACGGTGGGTTTGTACATGTAGACTGAACAGGAATCAGCTTGCCATTTTCTACAACCCATCCATAGTCCTAAGGCTTGAGGATGGCTTGGCTGCATGCTTTATATGCTGCTGGAAAGCATTTTTATTGGGTGGCAACAACTTCAGCAGTGTTGACCTAATAATATTATTTAGGAACGTTTTGTCTCTGAGCGTATCTATATCCCAGCCTTCTCTTGTTGAAATATGAGTTCACAAAAAGCTGCTGTGACTGGTCACACACATATATCGTGATTTCAATGGGAGAACCATCATCAGCAAAGTCTACCGGTGTAGTTATATCATTCAGCCAACTTTAACATGCCAGTAGAGAATGAATAGCCGATGGTATCTCGTCCGCTAATAATAAAAAACCTTAAGCTGTCAATATCGCGGTCAATATTTAGGATAATTTGCCTTTAAAATTGTCTAAGCCTATCTTTTTAGGGTCAATGATCAATATGGAGACAACCCTGAAGTGATTTTATGTCTTCTTAACAAGATAGTACACAAAGCCATGCATTTGATAGTGTGAAATTAATGTTTTGCGCTAGATATTATTAATCTCGTTTGAAAAGAAAACATTTGATGTGATAACTATGGTAAGTTTATTGATTATAATCTAACATAAGTATTAATCCTTGTTGTGTTACATCACTTGTTACAGTAATCACTTCAAAACATAATTAGCCGAATGTTACATGAAACAAAATTAAGAGCGCTGAAAATAATACTGTCGAACTAGTGGCAAGAAGCAACATGCACACAACTACATTGTATATCGATTATAAGATTATTGAAAGTGAGTGTGCCTAAAAAGTATATGATGCAGTTATGCTATTTAATTATAAGGATTATGTGTTGTGTTGTGCAAAGCTGCATTTGCTTGGGGGTCACATCATAATTAGCAGGGATTTCCTTTTCTCACACTAGCAGTTCTTGTTGCAATCATTCATGCAGGCATGAAATTTTGTGAATCATATGTGGTGGCGACGGTGGGTTTGTACATGTAGACTGAACAGGAATCAGCTTGCCATTTTCTACAACCCATCCATAGTCCTAAGGCTTGAGGATGGCTTGGCTGCATGCTTTATATGCTGCTGGAAAGCATTTTTATTGGGTGGCAACAACTTCAGCAGTGTTGACCTAATAATATTATTTAGGAACGTTTTGTCTCTGAGCGTATCTATATCCCAGCCTTCTCTTGTTGAAATATGAGTTCACAAAAAGCTGCTGTGACTGGTCACACACATATATCGTGATTTCAATGGGAGAACCATCATCAGCAAAGTCTACCGGTGTAGTTATATCATTCAGCCAACTTTAACATGCCAGTAGAGAATGAATAGCCGATGGTATCTCGTCCGCTAATAATGTGAATAAATGACAGTGCCCTAAAGTTTGCATGACCCATTGCTGCGGCAAAACTCGTGAATGGATAGCTGTCTTGAGATGAACGAACAATCACTAAATATACAATGCAATGTATGTGACTGTAATTAGTACACTCTGTTTTATCCACCACCTAAGTGAAATTTAGTTGAACAAATGGAAGGATCACTTTGTTCCTCCTGGTACCATGTCTGACATAGAAAAGCAAGAAAGCGAGTCATGTTGGAAAAACTCTTGAAACCACTTGGATCGCTCCCTGTTAGCTATTTTGTTATGTTCAGCAGAGCTTCTGGTCTTGATGTGAAAGAAATGGTGTCCAAAGCTGCCATTACTTTCAAGATCATAATTATAGGAAGCTCTTGTCACCCGTGAATGACTAGACTCAGAACCAGAAACCAAAATAGTATTATAAGCGAAATTGATTCGTCTGACAAAAGTAATGACATTTCTACTCTTCGGCAAATAACACACTAAAAGTGAGTGGTGGAGACATTAAAATTAATAACTTTATTGGTGATCATGAATGTAGCAATATGCCTCCATCATTGTTCGCAGAAAACGGAACTAGCATGATAGCTGATGATGCCATGGTGCTCACATTGAAATAACGGTAGATATGTATGACCAGGCAAAGTAGCTTCTTGTGAACACATAATCCAACTTCGAAGACTGTGATATAGCTATATAAACTCGGATTCATCAAGTTTTATAATAACAAATCACTGCTGAAATTACTGCCACCCCCCTTGCTTTAGAACATCATCTACAGCGGGCAGCATTGGCAACAGCACTTGACAAGTCAGCTTACATAGCCAAGCCTACCTGCAAGCCTGAGGACTATGGACGGGTTGTATAAAATGATAAACTGATCCTAAGTAAATCTACAAACCCACCAAGGCCACCATATATGACACACACAATGACAAGTGGCTGCAAGAAGGGTTGCAACAAAAACTGCTGGAGTAAGAGAAGAAAAATCTGCTATGTAGAAGACTGTCAGAAATATCTAAGCAAAGGTAGCTGCGTACAACACTTTGATACCTTGATGACGTGAGCGTGGGGTGATAGGGCATGGTGGGTTACTGCCCGATGTTCTGGGCATGTCTAGGGGATTTACCCTCAGACATGCCCAGACGATCAAAGACTTAGGTTTTGATATGCAATTTAATGCTGAAACATGGAGGCCTTTAGCACAGCTCCGCTATCCTCTAGTCAGATAGTCCTCAAGAGTCACAATAGTTGAGGGTAACTCCATTCATTCCACATGAGAGACCTAATGTCAAACACTATTGCCTGTATTGCTGTAGCATGGCCAACATCAGTGCCTGTACTGATGCGGGAGCTGCATTGATACCACTATTGAGTGGAGGAAACAGGCTACCCCGCTGGCAATCCACCACAATATTATAGCCAGCCACGTGTAGGCTGCAGCTTCCCCAACATGCAACAGACGGGACAGATCCCAAATGGCCCTCCTCAGGTGGGTGCAAAAAGTACTACTATTAGCAATCATCCCACTACCCCTTAGACTGACTATGTTATGAAGTGATTATAATACCAAATGCTATATCACTGCTAATACTTATTCTATTATCAAGTTTTTGATCAATAAACATCATCATTGTTATGACATCGTACGCTCACGATGTTTTCTTATCAAAAGTGATTATTAATATATAGTGTGAAAAATTATTACCAAAACATAAAAGCAGAGTTGCGTGTATATAGGCCTACTGGTATACATATTTACAAGACATAACATCACTTCAGGACTGGTTTTATATTGATCCTTGACCCTGAAAATACTGGTCTAGACAACTTTAAAAGCAAATTATCTTAAATATTGACCGAGATATTGACAAATTCAAGTTTTTCAGTAATGGCCGCCATTATTGGCTTTCTGCCAATTTCCAATTTATTTAGTCGATTTGCAAGGTTGTGCACCGAGGTGTGATCCTAAATATATGTAGATATCATTTCAGGTGCCCAAACTTTTACAACACGCCGTGTCAGTTTTCCAGAAAATATGATGTTTATCCCTTGGGTAGTAGTTCTGGGTAGTAGTTCTACATACGCTACAAAATAACAGTGCCGTATTATAATGTAAACGATATGTCTATTTATCTCATTTATCGCTGTCATATACATGATGTGATGTTTATGGTTTTACTTTAAATCATGTTAGCATGTGAATTCAGTACAGTGTGCGGATGATAACCTCATTCTGGGAGGAAGTTATTCAAATATAACTATGATATAACACAATTTTGCCAAAATATCAAACTATAGAGATCAAAAAGACATCAAAAATTATTTGAAAGTATAATGATGTTTGACATTGTATTCCTTGATCCACAACACCCTAATCTAGACACTAAGATCGCTTAAATATGATATCTAGAAGCTCAGATATCTTGATTTTAGGTTCGGCTGGCGGCCATTTTGAATTATGGCGGCCATCTTGTATTAATAAATATAGTCATGTGTATGAGATGTAACTCTCTGAAATTAAATATATAATATCTGGCATTCTAATCATCATTTTATCCCCAAAAAGTCCATTTGTGCACTTTTTGATAAAACGTAAAGGTGGGATATTGTATTTCAATGGTCACGTGACCTATGACCTTCCAATGACCCCAAAAATAACATTGTCGTCAAAATGGCATTATGGGATCTCAAAACCCGAACTTAGGGCCAAAAAAACACATTTCTATGATTGCCGTGATTGTATTCATAGCCGATTACTTTTTTTGGCGGCAATTTTGGAAATATGCAAATTAGCTAAATAAATATGCAAAATCTCGAATGGTATCTGGCAGATTTGAAATCTACGGGAAAAATCACAATAGAAACCGTTGAGAAAAGTTTGACAGACATGTTTATTAGATTGGTTAGGATATATCCCTGTCTATATGGTCATATTAAGAAGCCAAAATAAAATCACCGATTTTTTGATGATTTTAGCGTGGGCCAGTCCCTTTAACCTAACAAATCGAATATAGCTGTTTCAATCCGTTTAATTACCCGATCAAATCACTGTTATCAGGAATAAAATTATCGTTTTAAAGGTGACATATCACCCTTTATATATTATGAATAAATGTGTGACAAATAAATCAAAGTTGCCACAAGATGGGGCACAAGTGTTTCCTTATAAGGGGTGATTGGCTATCATGTGACCCTCTGAGAGGGTCACATGATAGCCAATCACCCCATATAAGGACATAATTTTTCATACCATATAAGTGGTGATAGATCACCTTTAAAATGGCCTCAGGGGGTCGCATGATAGCCAATAGCCATTTTAAATTCACTTTTAACATCATGATTTGCAAATATTTGGCCTCAAATGAAACAAATGTGAGTTAATTTTTATCCACTTGTAGTTGTGGGTCGCGGTAGCGAG
Source organism: Flabesymbios commensalis (assembly GCA_964017125.1). Classification (NCBI taxonomy): domain Eukaryota; kingdom Metazoa; phylum Annelida; class Polychaeta; order Terebellida; family Flabelligeridae; genus Flabesymbios; species Flabesymbios commensalis. Next base: position 5,281,525 of record OZ024906.1, read on the forward strand.
ACACAACTTCAAGTGGGTGAAAATATAAAATATTTAAGTTAGCCATTTCCGGGTTGATTCAACGCTGGACTTTATGTGTAGTGTTCACTGGGATCCGCTCATCCCTTAATAAGAGTGATGGGTGAACTATCTAATGAGGCAGTGATTGCTGATTGATATATGGGTTTTCCTGAGGATTTTTATTCTTATCCCTTTCAAAGCTGTAGCGTTTTTTAGTGTGACTTCACAAAGGCAGTGTAATTTCATCATTATTCATTTTTTTATATATGTATTGTGAAAATATCCTAATTTATCTTTTGTGCCGAAAAGTGACGTAAAGCAAAGATGTACTACTACTACTACTATCTTTAAAAAATGGACAATGTATGCTATGGATGGGAAATTTTGAAATATGGATGCCGGAAACAGGGCAGGGGTTTGAAGAGACAAGAAATTCAGAAAATCTATTTGTTGAATTATGTTTCTCACGTCATTTATTGTGGCTTTTGGCATGTCTGTTCTTGCTCATCTTGAAGCCACGTTTATCTCTCTAGTTAATGGTCAGTTTGTCACCTTGGCCTAATAACTGACCAGCTGCTGACCTGCTTTTAAATCAATCCATGCCAGAAGAGAATAACCACCGCTGGCCCAATGTTGGCCCAGCATTGATACCACGTCTCGTGACAGCTAGGGAGCATTCATTATCTCAATCTGTGGTACTGGTTAGTTATTTCATTGTTTGTAGGGAGGTCTAGGTATTTCTGTATCATGAGAGGCCATAAATCCCAGATCGTGCTGACCAGCTAATCTAATACATCATGATGTCTGCTCACAATGCGGGCTCAGGTCAAATGCGTACTGTTTGGTTCATAATGTAAATGGGAACCAGAGTTAAGAAATCAAATTTTGCTGGGATTATTTTTGTGTCAAGAAAATATACGCATTCATGGAGCAAGATACACAAGTTTTTTATTCACTGCAACTGCATGATTTTAATGACCTCTAGTGTCTATCCCGCGGAACTCAATGACCTCTAGTGTTTATCCCACTGACCTTTATGACCTTTATTGTATATCAGCAGGCCTTTTTAAAGTTTTATGACCTCTCGTGTCTATCCCATTGACCTTCACAGTTTATCAGGTTTATTTGGCCACATTACGATCAGTACTGACCGTCCACGTGTCACATGACTCCCATGTTTACATGTTTGTATCACGTGATCATGTACGTCGCCTGCTATTGGTCCAGCAATGTCTTTAGTCACGTGTTCTCCTCTCTCATCCTCGGTCCTGTTTCACCTTGTGGGGCAGATACGGGCAAAATGGTCCAATTGTTTAGTAACACTGCACCTGCAGACGCCCAGAGGAGACTGGGGCTACCTAGTGTTTGTTTACACACTTTGCACCTCCCTGGTGGTAGTTGTAAATACTGTTGCCTGATTCTTCTCCAGTTTTAGCCCGTCATGCCACTGCCAGATTTGACTTGTAGATCGCGCTGCCTAGTTTATGGTACGTTCTGCTATGATATACCCTCAGCTCACGTGTGTGGAATGCCTGGGACTTCTCGGTGAATTCCGGATCCTTTCTCCTGGATATAGTTTTACCCTTCCCTATATATCATGTACAGATCCGGTCAAGTGGTTTTACAAACGTATGTGCAAAACCAACTGTGGATGAGGAACTAGAAAAACAGTGAAATGTGATGAAATAAAATGACCAAAGATCTATAATAAATAACATGTGCCATCCAATCAGAAGCCTACGATATATCGTAACTTGTATGAGAATACGGGCCCAGGCCGGTGTGAGGAGCGCGCAGCGCGGGGCCCTGCGCGAAATTAACGTCGATCCTCTGGTCTCAACCTTAACATGACGAGTTGTGTGCAAAACTTGTGTTTCTCTGAGAACCCCACACGAGAACAGCGGGTTCGAAACCGGGACGCATGCATGACTGGCGAGGCAGTCAGGCGCTCTAGCCATTGCGCTACGTCTCCTTCTCGTTCAGGCCGGTGCCGTTCGGTAACAGGATATATTCCCACTGGCCACCGTGTACGATGCTGCCCCAAGCAGCCGATTTTCTCTAATATTGGAAAGAAAAAAGAGCCCCAGCAATATTTTACATAAATATATATATGGTACCCTGCGCAGTGGCTCTGTTGCTGTTTTCATAACCAAATGGCTTATTCAGTGAATACTAATGATTCGCTATGATGGTTTTTTGGTGTGGAAATCCCTCCTTTCTCTTCTTGGTGGCTGTGGTGAATTTGACCTATACCATCTACACTAAGGAGTCAAAATGGAGTGACGCTGATGTTCACTGCATCATGGAATTTCTAAAACTCATCAGGGAAAATTAGAGTACCTTTATGTTGCCATTTTTGATGATAAAAGGTGATATTATGGTGTATTTGGTGCATTCACCATGCATTGAGCGATATAATGTGTATTTAAGTGCAGTACCCGTGCAATGAGCAATATTAGGTCTATTTAAGTACATCACCCTTGCTGTGGGCGATATTCGGTGTATTTGGTGCCTTCGCGGCAGACCCTTCATCATCACACGTCATGTTCTTGTCACCGGTAGAGATGTATCGACTGAGCCTCGCTTTCACCCCCATAGCCTCGCTCTCAACACTAATTCTAACTGATTTGCGCCACAGTGCACCCCGGTAGAAATGTCCCATGTCGTGATTCTGCCATGTCAGTATGTGTAAGGTATTCACGGAGTCTCATGATAGGCTTGAATGAATGAAGGAAAAGACTTTAAACACGCCTAAATCCTCTGTGTCCCGAGCTCAGAGGCGCTGTAAGTCCGAATCAGGTATATTATCATCGTTCATTGATCGTTCCATTTCGTCGATCGGGCATGCCACGACACAGAGGAGCTAGGATGGAAAAACAACATGAACCCTCAACTTTAGACGTCAGAATCAGACCGTAGACCTGTAACGTAGGTATTCAAATGAAACAGAAGGAGCTAACCAAGACACCCATGATGACTTCAAATTGAAAAAAAACACCTGTGGTCTCCATGGTTTACACAAATATCTAGCATTGTAAGGGTCAACCTTTAAAGCGCTGACATTTTTTGTAAAAAAAACATACAGTTTTTTTTTCAATTTGAAATCGTCATAAATGTCTTATTCAGCACTTCCCGATTCATTTGAATACCTATGTCATGGGTTTACAACCATTACAAATATTTTTATTCTTACAGTGCGGGGATCGACTTTAGACGTCAGAATCTGACGTCAATAGACGTCCGATTCTGACGTCTAAAGTCGATCCCCGCGCTGTAAGGGTTATACTGATATTGATGAGACGTGTGTGTTGTGCAGCTGTCCTGTATATAAGGCATTGATAAAGGATGATAGGCATTCTGATACAGGCTGATGAGAAATCATCATTTCCACCAAGGATAATAGAATATTTTCCTTGTGTCCACAGGAGTTACTGACACACCTCTACTAGATCGACGAGAGAGGATTTTTTCCGACTGTCTCCATAAAACAGAGTATTTGAGCTAAATCTACAAGTGGTCATGTGACCATTATGCTAATTAGGATCAAGAGGTCAGACTTGAGTGTTAGTTCTCTATTTTGCTGACAGGGGCATTGTAAGCAGGGCTCTAGCCGCCATTTTGCTGACGTTTAAAGCTCGTTTGCGGGTTTTACGAGGTCTGTGTGGTGGAATGCCGGAAATAAAGCTGCTTCCTGGGTCGATCTATCACCTGGAAGCGCTGTAAACCGCCCAGATTGTGTGAGCTCCTAGCTTTCTGTATCGTCTGGCGGATGTTCAGGGTTTTTGAGTGATCTAGACCTCATTCAACTCTAAAAAAAGACACGTCTATTGACCAGCGATGGCGTAAACACTTTTGACGTTTGTGCAATGTCGGGTTATCGTTGTCAGCGTTGGCCCAGCTATCTGCTAACGTTGTTTTAACCCTTTCAGCGCGGGGACCGACTTTAGACGTCAGAATCTGACGTCTATGGACGTCAGATGCTGACGTCTAATGGCGATTCCTGAAAGAGTAAAATATTTATAATGTCCGTAGATCCATAACATAGGTATTCAAATGAAGCGGAAAGAGCTGACTAAGACATTTATCTGTTTATGTGATTTCAAATTGAAAAAAACCCTTTCATCTCTACGTTTGGATCAAATATTCCAGCGCTTCAAGTGGTAAACACTGCTGGTGGCGATATATCGGGATACACACTGAGCTACACAATTGAATTTCATTCCCAGTTTGAAGTTGTGTCTTGCTAGCTCTACCAACGAATCAAAGAGTCAGTCAGTCAGTCAGTCAGTCAGTCAGTCAGTCAGTCAGTCAGTCAGTCAGTCAGTCAGTCAGTCAGTCAGTCAGTCAGTCAGTCAGTCAGTCAGTCAGTCAGTCAGTCAGTCAGTCAGTCAGTCAGTCAGTCAGTCAGTCAGTCAGTCAGTCAGTCAGTCAGTCAGTCAGTCAGTCAGTCAGTCAGTCAGTCAATCACTGAATAGGTTTCCTGTTTTATATTTGCTGTTCAAGAAGAATTGTTCGCCTAAACGCTAGAGGCATACTATACTGTCTAATGTTTACTATGGGGAGTGGAAAAACCATAACTTCCAAACGATTGTTTCATGTTTTTACATATACCCCGAGGACAGCCTCCACAATGGCTGAGAATAATTCTATTTTAAATCCATGTTTTGTCACTGGGGGATCGTCCGCGGTGGGAAGTTCCGACTGTTGAATCGTCCGCGGGATAAAGTACCGACTGTTGGAGTATTGAGGCAGGAGATCGCTGAACTGACATTATTTCCCGTCATTTCTCCGGTAAATACAGTAACTATTGAGATGTTTTTCCTGGTTTTCCGTGGCTTTCCGGCAAATAGAATGTTGCTGTCGGTGGGGGGATGTCTGTCAAAGATAACAGCGCGTGCCGTTATCATAGCCTCCCTCCGCCCTGACGCCTTTCCACGGTAATTTAACCGTTATGGTGCCTATTTTTTCAAACTATTTTTCATTCATTTGAAGCTCCAAATTAAGATTTTTTTTCGTTTTTATGAACAAATATAAATCTTCCAAATGTAATTAATATTTACTAATATTTACTAAGCATCTATCACAAACCATTTTAACAATTCGAGTTGAATTTATTGGTCTGAAATTTGCTTGAAATATATATATTCGGTCCCGGCATCATAAGGGTCAACGTTCTAAGTAATATAATTTTCACCCACCTAAAGTGGTGCTTCGCTATCGCGACCTACGACTTCAAATGTTTAAAAAATACTGACATATACAATTGGAATCAAAAGTATTTGTCCTTCAAATTCGCCCTTTGAAGGACAAATGGACAGGATGAAAACATCTATATAAACGTGATTAGCGCCCTAGGGGTTAAATCTAATATCTTCTTAATATTTACTTTGATTAAATATAAAAATGATGAAGTCAATTTTTTTGACGTCTGATTTCCCGCTGTGCATCAAGGTAGAGAAATGCAACGGCTGTGAGTGATTTAATGGGGTCTCAGCATTTCTAGGGTTAGGAGATAAAAGATAAAGGATTGGGGAACAACTATTACGGTTATGTAATTGAGAAGTGGACATGATGGTAAATGCTTGATTTTATCGATAATATATCTCGCTGTAAGGAGTTCCCTCTACTCTACAGACACGCTTCTTAAGAATTCCCTGCTCGCTTCTTTTGTGAATTATTGTTCTTTGAACACATTTATATCGGGGAATGGAAGAACATAAATCAAATTAACTATTTTTTTTTAATTATAAGACAGAAAAAAAAGAAATAGAGCACTTGACACTCGTTAACCATTTTAAGCCTGAATTTACCATTGTCATCTTCATTCACTACAAGCCGCGAAGAAGATGAAGATGATTTGAAATGGGTGGCAAAGTAAAGAAAATATATTGTTAATAGAGTCTATCGTCGTTTTAAAACTGTTTATGTGTAGGTAATGTCTTAACAAAATGCAAAATATTTTTTTTACATAATAAGGATTGAAATTGTTGACGAACCACACAAGGTGCATCCCAATCAACATGATGCATTGATCCAATGTTGTTTTAATGATGGGCCAGCGTCATAGACGGTCAGCCAACAATAAAACAGCATTGGCTCAATGTACAATCTTGTTTATTACATTCTCCAATATGCGTTTTAATCCCAGACGGCTTTTCCACCCTATACCATCTCTTGTTATAAGACAATGACTATGTCATCCCTAGTATCTGATGTATTTTCACTTGATATCTTCTGTACTGAACCTAGTTAGCAGAAGGTGGATTTTTCTTGTGATCCTCCAGGTCGCAGACGGTCATTCCTAGCTAGTGTCTGAGATCCATCCCGCTAATAATCTTAAAATTAAGATTATCTTAAATTTCTCTTATTTCCATTCGAAAAGTTAAGATAAATCCTAACTTTCTCTTATTTCCATTAGAAAAGTTAAGATAAATCTTAATTTTCTCTTATTTCCATTAGAAAAGTAGATAAATCTTAACTTTCTCTTATTTCCATTTGAAAAGTTAAGATAAATCTTAACTTTCTCTTATTTCCATTAGAAAAGTTGAGATAAATCTTAACTTTTCAAATGAAAACAAGAGAACGGCAAAATCTGAATTATAAGATTCTTAATATGGGATGGGCGCCTGACTATTTTCACTTGTCATCCCCTAGCAATCACGAGGTCTATTTTCCCAGTCATTCCCTAGGCCCCAGACGGTCTAGCTACTAGAAACTGTTATTTTCACGTGTCTTCCCCTGGCTATTTAAGGGTGTGTTTTCATCCGTGGCCGCAGAAGGTGGGTCTCCACCTAACTTGACCTGAACCAGTCTATAGAGATAAACACTGGCACTTTTAAAACCCGGAACGTCAGCCGAACCAGCCCCAGATATAGAGGCTCAGTGCTCAGTGGTCTCACCACCTAATGCTATGACGGACACACACGTGGACCAGAACTCCTTAACTCCTTCAGTGCGGGGATCGAATTTAGACGTCAGAATCTGAAGGTCTAAAGTCGATCCCTGCGCTGAACGATTACAATTTTTTTAATGACCGTAGACCCCTAACTTAGGTATTTAAATGAAGCGGAAACAGCCAACTAAGACATTTATGATGATTTCAAATTGAAAATAACCATTTGGCCTCCATGGTTTATACAGACATATTCCAGTGTTTACTCATTAGCAACATCAGCCTCAGCTAGATATTTCCATACTGTGTTCCATACTTGTGTTTAAATAAATCACATTATTTTTATTTTATATATATTATAAATTATGCTCAGTTCAGCTCAGACTATGTAGTAGCCTCAGCTGAACCGAGCAAATGTAACAAATTAAAGAAGAGTTGAGAGATGTCATCTTCTACTCGTTTAATTCAACATGTTCAGGAAATAATTGAATCTAGTGTATAAATAGAAATGGATGTTCTGTTGAGCATGTGAAGCCCGACAGCAGTGTATAATACAGAAAATGTACTGTGGCTGCATATCTGTGTGAAAAATAGCATCGGGAGCCCCACCGCTGCTGTGTATTCGGTTTTATAACGCACCGACTAGGCCCGATCCTGCGAAATCATGTAATTCCGTTTTATGGATCGCGATCCCGATCACCAATTACGATCGTCATGAAAATGGTCTTTGCGCATAGTTGTGCAAACCTGTACCAAGGAGGTTATAGATAACCTCGTTGACTATACACTGCAAATTTCAGATTGATTGTTTAAAAACTCACTGAGAAAGGTTGTAAACAGTTTTAGCCCAACCAAATCTATAAACGCCCTCACAGAGTGGCGTGTTATATAACCTTGTTTTCACCGAGTGACGTCACTGCGTTTCACAGAATTGGAACCAACTTACTTGTCAATGTTTTGCATTTGCCTCACTAGTAGGAAACTCGGAACGGCTAAAAGCAAACAATAGTGATGTTTGAAGTCGACGATAGTGACCCAAAATGGCCCAGCATCCCCTCAAACACGAAACATTTGTATAACATTCGTTCAATGTTGGACCAATGGCAAATATGCTGGGATAGCCTCAACTACCTTGTATCAACCTAGAACGGATTTTAACAAAACTATCTTCTGACAGTTAAGATAACTGCCTACATCTTAGCCAAACATTGGTACTATTTTGCCCAGCATGTGAGACCCAATATTAAACCAACATTGGTGAAGTCGGCTGGAAGCCCAGGAAATATGTTGCTTCGGCCCGTTGTTGGATCATTGTTGGCCCACCGTCTGCGACGCTGGGCAAACACTGATCCAACAACAAGCGAACGCCTCGTTCATGCAGGGATGTTTGTCGACCCGTAAGGTCTCGAGTGAACATAAAGTAGGTTTTATTTTGTTTTGGGTTCACATTCTGGCTATTTTTCACCAATAAAGGTGTTAACGCTGTTAGCTGTCTGTCTGATCTAACCTCTATTTCTGGTTTTATCGCTCACTGCCAGCCCACCCATGTGGAAGGCTCAGTGCCTGTTGTCTCCGACAATGTTGCCATAAGTTACACCATAGAGTCACATTAGTGAGAGATTCTTTTTCTGTGGTTACACGCTACCCTTGATTGCGCATGCGTTGGCAGATACTTAAATATATTGTGATCTTTCTTTTCATAATCAGGAAGCTGCCGAACCGCAGAGGAACAATGTAGGCTTATTACAATCAATATAGGCCTATTGTTCAATTGTTCAATAAAATATGTTGATACTCAAAATATGTTTAAATACTAAACGTTTAAATGACTATTAACTCAAATAATTCATTTTCCATTTCATATCACGTGTGGGGATCGAATTGAGGCGTCATAATTGGCGTCTTAAGTCGATCCCCACTGAGAGAGTTACATATTGATAATGGTCATAGCATATGTATAACATAGGTAGGTCCTATTCAGATGAAGCAAAAAGAGCTATCCAAGAAATTTATGATAATTTCAGATTGAAAAAACCTGTGGTCGCCCGGTTTATATAAAAATATTTCAGCCCTTTAATTAACCCTTTCAAGCCTGAATTTACCATTGTCATCTTCATCCACTACAAGCCGCGAATTGCTGCCGCAATTCCCGACTTGTAGCGGATGAAGATGATTCGATGTGGTTTGAAAATTAAAGAAAATTACCATGTATTGGTAAACCAGTTTCATGGAAATTTTCGTTCTAAAACCCTTAGTTGTAGGAAAATTAAATCTGTTTACAGGGATGTAAAATGATGATTTTATGCATCGTGAGGACTTAAAGAGTTAGGGGTTAAACCAGTTTTAGTGGAATTAGTGCCGGCTCATTTCTAATTCAGATATCTGGGAACAAAATGTTTGACGCCTTCAAATAACTATGAACACAAGTTTTCGTTTACGACTTGATGTGAATTTGGCGAACAAGTTACATACAACAAGGCCTACATACAAACAATGCACAATGCAATCGATTAAAAGAATTATCAACTACTTATCGTTTCAAAATAATTATAATTATTTCCTTCTGAGGTGAATTGTTGGTATCGTCACTTTCTTATGTGTGTATCATGACGTAATGTAGGCCTTCTTTACACACTTATTTGTGTATCATGACGTAATGTAGGCCTACTTTACACACTTATTTGTGTATCATGACGTAATCTAGGCCTACTTTACACACTTATGTGTGTATCATGACGTAATGTAGGCCTACTTTACACACTTAGCCGTATAACACAACCTTTTAGTATATGATAAGCCCAACAGGTGGCTGTTAATGGAGTCTGTTTTTCCAGACTATTTGTATATTAGTGCGACCCGATCAAGTTACGTAACAGTCATGGGATAAAACGAGAAGAACAGATTCTCGTAATAAATTTATTTATACGGCGCACAATTCTTATTATTAAATATCCCAATATTATATATGCATCTGGACATATAATCTCAGACTTTATTGATTTGCTCAAGGAAAATAGAATCTGATTCTATTTTCCTTGATTTGATCATAGACAAAGACTATATATAGAATAAATTCAGTTTACCTCTATATTTTAAGGGACGGACCAGATGATACTATTATATCTATCTGGACATGTATCTCAGACTTGATTGATTTTATCTTATAGACAGAGAATATAGTTACATAGAATAAATGCAGTTATATTTTAAATGCATTGTTATGAAATAAATTGCGTGGACTAAGATGGAGACTAATTGTAGTTTATTTGTTAGGTGATTTTTGCTCAGAGTTAGATTGTCATTGTGCTAACTGTTCATCGCTCAGGAAAATGTTTACCGGTTTCCGCGAAGACACCGAGTTTAGACGTCAGAATCTGACGTCTATAGACGTCAGATTCTGACGTGTCATGTTGATCTACGCACTGAAAGAAGAATAATGTATAATGGTCGTAGAGCCATAGCCAGATAACATAGATATTCAAATGAATCGGAAAGAGCTAACTAATGCATTATGATGATTTCAAATTGAAAACCCCCTTTGGTTTCCATGGTTTCTACAAAATATTTCAGCGTTGTCAGGGCTAAGGGGTGGATTGTATCTATATATTATAATTATAGTTACTGGAAGATTTATATGTTATAGACCTACTTACACGTTATGACAGGTTCTAGTAAGAAATCACAAAAGAAAAACACACACAAAAAATGGCCACCCAGAGAAAACAGAAACATATTGCTGCAGGCAGGCGATGCCATGACAAATAGGAAAATGTATAGGCTACCTTCAAGTCGAGGTTGCAGCCAGTTTCTGATAAGAGGGGGCTGTGGCGTAGCCACAAAGTGAATTGAGGGAGGTGTTCCGTGTTAAGATTGGCGTTATACCCTTTTAGAGGGGTCTGCGGAGATGGGTACTCAAGGACCTAGAGCACCGATGTGTCTATGCGGGGGGGGGGGGGGGGGGGATAATGCAAATTAGGACCTATAAGCAACTTATAAGTAATTTACATTTTAGGCCACATCTAGCCAAAAATGAGCTTCGTCTTTCTGCATTCCTGGCCTGAATATTTTGAGGCGTCGAAACCTCACCCAGATTTTACATCTATACGACCTTAAATTGTCCGACATACAATTTTAACTACAATAATGTATAGCCGCAGCCCAGACCACTAAATATTTTAAAATATGATTATCTTAACTTTCTTTATCTCCGTTTAATAGATGCTAACGGAAATAAGAGAAGTTACTATAATCTCAAACCTTTCACCGTCGTTTTTATTCCGTTTATCGGTGTGATTGGGAATTAAATCAACACTAAAACATCAAGATTTGCAAATGTTTGGTCTCAAATTAAACAAATATGAGTAATTCTCATTCACTTAAAGTGGGTGAAAATTATTTGATTTCGCGTTTTAAAGGGTAATTTTAGTATTTTGAGTTGGATGTGTCAGATCTTGACATGGATTGTTTTGAACTCTTTGATCTGCTGACTATGACGTCATTTTACGCATGCGTAAAGATAGCTCCCACAAAGACGGCTGATGTTTCAAAAGATCGACTCACTGCCAGATACTACTCCGCGGTAACGCACTCTTTGATGTGTATTCTTCCGCTGGCAGATTTATGGTGAAAGTAATGGACGAAATAATAACGGTGAAAAAGGCGAGCATTGTGCTTATATCACGGGGACACCCATATCACCAGTGATGACTGCTGTGTATGGTGTAGGCCTATTAGACTAGTTCCCCCATATCTCCCGTGATAACTGGGTCCATATTCTCGTAAAAGTTACGATAAATCGTAGGCTTCTGATTGGTCGAGATGGCCATCTCGACCAATCAGAAGCCTACGATATATCGTAACTTATACAAAAATACTGGCCCTGGTGCTGACTGGTGTGTATGGTGACTAGATTGGTACGCATGCAGCCTGATCATATTGGGGGATCATGTTAGATCTACACATGAACATTTTTAAATTAAATATTTTGCTTTATAAAATATTCTATTTTACACTATCATGTAAAAGAGGTTCTCGGAAGTTTATGATTTAGGCTTTTGGATTCCATCTATTTTATTATAGGGCCTATCTATCGTTTATTGGAAAGTCGGAGATCGTAGGTTCTAAAAACAAAATGTTTCTTCCCCGCTCACTCGTAAATATTTAATACTGTGGGGATTCTTTATCTGGAAGGAAGTGTCTTCTCATTCATCTTACCATCTTCATGGTTTAGCCTACATGTGCAAAACGGTGGCCTAAAACTCCATTCATTTCATTTATCTATCGATTCTCGTCTAACTCCGCACGTTACGTGCCACATTCAGTTAAATGTGATATTTCACATTGTGGTTTTAAAGTTTATTAATAACTATAGCTACATGTGCGTTTCAAAGTTTATTGAATCTATCATTATTATTAAACATGTACTATTTGGGACTATATATATAAATGTCATCCAGGGTTGGCTAGGTTGACTAGATCAGCTTCACAATAAATAATAATAATAATGGTGAGTTCTTATATAGCGCACATACAATGCTCTGTGCGCTTCACACATATTACCCCTGGTCACTGGACCTGTTCATTCATGTACCATTTCGACTCTCTTTTTGGAGCATACAGCACTTGCAGCCATTTCGGCGCTAGGAACTAGTCGCACACATTGCCATCGCTGTCCTACCAGGTACTCATTTACACCTGAGTCAAGTGAAGCATGTGAGGGTAAAGTGTCTTGCCAAAGGACGCAACATCGAAATAATGTCCCAATATTGAGAGGGGAGAAACATGATATTTCTCTGAAAATCTTGCACCAAGCGGGATTCGAAACCGCACGGCAGGCAGTGACATTGGCAAAGCTCCGCGCTCTAGCCATTGCGCCACGTCCCTCACAATGACGTCACGACAACAATTATTATCTATCGGAAATAGTTACATCAATGGCAATGACGTCAATACGTCTATTTCCGCATTGAAATAATCATTTTCACTTAAAAAATTTAGAGCATCACACTTCAGGTCTTACAACTGAATGTCTATAAACAGATAAATAATGAAAAAATTAGATCAATAAATTAAATGAATCGATAGTTGTAGTCATTATGCTGACGTCAGCAAGTTATTATTAGCCATGTCAACCACTGTGAAGGGCGGGGACCGTGGTTTGGTGGTTATGCCCACTGCCTGTCACGTAGGAGCTCATGGTTTTGTCCCACGCTCCGGTATTCCGGCTTAATCCATAACCCTTTAAGCCTTCATGATGCATTAACCCTGTAACCGCCGGTGCCGCATATATTCGGGTTTTAACTTTTTATAAACACATTAAGTACCACCTTTTAAACATGTTAAAGATAAAATGTGACATCAATCAGCAATATTTGAAAACAGTTGTCCTACATTTTGTCAAATCTGAATAATTTTCACTCACTTGAATTTGTGGATCGCGTCAGCGAGACACAAATTCAAGTGGATGAAAATTCAGATTGAATAATTTGGCGGTTAAAGGGTTAAGCCCTCATGATGCATTAAAGCATCATTTTGCATCTCTGAAGGATGACTTAATGTCCTGAAATCTAGTGGATTTAGGACGAAAATTTTCATGGAACTGTTTTAAAAATAACAGTATTTTTTTTTCATTTGTGACCCACTTCAGGTCATTTTCATCCACTACAAGTCGAGAATTGCGACAGCGATTCGCGGCTGGTGTAGTGGATGAAGATGACAATGATAAATTCAGGCCTGAAAGGGTTAGAGCGCAGAAGTTTTTATGAAAACCTTAGAGGCCAAAGTTTTTTTTCAGTTTGAAATCATCATAAATATCTTAGTTAGATCTTTCTGATTCATTTGAATATCTATGTTATAGGACTACGGACGTTATAAATATTTTTACTCTTTCAGTGCGTCTATCGACTTTAGACGTCAGAACCTGACGTCTGGAGACGTCAGGTTCTGACGACTAAAGTAGATCCCCGCGCTGCAAGGGTTAAAATAAAGTTCTTCTCTGCTCACTCGTAAAGATTTAGTATGGTGTGCAGCCTCTGTGATCGAGAAAACTGACCTGGCTTGAAAATCGATCTGTCCATGTCCCTTAAAATACACACCCGCCAACTCACCACAAATATATTGTTTGTGATTAGCTATGTGGTGTATGGAAAGCACAGCGAATTTACCTGAAAGTCAGGGAATTTCCCCAATAAAATCACGGTAATAATTGTATACAAAACAATTCTGCAACGAGTTTAGATAATTTCCTTTATGTATTTGAAGTGCCCTTATGTACTTTTGGTATACGTTGAACGTAGAATGTACGTAGTTGGCATTCTGTTTAGCAACATTGATACATTTTGTCGGGAGTTTTTCACACAGGGTGCGTATTGCGTCTATTTGTTTTATGACGTCATAAACAGATATCACGACCAGTTGATCGTAGATAATTTCCGCCAAAATGGAAGCCTGAAATTACAAAACGTGAGTCAGTGACCTGGATATGATAATGAGTCGTAAAAACACTACTACACACAAGTAGTGATTGCGTGATAGCACATCAAACAAAATAACATAGGATAGGAAAATATACATTTAATATACATGTAATATACAACTTGGTTCTATTATATCAGAAGTTCTTGATTTAAAAATAAAGAAGTTTGAATCATTTTCACCCTTTTAGCGCGGGGACCGACTTTAGACGTCAGATTCTGACGTCTAATGTCGATCCTCACACTGAAAGAATTAAAATATATAATGGCCGTAGACCCGTAACATAGGTATTCAAATGAATCAGAAAAAGATGACTAGGACATTTATGATGACTTCAAATTTAAAAAAAAGTTTGGTGTCCATGGTTTTATCCGCAAATATTTCCCACCTATTTCCCAATTCCAAACTTATAGTGAATGACAATGTACGGATTTTCTAACAACCACAAGTGTAATTTCGTCAATGTAAGATCAGAACATCCCTAATCACGTGGAGTATACATCTTTCGTTGAAAATATGCAAAGTGGGAGGTGGGGGGGGGGGCGCCTAAATTTACCTCTGTCAACAGGAGAACAACCAAAATCCCACATGAGTACTCTCTCCCTCCTCTACATAGTCTGTCATCTCTTACAGCTCATGAATATTCATGACGGAGCACGATCACAGCCACTAGGTGTCCCTAGCTGACAGTGACGCCTGGCGAGTGCTGCTTGTACCCATCAGGACAGACGTTCATGTTCAGTCCTGGAGCTTTTGGAAGCAAAATATTTGCTTTAGAAATCAGAGAAAAAATTAAACGGACTGATTATTGGGATTATGTAAATTGTGCATTCGAGAGAACCGAAATTATCGTCTGATGCGCCAATTGAATCTAGTATAAACTAGAGAAAAATTAGTCTCCGTGATAATAAGTATTTATGTAGTTTGTAATGCAATATATGTGCAAACAAATTCCAAGTTTAAAATTTGGTGTATTAGCATAATATAGTCAACTATTACCTTAAACAATCGTTTTGTTCTATTTGATATGTTGATTAATTAACAAAGATCAACCCCAGCTTACGATAAATCATTGTGACATCACAGTACTCAGTGACTTTGATTGGCCAGAATAATCAGGCTACAGAGCGCATGCGTTGAGTGACGTAATCAGTAGGGTTGGTTGTCTCGTGGCGTTCCGGGGATAGATTCTGTCAATTAGATCCACCTTTCTCATCGTAACGTAATCAACCGGAAGCCGTAGATTAACCAGTGGCGACCCCTAGGGAATACCGCGACAACCGATCATTTCATCACGTGACATTTATTCAACGCCTAAATGCAGTAACTGCTTAATTGAAGAAGTAATCAGTTATTGCCTTCTGGATTTGTCCACACCAGGGGCCGATCCAAGATAAAATTTAGAAAAAAGGGGGAGGAGTGAAAAAAATATGTTGGTCGAGGCACTACCCTAGTAAATAATGAGTGTTAAAGCCAAATAACTTTCTTTTGAAATAAATATTACTATACTTATCAATACAATATTATACTGTGAGAGCGACACCTAGTGTCTTCTTAGAGCTCTCCCGACAAATTTATAGTGCATATTAAAATTATTGTATGTTCTTTTTTTTGTACAATGTCAAATAAATGGGTCTGAGTCTGATATTTTGGTAATTTTGATAGATGTTGAGGCCCCCTGACCCCCCCCCCCCTTGTATCCGCCACTACTCACTCTTAATCCTCATATTATTGGATTATGTGCATGCCCACCAAACACACGTCGTTGAACCAATGTTATGTTGTATGAATTTGACTGTCAGCGTCATTATTACGCTGCATGGTTTGATTTAACTGTTATGCGTATGCCATCGTGCGTAGACTCGGGATAACTAAAACACCAGTCAGAAATACATAATATACTGTATTATGTATTTCTGGTGTAGAAAGTGTACACATTGCACACCAGTAGCTCGCCTACAACGCCTCATTTTCTCTGAATCTTTTGAAATATGTTTTTTAAGTGTTTGTTTTATTTGGCGATAATCTGGCTTCCATGTATAGGATGCATTGGCTATTTGCATTAACGTTTTGATATTAGCTAAGCCTTTTTTTTACTAGAAGTTTGTCACACCAAGGAAAATAGAATCTATTTTCCTCTATTTTCACACGTTTGTCTTAGTTGACAAACTGCTTAACATAAATCTCAATTTACTTTGATGGTGATAATCAAACGTTGTGATTCTCGCTCCTCTACAAACAACGAACGAAATGTGAGTCATGGTTAAGAAACTCACCCAATGTTGGTTTAATGTTGATTCAACACTTTTGACGTTGGCTCAACGTTTAATCGACGTTGACCTAACCTTTCATGTATTCTGCCGGGATACGTACGCCACGTGGTCTACCCCAGGGGCAGTAGTTAGTCCAATCAGACACGGACAATTAGTACACTGCGCAGCTGGCTAATTACCATATTCATACTTCCGTTTTAGTTACCTTGAATCACAAGGTTAAAGTTTACTTAATTCCGAATTCACCAGATCAGTGTCCTTGTTCCGAATTCATCGGATCAAAAGATAATACATCGAGTATTATCTTACAATATTCACTATAATAAACATTATTGTAAATAAACACCTTCAACACTACTAGATCTACTAAGTAACTGTTTTATCTTTCACAGTATAATTGGGCTGCTTTTATACGGCACTGAAATATTACACTTTTTTTTCAAAAATGACTTTGTATAGTATGTGTCATAGCATGTTTTTTAAATATCAAGCTACGTTTTTTTCTGGGGGGGGGGGGGGGTAGAGCACATGTAAACATGAAACAAACCCTAACTCGTTGCGTGTACTTAAACTGATGCGTCAGCAAATTAAGTTTATTCGACTTTAGAACTCGCTGTGAAAGAATTAAAAAATACAATGGCGTAGACTCATATCGTATTCAAATGAAAGAGCTATCTAAGACATATATGAATATTTCAAATTGAAAAAAACAACAACTTTGATTTATGTTAACCATTTCAGTGCTTTAACCCTGACTTTACCATTGTCATCTTCTTCCACTACAAGCCGCGAATTGCTGTCCTAATTCTCGACTTGTATTGGTAAACCAGTTTCATTGAAATTTCCGTTCTAAAACCCGTGGTTGTAGGAAAATTAAGTCAATTTTCAGGGATGTAAAATGCTGCCTTAATGCATCGTGAGGGCTTAAAGGGTTGAGGGTTGAAGGGTCAGTCACTATATATAAAGTACCAGATATGACCCTCTAATACCAAGGTATTAGACATTTCCCAGCAACCCTTAAAAAGCTGAATTATTGTTCTAGAAACCATGGAGACCAAAGGGTTTTTTTCAATTTGAAATCATCACAAATGTCTTGGTTATCTCTCTCTGATGCTTTTGTTATGGGTCTACGACCATTATAGATATGTGTACTGTCACAGTGCGGGGATCGACTTTAGTCGTCAGAATCTGACGTCTACAGACGTCATATTCTGACGATTAAAGTCGATCAGTCGTCAGAATCTGACGTCTAGAGACGTCAGATTCTGACGACTAAAGTCGATCCCCGCGCTGTAAGGGCTAATGGTCTATACGATTTTACCATTAGTGGATCTGCTACTTTAATTCCCATCATTCTTTAAATCTGTGTGCATTTTATTGAACTTAAGGGATCATAGCATCATGAAATCGTAATACATTATCCCACAGCAATTAATATATGCTCCCCTCACTTTGTTACAGATCTGGGCAACTTCACAGCAGCAAGCCTCGAACCAAGTCAACCTCCGCAAACTGTGCCAAAGGTCATCTCTATAGGCAACAAGTTTGAGGTGATGTGTATATCACCTGAAGGCTTGCCCACGCCAACAATGAGGTAGGTCAAGGTCATCTTACATTGTATAAAATCTCATGACTCAGCTTTAAATCTATGTGTCGTTCCTCGAGGCTTGCGACTCATGACCCAGTTTGGCCTATATGTGCAAAACTGAGACCCACCAAATGACATAATTGTTTTTTTTAATGTCGGCTCAACAATAATTAGCAGTAAGCTTATCGTATTTGCAGCGTTTTTTATTCAATTATTCCACTACGTTTCCCTTTGACGTTCTCACTGAGGTAAATGTTGGAACATTGGGTAAATATTAGCCCAAGGTTACAAACATTGGGCCAGCATTGAGCAGATTCTTTATGCGCCGGGCAATGCCTGGTCATCCGTGCAGA
Organism: Flabesymbios commensalis; assembly: GCA_964017125.1. Taxonomy (NCBI): domain Eukaryota; kingdom Metazoa; phylum Annelida; class Polychaeta; order Terebellida; family Flabelligeridae; genus Flabesymbios; species Flabesymbios commensalis. The sequence goes on from OZ024906.1 coordinate 5,300,104, forward strand.
AGACTCGGGCCAGAAGGTCCCTGGGCAGACAGGACGGCGGGGTAAGATGATCCCCTGTGTGAAGCGGACACCACTGGACCACTGCACGCATGACGTCATCAGGCAATCCATAGTGACAGGGGATCCCAACCCCGGGTCTGTACCCTCATGACCTTGTTGACCCCTAGTCTGTACCATCGTGACCTTTTGACCTTTGGTGACACATCCACACTGCCTGTCTGGTCACATGTAACAATTACATCCAGTAATCTACTTATCTGTCTGCCCCTGGCCGAGAGGGGGGGGGGGGTAATCATGTTAGAAAACAAACATTTACTGTAATATACTGACAATATATCCCACAGCCTGCTACACCAAGAGTTTAGATGCTGATTTAATGTTTAAGCATTCCGTTTTTCAGAGCTCGTATACTGTTGTTAAGCTTATTATTCAAGGCCCTATTGCCCTCATACCCAGTGTGGTCTTATCTGTGTTTACATGTAAATATTTACATTAGTTTACTCGATTGATTGATTGATTGATTGATTGATTGATTGATTGATTGATTGATTGATTGATTGATTGATTGATTGATTGATTGATTGATTGATTGATTGATTGATTGATTGATTGATTGAACAATTCTCCATCCATCCATACTTCATTCATTCATTCATTCATTCATTCATTCATTCATTCATTCATTCATTCATTCATTTCATTCATTCATTTATTCATTCATTCATTCATTCATTCATTCATTTCATTCATTTCATTCATTCATCCTCATTCATCTCACCATCCTCAGGAGGTTCTCCTGGCCCAGTTTAGCCTATATGTGCACAAAGGTGGCCTAAAGCCCGATTCATTTCATTTCATTCATTCATTCATTCATTCATTCATTACCAAGCAATTCATCAATTGAGAGATCAGATATTTTTTCAGGTAATTTCTCATGATTTATTTTGAGTGCCAACTCGTATTAATCGTCGTCTTTTAGGTAATACTTCATCATTTCTCACAATAATCGTCTCAGGAATTCTTTCCCCAATCACTGCTGACAGGGCAGACAGATAAATGTGTCTGCGTGACCTTTGACCTTCAGGGACTACTTTGTGTGACTAGAGGTCATCCTGATGGAGGGCGTGTGTTATAGGCTGGTCAGTCACTCCGTGGACAGGATCCATTCAATGACAGTCATTCTGTAGACAGAGCTCCTTTTACTCCGCATTCCCTGAAAGCCAGGCTTTATACAGCTCCTCATGATCAGACAGCTGGCATTACGTCAGCCAATCAGTGTCCACCTCACTGCTCTCTCCGTACCATCAGAAAGTTAATGCTGCGTTCTCCAAGCTTATTCCAGTCCGTTGGACCATGGAGTCAGGTCCAATATGATAGTAAGCTTTTCGGGTATTGCTCAGTCAATTCTCAAGCGATTTCGCGAAATTTTGCAGCCATTCTTATCTAGTCATTTGTCAACAGCCCTGAAAAGTCAAAAGTTAGATCATTTGACATGTAACACAATAATCTGAGAATAAACCGGAATGAATTTGGTAGCTTTATAGAGGGGCGTCATAATTATAAATTTACTACATGTCAAATGGTCTAATTTTTTAATAGTCAATATTTTTCACGAAGATGCCTAATGACTAGAAAATAGCGCTTACATAATTCCATGGAAATCGCTCGAGAATTGACTGAGTAATCAACGAAAGGCTAACTTTTATTTTGGACAATCCTCCGTTGTGGAACAGACGGAATCGTCTATAAAAATTCCAACCCGTGTCTTGCTTGAGGTTTGTTTCCATTTGTCACTCTTTACCCCTTTCAAGCGTGAATTCACCATTGTCATCTTCATCAACGACAAGCCGTGAATTGCTCTCGCAATTCTCGACTTGTGGTGGATGAAGATGACTTGAAGGGGGTGTTATGATTAAAACAGTTCCATGAAAATTTACGTTTTCAAATTCCTAGTTTTTAGGAAATTAAGTGATTCTTCAGAAATGTAAAATGATGCTTTTATGCATCGCGATGGATTACAAAGTTAAAACAGGAATTTTTGGCAAAAATTCTAGCTTCAAATAACGGAAACTGCTTTCATGGAGAATAGACACTTACTCAATTAAATTAAATTATATGAAAAACTGTGCATCCACCACCAACTATGATATCAATTTTAGTGACATCTTGTTTTCTTTAAAACACCCTTGGTAAT
>OZ024906.1:5302497-5417555 GCA_964017125.1 Flabesymbios commensalis
TGGGTAGACTGGAGCAATACAGAAAATGGTAGAGGAGACGCGGGTAAGGTGGGCGCCTCTTATCTTACAGATGGACATGGTGACCCTTGACCCCTGTGGTACCAGGTCCCACATAATACCACACACATCAAATATACACCCTTTGTCTTCTCAAGGATCACAATAAGTGACTGATTGCCGGAGATACATTGTCCCCTTTGTGTTATTATAATTGATTTAAATTTTCACCCACTTGAAGTTGTGTCTCGCTACCGCGACTCACAACTTCAAGTGGGTGAAAATTACTTACATTTGCACATCTTAATATTTAAAGCGACACAATCAGGCTAAAATTGTAAAAAATCGGTAATTTTATTTTGGCTTCCTAAAATGACCATATGAACTGCAAAAAACTGCTTATTTTCCAGTTAAGCGAGATATAGAGACGAAACTCCCGTATTTCTTATTTTGGACATGTATGTCCGAAATAAGAAATCGGGAATTTCTATATCTCGCTTAACTGGTAAATAAGCAACACATAAATTTAGAACTTTTGCAGTTCTAGTCTAGTCTATGGACATGTTTACATTATATAGTCTTATTAAGAAGACAAAATAAAATTACTGATTTTCTAATGATTTTAGCCTGATTCAGATTGTGTCGCTTTAAACGCTCCCAATAATAGTGAATTAATCAGCTGATAAAACGGATAAAAAATGACTTTAGTCGTGCTTAGCGGTCTCAGGGTTCGAGAGCTGTATTTCTCAGAAATTGTCCAACCATTTCAAATGAATTATAATAATGATTGCTTCAAATAATTGATGTGTTGGTTTGACTTTATGTGTTCTAATTTACAATTAATTGCACGTTTTACGTTTGTTTAATATATTTCGTGCCTTTTCCTCTGAAAAAAAAACCCGCAGCTGGGGGTGTAATTTCGTTCTTTTCTCTGCATTTGTGATATTGCAGAAACTTTTCCACCGTGGTGGAATGCGTTTATAGTAAACTCTCGCCTAATATTGGTTTATTTATTCAACCAGCCTTGGTTTCGTGTCTGGTGGGCCATTCCAAGCACAGCTGATGACTGATAGCTTTTGAAGAGAGTGTTTATGGGTTTTAGTGAAAGCTTTCTCGCGGCTATAAATAGCGTGTGTTCGCGCATGCGTGCTCACTGTCACCGCGTTAGCTTTCTGATTTACGGGTTTGTTAGAAAAGACGATGGGGGGTGCCGCAAATGGAGAGAAGAGCAATAAAATGTGTGGTGACTCCATCACAATGGGTGTGTTCACGTGCCGTAACAGCCCGAGCTGACGCTCTGTGGAGATTCCTCTTCAAACGTGACGTCATCACACAGCCTCGTTATGAGTGCCAGGCGGGAATGTCCCATGAAAGATGAGGTCTGAGACAATCCTACATAAATCTCTGTCATTTTAACAATGGCCGACAGCAATCACTTCTATCTCTGCTGGCTGTCCGTAACAATGACTGACAGAAGGCATTTATATCACTGCCAGCTTTCCGTAGCAATCACTGACGCTTTACACATTATTTTCGACCCAATTCTGTTTTAATGTTGGGACATCGGCGCGGACGTTGATACAACATTAAAATCCCATTGGGTGAACGTCTTATTTAACTGTGACAGCAGGCACTTCTATATGTGTTAGCTGTCCGTAACAATGGATCACAGGATCCATTAATATCACTGCCAGCTTTCCGTAGCAATGGCTGACTCATTGCATATTAATTGTTATCAAAAGTTCGTATTTCACACTTAACAGGTACAAATAAATATATTCTATTTTATTCACACCAACATGATAAGTCTTACGTTATTCAGTTCCTTTTATATTATAGCTCATATATTAAATAGACCTGATCGTTTCTGTTTATACATAGACGTATGGATCTGTTTATATAAACTGGGAGTCTACTGCGTTCGCTGACATTTAGTCTGAAGCGTGTGTGAAAGTGATTATATTCATATATATACATAATAAATAGAAAACATGATGTCATTGAAATTACAGTTAAATATATAATAAAATAGAAAGATCAAATTTATCAAGTCATTGTAATTACAGTTTGTCATTTAGGTTGTCAATGACGACTTCTCAACTTGCCTGGAAATAGTCATTGATAACAAATGTTTAGGCCTACTCATATCAAACGAAATTTTAAAGAGCTCACTATACCTACAATAGGCATACTATCTATCACTGCAACTACTGGATTGACTTATGTACGCATAATGTTGGGCGAACGCTTTAGACGTTTGTCCAACGTTATGCCAACGTCTAGGAATACCCCACATGTGCTTGTCATCTCCTCCAGGGAGGCTATATTTTTGGTCGTGTTGGTTTGTTTGTCTGTCTGTCCGTCTTTAGAATTATTAAAAAAAATAATGAACGGATCTGCATGAAACTTGTACCAGAGGTGTGTCTCAGACCAAGAAACAATCAATTAGATTTTAGGGATCCATTTGCAAATGTTGATGTTTAAATACCTACCTATTTCACACTAACACACGTATTGCTGAAATACAGCATGTGACATATCTTGAAGAAAAAAATACCTTTACCCTTAGAACACTGACCTATTTTAGTCCCAATATATATGAGTGTTTCAAAATTTAAAACACTTTTTTATTTTTATCAATTGGTTATGCAGGTGCCAAGAAAAACGCAGAATGGCTGCTGGAGTCGACATCAGTGTTCTAAGGGTTGACATGATATTATTAGACATGGTATTTGTATTCACTGTGAGATGAGAATAACGAGAGGAACCTTGTATTACCATTTGTATTGTTACAATGATGTCAAAAGGTTAGGTATTGTATTATCGCCCATCCAGCTGATGTCGCGTGGAATCTATTTGTCAGGTTTGGACTGATCGGTTGGTTACGTGACACAAACAAATCGTTTGTCTAAATATTTACCTACTTGTGGTGATGCCTTTCTGTTGCCTAGCAACCCGTCTATGGCAGGTAAACTCCTACAGCGCATGCGTGAGGTGTGTGGTCTAAGAGTAGAATCCAGATTAAGTCATATGAGACAGATAATGGAAAAGATGATAGGAAAATAATCTGCTTTTTCTAGATTCCTCTTTTGGTTTTTTTACAGTTAGGTTTTCTCGCCTAATTAAACAACGTGATTATGCTGCTACTGCTGTCTTTGTTCCTGTTCTTCTGTTTCTGTTGTTTTAATTGATGTTGCTGTTGTTGAAGCTGCTGCTGTTAATACTAGTTCTGTGTAAAAAAAAAGTATAAAATCCATCGAAGATCATAGATTTAAAATTTCACTATATTTTACTTCGCCATAAAAGTATCATCGTGTAATTATACATTGTTTTGTATAATTATATGTATATAAGGGATCTATTGTCACCATCTACTTTTATATAGGCCTACTTATCCTATTAAAATTCACAAACATTGACAACAGTGTAGCACGTGTTTTAATTTATTTGCAATATTTTGAAATATATAGGCATAATGTGATTAAAATGAATGTCGTTTTGTGTCTACATGATTGTGAACTTTCTGTTTGATTATATAGATTATTATTGACATTTTCTTGCTTTTGATATTATTGTGAAACCTCTAAATAAGTGTTTGTATCTCATTGGCCTTTCACGATTTCAATTCTAAATCATTTTTTTTATTTGAAATTGTCTCGCTATTGCCACCCACGTTTTTGTAATTTATCTTTATTTGTTTGTTCCATTCTTGCAGAATATTTCATATTCAAAAACAGTTGTTCAAGCTGCGAACGATGTCTTATTAAATTGATCGGTCAGCTATGCAGTTATTCTGATCAATAGAATCATTTATGAAAGTAAATAGTTTAACCGCGTACATAACCTTAGAAATAATTGGTTTTATTGACAATTTTTGTCAACGCTGCTACTTTGTCATCGTTAAAATGGTAATGCTAGCTTTAATATAAATGTCAATATATATATATATATATATATATATAGGCTAAAGTTGATATAGTAATTGAATTTGATTGACTTTGTATTTATTTTCGCCTGACCAGACATGGATTTGAATTGGATAAAAGCGCTGTCTGTGAGAATCAGTAAACCCGCCTAATCTGGTAACGAGGTCATTGTCAGGGGTAAGGTCAAGGGGTCATCTGTATTATCTGACCTAATTAAAGGCAGTCAGCCGTGCAGCGCCGTCTGGAGGTATTATAGTTAACTATAATTGCTTTCACCGCCTGCCCTCTGTCTGTCAATACCGGAACTAAGCTGTTTAGAAAGTACAATCAACTGGGCATGCGTGTAACAATGTGCATGCTGGGAGATCTCAATGTTGACAGAAGTTCTCACTGAACGAATTCAATTAGAAATAAATATAGACTCACCAGTGGCAGGTTCACTCAAGTATAATACCCCCCCCCCCCTACCTCTGATCTGGTTATGTAATTCTCATTCAAGGAGGGGGACAATCACATTAACCTTTACAGCGCGTGGATCTATCTATTTATCTGTCTATAGGGATTGACTTTACACGTCAGAAGTCTAAAGTCAATCCCCGCACTGAAAGGGTAAACATATTTATAATGACCGTAGCCTCAGACCGCCAGGAATCAAATTTCGAATCCTGTGTCTGGAGGACAGTGTCATCTCAATCATCTCACCATCCTCATAAGGTTCTCCTGGCCCAGTTTAGCCTATATGTGCACAAAGGTGGCATAAAGCGCGATTCATTTCATTTCATTTTCCGTAGACCCATAACATAGGTATTCAAATAGAGCGGAGAGAGCTAACTAAGCCTTTATGATGATTTCAAATTGAAAAAAACCCCTTTGGTTTCCATGGTTTAAACAAAAATAGCACTCCGCTTTTAGGGTTAGCAATCACAACTACACAAAACCTGATGCTGGTTGGATTCGAATTTTTCGTAGTAAAAAAATAGGTGAAATCAGATATATTAGCTGGTGTTTTTTTTTCACGTGCACATTCGTGTCTCTGGAAGGCACATGCTGCGACAAATTAAAAGAAAGCAATCGAACCAAACGTGGTATGCTTTATTCACATAGACTAAAGAAACCTTTAGCCTGGGTGTCTTATTTTATTTTGTAAGCGAGTATATTCTGATCTACGAATCTTATCTACTGCAAGTGAGTTCTTTCTTTGATTTAAAATACACATAATATGTACACGCATGGCTCAAGACTTGTAGGACTATCCCCACGTCACTATCAGAATGATTAAACCTCTATACCGTGGTCAACTTGGCCAGTATGAACACCAACTGTAGATTCGCGAGCAAAGTCTGGATTCGTACATCCGAATCTATTGTTTTAACAATAGACTAACGTCACTGTTGTTTTTAAATATAGAATAATGAATATCCATTCTAGAGCCATAACAAAGTTATTGGAGGCAATATATTTAAATATCTTGAGCTTTCGTTAACTGATTTTGAGAAAATAGTTCAGAAAATAATGAGGTATATCATATATTTACTTGTGCCTACCTTTCCGTTTCCTAGCTTTTGAGACATAGACCTTTGCGGGTTTTATTCTTGAAACTCGACCTATGCAGTTTTCCCAATTGCTCACAGAGCCTGCAGTAAATCGAATTCCCTAATCTGTTGACGCGAGGCATTGACCCATAGCTGGGCTAACGTTGGGCCAACGTCTTTCACAATGACCCAACTTTATAACTACTTTGGGGCTGATGTTGGGCCACCGTCTTCGACAACGGCCCAACATTATAACAACTTTGGGCCAATGCTTCATGGTTGCCAGGAACTCATTTCCCAGAAAGCACAACATTGTCCCAATGTTGTTTTTTAAGGTGTTTTAACGTATACTACGCTGGCTCAATGTTTCATCTTTGCTAGCATCACAGCAAAGATCAGACGTTGACCAATGTTGGTTTAAAGTTGGACCAACGTCTGCGACGCTGGCCCAACTTTAACCCAAACATTGGATCAGCATCTCTAGGTCCCCCCCCCCCTCTCATGCCCTGGGGGAGCGGCCAGTTTTTCCGCCTCCCTCATTCAAACCTCTGATGTAGAAATCACTTTTGTGGCCAGTGTTTTGCAATTCAGATCCGGGCCATTAGGGATGGTGCAGGGCGCATGCGCAAGCCTCCTTGTGTCTGAACAAGGGGTCGTTTATCACGTGACTTGTCAGGGTGATCACGTGACTCTTGTCATGGTTGTTACGGCTTCAGACTACCAGGTGTCGCTCTGATTCATACCTGGGGAGGAAGAATGCTCTCAGCAAATCCAGAACGTTAACCCTCACAGCGCGGGGATCGATTTTAGACGTCAGAATCTGACGTCTGTAGACGTTAGAGTCGATCACCGCACTGAAATAATAAAATATTTATAACGGCCGTAACATAACATATGGATTCAAATGAAGCAGAAAAAGCTAACTGAGACATTTACGACGATTTCAAATTGAAAATAACCATTTGGTCTCCAAGGTTTATATTAAAAATAACTCAGCGTTGCCAGGATAGCTCATTGGTAGCGTGGTTGACTCAGAGCCCGGGGGTAGCGGGTTCGAATCCCGCTGCGGCCGATAGCTTTCCTTGGTGCACACATATACAGTGACCCAAACTGTTCAAATTCATGGGATGATGACAACCGAACGTATAACCGATTCGCGCCGCATAAAAAAAAACATAAAAAAAAATAAAGTAATCCAAAATGACCAATATGTCAAAGTTGACATGTAAACGGTCAATAAAACCTTTAGAAAAACAAAAACAAAACATACCTGCTTTTTAAGGTTTTAAAGATAAAACGTGACATCAATCAGCAAGATTTGCAAATAGTTGACCTCCATTTTGTCATATCTGAATAAGTTTGACTCACTTGAAGTTGTGGATCGCGACAACTTCAAGTTGTTGAAAATTCCAATCAAATAATTTAAATGGTTAATGTGTTAGACTTAGCTGTTTCTGCTTCATTTGAGTACCTATTTTAGGTGTATGCCTATTATACTTTTGACGATATCTTCTGATTCAGGGCGTTAGTTCGATAATGGTTTAATGGATCATTCGATCCGATTGTAGCTTGAAACTCAGAAGTAGGGCTCGAATCCCCAACTGGTCGGAAACTTGTCATCGAAGTTGTGCATATACAGTGCTCTAACAGATCAAAAGAATGGCATGTGCATTGCTTCAGTATAAAGACCCGTTGAATTTATTCGATAAGATTAGAGCATATAGTCTGGACGTCGCGATTTTGCCACAATATTTCCACCACCGGCTGTGACGTTGGCCCAACACTGGACACATTGTTTCTGTGTGTTAACATTGACTCGCTTTATTACTGGATATTTCTTCCCCTTTTTCGAGTTTCTGGGTGTTGTAACCAAAAAAGTCGATCAACCGATACAAACTAATCCAGGTAGGCCCTATTCATCATATCACGCCATTATCCCAATGTTGATCTAATGCTCGTCCAATGCCGGTAACTGAATCTAATCTGGATCTGAGCTTTCTGATCAGAAAGCTCAGATCCAGTCATTCTTTCATAAATACTGCTTCCTATTCAGGTGTATAATTTTATTCATTGATTTTCTTTTTATATTGGACATTACATAATAATTTTGGTGTTTTTCCTTCAGCTTTTATCCCGGCGCACTTACACCTGGTTTCACGCGGAATAGTTGTTGAATACTGTGCAAATAATTATTCTGTCGTTCCGTTCACCATTATATGTAGAAAAATTACATGATGTGAGATCTTAACCTTTTATCAAAATGTTTTCGAAAGATCTGGACGTTACTTTCCATTTTCGGAGATAATCCACAGCAACTTTTAAAATTGCTATAACATATAGAGCTTGAAAACAAATGCAAGACGTTTACTAAATGCTAATGTCCCAACATTAAACCAGCATTGACTGTATTATTTAATATGGAAAACCTTTCTACTTATATTAAACATATTTGTTGAACAAATTAGAAGATTCTCTAATGACCCAGTCAGTAATATATTGCTAGGCAAAGTATTATATATGTTAGCAAAATGTGTGCTAAATATCTAGAAGTTACTTTCCATATTCTCGGAGACAATGCAAAGCAACTTTTATAATTGCTAACATACTGCTCGAATACAAATGCAAGACGTTTAAGAAATGTTAATTTAATATTGGACCAATGGCGTAATATTGATTACATTTCTATATTTTTTTCGGTGTTTAAGCCCCCTATAGATACCTATATCAAACATGTTTGCTGAACAAAATAAAACATTATTTAATGACCCAGTCGTATGACTTAGCAAAGTATTAGCTATTTTTTTTAACCCTTTCAAGCCTGAATTTACCATTGTCATCTTCATACACTACAAGCCGCGAATTGCTGTTGCAATTCTCGACTTGTAGTGCATGAAGATGATTTGATGTGGGCGAAAAATTAACTAAAAATGTCATGTATTGGTTAACCAGTTTTATGGAAATTTTCATTCTAAAACCCGAAAATTAAGTATGTTTTAATGATGTAAAATGATGTTTTAATGCATCTTGAGGGCTTAAATACCATAATCATTTACACGACACAGTGCTTCACAGGTGAACAACAGTTTATAGCGGATGGCTGTACATGTTGTACGAAGTCACTGGCAGTGCTGTTAATTATGACCAAACTAACTTTGGTCCGTATGTTACCAACACAGTGTTGTGGTGTAACTGAGAACCCTGTCAATGTGCAGATGAGGTTGTTCAGACGTAACTGAGAAGGTTGTCAATCTTGTGATGCTGTAGATGATGATGTATGGTCACGCGTACACAGTGGTCACACGCCACATGCTGTCATTATCAGTGACGGATCATCTGTAACGACGGGTGTAGCCAGGAAAATAACCAAGGGGGTCCTATAGGCCCAACTTTTTTTTTTACTGACAGCCCTCTTTGTTCATACCGGGTCCAATTTATGAAAATAATCAACAGTTGAATTAAGTATCCTCAATCAAGGGGGTGGGTCCTATATGTCGGGTGGCCAGATATATTATAATCAAGCGGGGATAATCCGTTTTTTCATACTGGTTTTGGTTTTGGTCACCGAGGTGAATATGTAGGCTTGTAAAGCGTTTTTTCACCCAGTGTTCAAATGAAAAATGGGTGTTACTCAATACTTCTGTATATATTTTCAAAGTGCATTTTTGGAGCGAGGGACAAACGAACAACTTTCAAGCGGGTAAACATTACCCACATTGGTTGATTTTGAGACCAAACATTTGCTAATTTTGATGTTTAAACATACATTTCATTCCCTATAGCAGTGCTTTGATCGGCTAATAAAAGGGACGCGCATTTAGTTCATGTTACATGACCTAGTCGCAGGTATCTTTTTTTCAAATTTTATTTATTAGTACTTTGCTACCTTTGCGCTGCCGGAAATCCAGTTCCCGCTGGTTCATGTCACCACCCTCGCTGTGTCTTATCCACAAGATTGCACGGCGACAGGTACCAGCGTAATAATCACCCTACAACCAATCAAATCCATTACACGTTATCACGTGGTGTCATCACGTGACAGCATCATGTGACGTAACGTCATATCACGTCAGCTGGACGTCTCATCAACAAGATAGTTATTAACTCTTTCAGCGATGAATTTTTTGTTTCAACCATGGAGACCAAAGGGTTCTTTTCAATTTGCAAACATCATAAATGTCTGAGTTACCTCTTTCCGCTTCATTTTAATACTTATGTTATAGGCCTACGGCCATTACACATATTTTAATATATTTAGTGCGGGGAACGTCTTCATACGTCGGAAGCTGACGTTTTCAGACCGTCTTTATACGTCAGAATCTGACGTCTACAGACGTCAGATTCTGACGTATAAAAATGGTCCCCGCACTGGAAAACAAATCAGTATGTACATGCAAACTGTTTAGGTATTGTTCACGTGTAAGATAAAATAATTTCGAAAATCCGAATTATTTTAAGGATGGGTTTATGGAATGTATTTCTTTTTTATGTTGACATATAAAACACATTTAAAATGTGTGCACTCTCGTTGAGATTAAAGTCTCTGATTTTGCGAAGTGGGGATAAAGGATTGATTAATTGAATATAAATGTTAACTAGAATAATTCATAATTATATGATATTACAATAGTCTATAAATATAAATTGTATGTATTACTTATATCAAAAATACATACAATATAATGTATTTCTGACTGTAAGTGTGTTCCGTTTGTGCAAAAAAACAAAAACATGTGTATAAAACCTAAGTATATACGTGGTATACGGCCAGACTAACACAGCTGGCAGGCAGGTCTGCTGGGCCTTAAATCACAAGGTTTTTGTTCTGGTCGTTTCTCATTTCACATTTCGCCTTGTGTCTGTTGGATCATTATACACCTTACATGGGTAAACCTGCGACTCGTGCTCAGCACTCACTCAACTCAACTCACCTCACTGACCTCACCTCACCTCACATCACTCACTCACTTCACTCACCTCACTCACTCACCCACTTCACTCACTCACTCACTCACTCACTCACTCACTCACTCACTCACTCACTCACTCACTCACTCACTCACTCACTCACTCACTCACTCACTCACTCACTCACTCACTCACTCACTCACTCACTCACTCACTCACTCACTCACTCACTCATTCACTCATTCATTCACTCACTCACTCACTCACTCACTCACTCACTCACTCACTCACTCACTCACTCACTCACTCACTCACTCACTCACTCACTCACTCACTCACTCACTCACTCACTCACTCACTCACTTACTCACTTACTCACTCACTCACTTACTCACTCACTCACTCACTCTCAGCGTGCTTTGGTATTACAGTGAGGGAGGGTTCATTTTTTATCGGGGAGTGTGTATTTTTTTATCCTCCTGCTGGCACACATCGCCATCTAGGGGCCTTTCTTTGCATCCTCCATATCCAGCAAACACTAGAAATTGGACCAATGCTGGTTAAATGTTGGGCCAGCGTCGCAGACGGTGGGCCAACGTGAAACCAGCATTGTTTCAACGTCTCGTGTTTGCTGGTTATCTCTCTGTTGTACTACATTATGTCTCAGTGGGTCTTATTATGGAGATATTTGCAGTTTTTTTCAGCCATTATTCAGATAATGAGAATAATATCGGCATTGTTATTTATGTCCGTCGTTTCATATCTCTCTTGAAAACGATGTAAATCTGACGAACGTATGACGTACATACCCGTCATAAAACAATAACTGGTCAATACTGTATTTAATATCACACAACGATTTTGCTGAACTCGGTCTTTGACGTGGATGCTAAAACAACTAGCTATTAATGTCACATATGAAAATTACCATTCATTGGATTTGCAATTTCACGCGAAATTAAAAACGCCTTGTTTCAGTAATCGTTGTTACAAATATAAATACTCGTCTCACTGTAAGACATGTCCTTCTCAGCTGTGCGACATGTACGTACATCAGAAGGAAATATTTTTCATTGAATTCCCTATTTGAGCTATTCAGGGATACCCCTGCAGGTTTTATTATCCAGTTCCCATGGGAATGTAACCTCTATTATATGTTTTAATTATTAGACTTAGACTTACACAATCACTCTAATTTCGTGGAGATATATTAACTTGATTAGTCGTTCGGTTTATAATCACATCATATCATACATTATTTATGCTGTTATAGATATTAATATACTCATTAAACTGTGTTGTAGTGCAGGCGCTACAACATGTCACCAAACTCGTTACAGCACCATCATATTATCATACCAAACTTTTTAAACTGAATATTTTAGTGCGAACATACTGTTATTAGTTTGATATGTTCTTTACCACTTTTACTATACACTATAGTATATTGTAATACTAGGAATTTTTACTTAAATGGCCATACTGGCCGAAAAGTAAAGTGAAAAAGACATTTAACTTACTTACCCACTTACAAATATAAAACCTTGCCAGTGACCTCAACAGTTACTGTACTTTAGACGTCAGAATCTGAAGTCTAGATTCTGACGTCTCAAGTCGATCCCCGCACTGAAAATGCTAACATTTAATGTGTTAATAATTTTATCAATATATTTTAACAATGATAAAGTAAAATATATGAATAATTATTGTTAAAACACCAGACAAGCTTATGGACTTTTTACCAAACATGACTATAAGTAGGTGGCTGAATATAGTAGTTTGTGATATAGTCCATTTTTTTGTGATATAGTCCTTTTTTTGAAACCATCTGGGACACCCCCCTGATGGTTCGAAGGGTTACATATAAAACTACGACTTTTTATAGATGTAATTTTTTTTTGCACACATGCATCTTTAGCAGTCAGGTGGTGCTTACTAGGTTTTGACTGACGTTATCATATCGTGCATCATACACTGTAACTTGTGGCTTTTGTTTGACTGTTCTTGTTCCCTCAGGCGTTAAATACTAACTAGCCTCTTTCAGAGGTTCTACTTAACATACCAGACTTCAACCCCTTCAACGCGGGGATCGACTTTAGACGTCAGAATCTGACGCCTACAGGCGTCAGATTCTGACGTATAAATGTCATCCCTGCACTGAAAGAATAAAACATTCATAATGGCCGTAGACCCATAGCATAGGTATTCAAATGAAGCGGGAAGAGCCAACTAAGACATTTATGATGATTTCAAGTTGAAAAAGCCTTTGGTCTCCATGGTTTATATACAAATATTTCACAACATAAGATCACTGTGGGTTCATGTCACCCTCCAAATTCAAAAAGTGATAACTGTCTACTTTTCAAGTAAGCAGTTACTGCTGTTTGCCATCGCACGTAATATATAAAGGCAATGACAGCATGACGGTGGCAATTATACCCACGTTTTTTCAAGACCTTTTCTTAGGCTTGCAAAGCGTCCAGCATTTCCAAGTATGTGTCCGAGCATGTAAGAATGTGAAAATCCAGACTCTGGCGAATTTCCTTCTTCATTACAAATTAGGGAATAAACTAATAAAAATTGATGTGTGCAAGCTATGATCTCAGTGAATGTTGAAGGAGAGGTTTACAAAAATCGTTTATTTATGCTGAATTTCAATCTTAAGCAGTGTATAATGCAAATGTGATACACATAAACCACTTCTGCTCCTAAGTGGTTTTATTTAGTTTATAGACGTCAGAATCTGACATCTAGGAATCACATCAGAATGTATTTGGTGAAATCAGGTCAGTTTTATTCAAGTTGGGAATTGCGGTCGCAATTAATCTAGGTGAATAAAATGACGTTACATATGTCTACCTGGTTGTTACAGGTTGCCATTCGTAATAAGAAAACAGAATATTTCATGGCACAAACATCCCAGAAATATAAATATCATAAATATCAGAAAATAACTACCCCCCCCCCGCTATCACGACTAGTCAAGATTTATTTTTGTAAAAGTAAGTTTTTTTGGCGAGTCATACATTAAGACTTCATATTTGTCAATCACACTTAATGGTCGGTGGTCCAGTGCTGTCTGAATGTTGGCCTAGTGCGGGTGATGCTGGCCCAGTGCTGGTGATGCTGGCCCAACCTTATTCTAGCATTCAGTGTGACCTGGGTTCATGATCTAACAGTAAGCACATATTAAATGCTCCCGGTTTAATGCTGGGCCAGCGTCGCAGACGGTGGTCCAACATTAAACCAGCATTGATTTATCGTCTTGTTTTACTGCTATGATCTCTCCGCTATTCCCACTATGTTTATTACCTCATTCAGATTCATAAAGACATCTCAATCATGCCAGGTTATGAATACTTACAAAATATGAATGAGATTTTATTCATAATTATCAGAAAAACTTGTGATAAGGAATGTAATAAGCTGACATTGACGAGGGTTATTAGCCAATCAGGTGGGCGTTCAGCGTCACGTGTTGTGGTGACATGTAAGGTGACAGCTGATTGGCTGATAACGGTCTGCATCCTATCTGGCCTTTCGGGTAAATCTACACTATAATTGTCCCAATTTGTCCAACTTACCCGCAGCTGATGTCTCTATTAACTCTATCCAAGTCTGTACTGAAAGCATTTAACCAACATTGGTTTATTGTTGGGCCAATGTCTAAGACATTGGCACAGGTCTAAGCCAGTCTTAGTAAGATTGTGATGTTGTAAGACAAATGTTCTGAGGTTTTGCTGAGTTTTAAGGCTGGTGATCTGGAGGTACTGGGTTTCAAATTCCGGAAGTTGGTCATTGTGACTGTACATAGTGCTCCAAAGGGTTTAAAAGTATTTCCCGAATCATGATTCCTTCGCTCGCGGTAACAAAATCGCTTTTCACAAAACTGTAATTTATTTCGATGTTTTTTTCAATTTTTCGTAAACTCTTGACCTTGCAAAAATTGACTGATACATCATTTTCAAAATATAAATAATCAAAGAGAAAACTACGATCCTTATGTTGTTTTATTAATTTCCCATTCTTTCATACAGATGTTGCACAAAAGTCATGTTTATTGTATTTAATGTGTATATTACTAGTTCCCTAAATACATCTCTATCTATTTAATTAAATTGAAATATTTACAATTACAAAAATACCGTACACGATTTATCTGAGAACTGACACTGACTTTCTATTTGCCTTTAACATCGGTTTAATGTTGGGCCAGCGTCTCAGACGCTCGCCCAACATTGAGCCGACATTGGCCAAACGTCTTCTACCAGTCGCCTTTGTTATTAGCTGGTCTTAACATCTGCAGATATTGTGATAAATGATGTAATTTCTTTGTGGTCGTGTGGCACAGAAGCGTTACCATGGAGACACCACTGACACCACGTGATGTGCCGAATCAGCCAATCACATTGCCAGGTCAGGAGTTGACGCTTTCTTTTGAAACGAGTCAGATTCTCCGTGGCGTAATGTTGCCGAATATGATATTAATTATTTTGATCCTGCCCAGTCATTCATCCGGGACATTTATCATCCGCCTAATTAACATAATTACCTATGGTTCTCTGCCGGGCCGTGAGAGCCGCCTTGAAGCTGAAACATTTACATCTTTCGGGTAATTTGTTATTTTATTAAACCTCTATTTTTCACACTTGTGATGAAAGCCAATCACATTATCCTAATAATTAAACATGTTCAGAAGCGATTTCGCCAGCGAGAAACAAAAACTGCTAATCTTTTATTTATTTCCAAATTAAATTTAATCTACTTTGTTTTTTTACAGCAGTGTAACACTTTAAACCCTCAGAGCTGATCAGTTGGTCTTAAACCATTAAAAACTGTGAAATATTCTTATAAACCATGAGGACCCAAGTGGGTTTCTTCAATTTTAAGTCATCATTAAGGCTCTTTCCGCTTTATTTGAATATCTATGTTATATGCCTACAGCCATTATACATATTTTACTATTTCAGTGCGGAGATGGACTTTAGACGTCAGAATCTGACGTCTATGGACGTCAGATTCTGTCCATAGACGTCAGAATCTGACGTCTATGGATGTCAGATTCTGTCCATAGACGTCAGAATCTGACGTCTATGGACGTCAGATTATGACGTCTATGGACGTCAGATTCTGTCTATAGACGTCAGATTCGGACACCGTACTGAAAGGATCGAACCCCTAGAGTACTGGCTGATGTCATACGCACCCCCCCCCCCCCCGCCATAAAACATATTTTCATCGACTTGAAGCTGTGTCTCGCTACCGCGATCCACAACTTTAAGTCACTGAAAATGATTTAGTTAGTGAGAACAGTTCTCCCTGGTATAACGACCAGACGTGTCTGTGTATCTCCTCACTGTACTCATCTTCAGATGCGAATTGCTCACGTAATTCTCATCTCCAGGTGAATAAAAAATTATTTATTTTCATACACGTGCACCTAGCTTTCGTAGAAATTCGTGCAACTCTTTCAAATGATAATTTTCTGTAATTTTCAAGTTATTGAATTGTGACAGCAATTCTCTGTGTGTAGTGGGTGACTCGTGGTTTAGTAAAGTCTTAGTATTTATGCCATTTTTTTGTTGATGTTGACCTTTGCAATAACTTAGAAGTGCATAAAAATATAATTGCTAAATATATATATTTGTACCATCAATTCTGAGTTTATGACGAACAATCTTATCAATTTTGGATCTTATCAATTTCAGTAAATTATGTCACGTAGCCCCCCACCCCCTCTCGTCCATTCACTGAAAAGCGCGGGAACAATGACTCGTGCTGGGGTAGGGCCTGGACCTGGAGAGGGCTGAGGCAGTGGTTCCCTAGAGTAGGATGGGGTGCTTGTATTGTGTTGTATCACTGTTGAGCCATCGTCTTCGATGTTGATCCAACATTAATATAATGTCTTTGCTGAGATTGTTATCCCGGGGGTGGGTGGCATGCTCGTGGTGGGAGCCGGGGTAGCGGCTTATAGAGGGAGGGGGTGCATGGGGGGGGTGGCTCTTGTTAAGACAAGATTTATGGACATCTCTCTGGTTTTGACTCGTCCCTTCTCAGAACCTTCTGCCAGGGTGGACAGGTTGAGTCCCTTGGGATGCCCCCCTCCCCCACCTCACGAGGCCAGTTAATAAAAGTGTAAGATTATCTTAGCTTTTTCTAATTTTCAATATTTTGAAAAGTTAAGACCACCTTAATTTTTCTATTTGGAATGATATAAATTGCGGATCATCTAAGTTGTATGATTTTTAGTGGGAGGTCCTCTAGACGCCCTGGTGAAAGACACTCCAAAATAGTACAGCCATATAGACTAGAGGTATTTGACCACATGCCGCTACATCTCGGGTTCAAATAAATTCCGTGTTTTAGGTTTTTTTTATAATTCTGAATGAAATAAATGTATTACTTTTATAGTTATTATGAATAAGAGTTAATGCTCCGTTATTTATATTCGTGATATTCTGACTGTATGGCTGGATCCAGCACTTCTAGAACAATCGCTTTTGATATTTGTTATGTTTATTTTGTATCATTTTAACCCTTTGAGTGCGGGCGACGCTTTTAAGCGCATTCATACTGTTTTCCCACAACTAAAATTTGACAGAAATTGAACAAATATGCATGTATAAATCTTGAGTAAAGCCCCCATTGTGAAATTTAGCAGGTTTAATTTTTAAGTGAGGAGGTATTTTCCTTTCATTTGAAGTTGGCAATTGCGTGAGCAATGCCAACTTCAAATGAAAGGGAAATGTTAAGTAGTAATGAAGCACTTAAAGAGTTAAACTGGGAAAGGTGCAGTTTCAACTTGAAATTGAAAAAACCCCGAATAAATCGATAGTTTTGTATCCCTTTAGCATTATCCTACCATGGTATTTTAATGAATTGTAATTGTATTCAATCTGTGATACTTGTAATCCCTTAATATGCCTCAAGGAGTCTGAGTCAGAGATATAGACCACACTTAATTCAAAATCAAATCAAATCAAATTCATTAGCACAACAATATCATAATATCGTACTGGCCATAAAAACATAATATGTATCAGTTATTACATGGTTATAATATATGGTGCTACTGTCAAATACGTACTTTGATATATATATGCATAGCATCCAAGACAACCAGAATATTCTTTATATGAGCCTATTTTACATTAGGATTCCCTAGTTGACTTTTTACGCTTCCCCACCACCACACACACACGTCATGAGGCGGGGGGGGGGGGGGTTCCAGGGGAAGTTGTTTGTTGGTGGAGGGGGGGGGGGTTGTCAGGGAAAATGAACAAGTCATTGTCATCTTTTGTCATCCGGGGTTTAACCATAGATCACGTGCTAATGACGTCTAGAGAACAGGTGAACCAATCAGCATCGGCCTTCCAGGTCACAGTGGTGTTACAGGGTCAGCAGCTGGAGGTCATCAGGTCACCACAGGGGTCAGGGGGTCACTGGGGAGCTGTTGTCTGGCCACGTGGGAGGCAGACTGTTTCCGGGGGGTGAGTGTCCAGTAGACGTAATCACCCACCAGTGACCAGATGATACAGTCATTTAGTGAGTCCAGGTTGTTCACTCTGCCGCCTGTCCGCCCTCCGCTGTCACACACCACCATCGTAGCTTATGACGTGTTAAGCCTGCTTTACATATTTTGTTGATGATCTAATTAACGGAATCCAGCGAGAATCTCTTAAATCTAAGAAAATGACTTAATGAAAACCTCTCGGTGATAAATGGATATTTCATAGTTTTTTTGACAGTGTTGTCATTTCATGGTAGGATAACCTTGCAGGGTGTTTTCCTGCATTTACAAAAGTTTGTGTGAAGCTAACAAATTCGAGCCCCTGGGAGGATATAAAGAATTAAATGTGTCGATGTGTCATAAATATAGTAGTCATGAGGCCGCAATGTATAAATACAGTATGTTATTACAGCTTCCTTGATAGGCCCCTTTATCAAGTTGTGGCAAGTTTCATATGATGTGATTTCCTACTTTAAAATAAAAAAATACATTTTGTAATCATATTATGTTAGAATGTAGCAATAGGCCATTTTTTATAATAATGATAAAGCAGACGTCCTAGGGTTTATCTACCAAGGAACAGGTCTTGTTTCTAAAAGGAACATCTAGCCATCACGTCAGCCAAATCTACTCTAATGCGAACACAGGAATTTGGCAAAGCGAATTTTAAAATATGCCCTGAATACAAAAATTGATATACCGGATACATCTTCATTGTGGCTAACTACAAGGTGGTTATATATAACCTCCTTGCTAACTATAAGGCCTATTCGACTGGGCATTTTGGGTGCAAAACAATTATGCACCTGCGCAGTGGATAAAAAGTGCCACACGAAGCTGCACCAGCCGAATACGATTTGATAACGCGGTCCAATGTAGAATACGGTAACCAATAACGTTCTTAGATTGTAGATAAACTGACCACGTGACTTTACTGCACCGTTGTGCACACTCTTTTCAATGGGTAAACGAAGGTGCTGCACCACTCTACACAAATTTAGGTGTAAGACCACCCGAATACAAAAAGTGCTGCACCGAAACAGCCCCACCAAAACGACCCAGCCCAGCAGACACAAAACTTTTGTATACCATTTGTACAACGTCGGCCCAACATCTTCGACGTTGGTCCAACATTGTACAAATGTTATACATTTTTTTTGTGTTTACTGGTGGGGGTGCTGCATCGAGTTCTACATCTTCAACTATCAAGTCGTGGGCGACACGCAAACGAGATCTGCGATCTGGGTCTAGCAATGGATGGACAAGATGCGGGTTCAATATTTATCGTTAAATTGCACAGCAAAACACAAGTCTCCGGCCGTCTGGGCATGTCTGGGGGGTGGATCCCCTAGACATGCCCAGAACCCTTATCAGCGAGCGAAGGAAAACGCTCTCAATAACCCACCATGCCCTATCACCCCCATCATCACATCATCATCTGTACATCATTCATTTCATCAATTGACTACAACGTTTTTATCGTTACAATGTCACTTAAAAGACCATTTGTGCCGAAAAGTTACGTAAAGCAATGATTTACTACTACTACTACTCAATATTTATCGGCCATTATAAACTTGTGAAGTTGCGGATAAGTGGGATATTATCCGATGAAAATTATATAGCCAACATGTATTCCCAGAATAACTCTATAACTCTCACCACTCACTTCATTCACTCATTACCATGGAAACCAATTGATCTGCATTCTTGGAACTGTCCCCGCGACATCGTGGTGGTCATCTGGAGAGGACCATTATTTTTAATGTTGTGGGCGGTCATTGTTGTTTTTGATGCGGTGAGGGGCTGGCATGAGCTCGTGGGGGAGGGGAGGCAGTAAATGTGAAAACATTTGTGAAGGAGGGGGTGATCTCAAGAGATAGGAACAGCATATGGCTCAATCATCTGTCACAACGAGGCTCAGCATGGCTCGGGGTCATCTAGTACTAATACCTGACCCTGATGTGACGTTGAACCAATGCTGGTTTGATGTTGGGCCAACGTCGCACCCAACATTAAATGAGCATTGGTTTACGGTCCCATTTATTCTGGGAGTCGCTTATTATATTGTAATGTAATATAGACCGATAATGGTGAACCACAGGGAAAGTGTAATTTACCGGAAATATCAGGGGAAACTCTAGGTATCGTTTAGGTATAAGTTTTCTGTTTGAGAAGTTGGCTACATGGCATTTCTTATTGTAAAATTGTTGGCTCGTACACGTTCAAAAAAACATTGAAAATCCAGTTGTTGATCCAAGATATGAAGAAACCGATGCATTAAAGCATCATTTTACTTCCTTGAAAACATACTTTATTTTCCTACAACAAAGGGTTTTAGAATGAAAATTTTCATAAAACTGTTTTACCAATACATGGCAATTTTTTAAAATTTTCAAACCACATCAAATCATCTTCATCCACTACAAGTCGAGAATTGCGACAGCAATTCGCGGCTTGTAGTGGATGAAGATGACAATGGTAAACTCAGGCTCGAAAGGGTTAAATGGATAAAATTTAAATATCTCCCCAAGATATTAAAACCTTTTCATATCCAAGGTGGGCATATGACTTAAGCCAATTGAAACCAGGTAGATCTTCCATTTTTTTAAAATGATTTTTTTTCATTTGAAGCTAAAGGAATTTTAACTTCAAATGAAGGTAAAATAGACATCACGAAAATCCATCATTGGACGATTTCACATTATTCAAATTAACAGAATCATATTTATCATGACAGAGATGACTATAATCAAGGAAATTTAATGTCCTTGCTATAATACAAAACTATAGTCTACACAAATTTATAGAGTAGGCCTATCAAACAACTGAAAAAAATTGGACAAATCCTTATTTCAAATTCCAAATATGTCGCGGAAATGTTTTTCCGTGTTTATTTTGCATAAATATGGATATTTTTCGTCATTTGAAGCTGGAAATTGCGTTAGCAATTCCAGCTTCAAATGAATGAAAAATAGAAACAAACAATTCAGCTGGGCATGGGAATTGACACGTGGGACTAAATCTCAAGCCAAGGAGATCGGTGTATTGGCACACGTGATATGTGGGAGTCCAAATAAACATAGTTATGAAAAACCCCAAGCTTCATGGCATGTACCCTGAATAACGAAAAAATAAAATAAGAAAATTAAGAAAAAAATAATTCTTGGTTCTTTTCAGAGACGATAAAGTACATTGAGCCAATGTTGTTTTAATGTTGATCCACCGTCTACGACGCTGGCTCAACATTAAAACAACATCGGTTTAACCCCCTGTTTTCGGTGACCACACATGCTGTGTATTGCACGGAGACAAATCATTAAACAATTACGTAAAAATCCGCAATAAAAACCGACCTTTCAACATCAAAGACTTTAAAGTGAAAAAAGAGGCTATCTGTCATTTAGTTAATCAGGGTATTTTTATGTGTCGTGGACTTTGACAAAGTGACGCTCACAGAATATGTAAATCACAGGTCGCCTCTTAAGAACAAAAGTCCACTCCGGGCAGGTTTACAATGTCACCGTCGAGTAATCTGCATAATTTATGCACAGCTTCGCGGAGCGTGTAATCGGGTGTTTGGTTGTGGACCACGTAACGTAAGATCATCAATTAGAGGCTTTCACCACAATGTCACCACAATGTCACCACAGTGTCACCAGAAAGTCCCACAAAGAACTTTATTTTTTTCCCTGTAACTTGACAACAAAGGTTTAATGAGAGCAGATCAGTCATTGTCTGAATAAGAAACAAACAACTTATTTCTAACCAACATTACCCCCCCCCCCCCCCAGAAAAAAAAAATTGTTTATTTTTTAACTAGAACTGACAACTCACGAAAAATAGAAACAATTTAACAGGACAAATATATTTATGAAGCTATTAGTATCATTTGAATCTCAGTGTTTATATGTCACTCTTTGCGCTCGTGTACATCCAAACATGTATAAACCCACAAATAAAAAAATATCGGTGAATAAGATGACGTCATGTTTTGTGTTTTAGATGGCTGAATCCTGACAAATCACCAGTGGGAGAAGTAGGTCGGGTCAAGGCGGTGAACGGGACGTTGACCTTGAGTAATGCTCAGGAGACGGACACAGGTCATTATAGCTGTGAGGTCAGCAACATGGCCGGAAGTAAGGAGAGGAAGGTGTGGCTGGTAGTATCCGGTAAGTTAGCAAAGATAAGCGATAGATAAAGAGGAATACTAACACATATAAACGATAAGTAGAGAGGAACACTATGCCAGATAAACGGTAAATAAAAACAGAAAAGTCAACAACATGGCCGGAAGTAAGGAAAGGAAGGTGTGGCTGGTGTAGCCGATATGTTAGCACAGATAAACGATAAATAAATATATAATAACACAGATGAACGATAAATAGAGAGGAATACTGATACAGAAAAACGATAAATAAAGAGGAACACTAAGACAGATAAACGATAAATAAAGACAGAAAAGTCAACAACATGGCCGGAAGTAAGGAAAGGAAGGTGTGGGTGGTGTATCCGATAACTTAACACAGATAAACGATAAATAGAGAGGAATACTAACAGAGATAAACGACACGCAAAGAGATACAATCCCAACACATAAGTGAAGAGAGGAAAGTGTCGTTGGTGGTATTCGATAAGGTAACAAAAATAAACGGCAAGTATAAAAGGGAGATAATACTAACGTAGATAAATGACAAGTCAAGGCAGGGATTACTAACACAAATAAAGGACAAATAAAGGCAGAGAATACTAATACAAATAAACGACAAGTAAAGGAAGGAAGGGTAGTTCGTAGTATCCGGTAAGTTAACAAAGATAATGGATAAACGATAAATGGATGCAATACTAACACGGATAAACGACACATAAAGAGAGAGACTACTGTCTATAGCGTTGGCTTAAAGTAGAGCCAGTGTCAGCTTCTGTATACACGTGTTTGACCCCGTAAAACCCGGATAGATAAGGGGTTTTATGCGCTCTATGCGGGGGCTTTCTATACCTCTCCACCTTCCCTGCTCCTCCACGTGCCCGGCACAGGACATAAACTTAAAGTTTTCACCTGGTGACGTGAGATCTCGTCTTAATGAGATCTCAACGAGAGATACAGTCTGAGAGATTAACGACTCCTGTCAACGTGAACCTGCGAGATTCTGCGATAAAAACGTTGCCAAGCGTTTTAAACTTAGATATACGATTCACGGCCAGGGTGTATGAGGAAGGTAAACATGTCTGACATTCATACCATAGACCCATAGAGTGGGCCCAGGTATGACAGTCATACATAGACTATAGAGTGGGGCTACTCTATAGTCTATGGTATGACAGTCATAACATAGACTATAGAGTGGGGCCACTCTATAGTCTATGGTATGACTGTCTTACCATAAACTATAGACTGCATGGGCCCACCTGAATTTACAGTATGTACAAGCATACGCTCACAGCTGATGCGATGAACTTAGTTACAGAAGGATCTCGCAATCCACTATGTTTTAAACCACGTTGTGGAGAGTGGCTTTTGCTGACTATTCAACTCACCTTTCTTATCTGGGTAACATCACAATAGCCAGGTAACATGCATTAGATAATATTATTAATATACTGTAAATACGTCCGTACAAAATCATTTATTTTGTAATAATACCATTCAAAATAAGTGCCCAACCCACATGTGGTTTATAAATCAGTTCTGATTGTTATAATTATTACATACATGGCATCAATCCTCACTCTGACTCAATGTGGTCAGTTATCACCTATAAGTTTACTCAAAACTCACTGCCCCACACCCCACCCCACCCCTTCATCTTTCTTCACACCACCTCTTCTACACCAGGATCTATCACCATTTCAGTCATGCGCACTTACCTGCCAGGTGTGATCAGTCAGCTTCCCCTGGTCCCCACCAGGTGGATACGAAGTCTGACGTCGCGTGTGGTCGCTAGGTGGGGCTAATATAACCCGCCCGGTCACAATCAGAATTCAGTTCAGAGAAACCCAGCCTGTTTCAATAACTCGTAATGACAAGTTTAAAAAGTATAAATCAACAGAAAAAATGACGAACCTGCTTTGGCCTGTTCATGATAAATATTTGGGCGCCTCTGAACTCGGTTTGCTGGTGATTTGGGCTCTATAACAAGCAGCCACCATCACATGTCATCAGGCCTATTCTTGCACTCAGGTTGTTGGCTTTCATTACGAGACGTATGGTGAGATCAGCCCATCTCGCATTCTCTCCTTTTCGCTTCATTGCACCGTTTGATTTTGCCGTTCCAGATAGATATTCGTACGAGAAAATGCATACTGCATCATACAGCACTCGTCACCAAATCAAGTCCTCGCCTAAAGGCTTGGGCTTGATGTGGTGACTTGTGCTGAGATGAGCCCATCTCGCCTCCCCAGCGATGCCGTATGCGTATGTTCCAGTAGTAAACACAAGACGTTAAACCAATGATGGTTTGATGTTGGGACAGCGTCGCAGACGGTGGGCCAACATTAAACCGTAATTGGTTCAGAGGGATATTAGTCCTCAGACTACAATGACGTCAGGCCTACAAGGTGGGGATGAGGATCAAATAATGCTTCAATTGTCCATGGCATTAAAATTACCCAGAAATATATATTATTAGGCCTATGTATCCATTGTGTCTAAATGTGGATCCCACTGACCCCGTCACCCTTTATCATCGCTCTAAATGTTAAAAAATATCGTTATTTGACACTAAAACTCAATCGGATGGGGCCTCCATACCCTTGATGCAAAGATTTTAAAATATCGTTTTCATCAGAGCCCCCATTTTTCAAATTTCTGGACCCGCCCGCCACTGAGGCCAGTCAGCTACCATATATCTAATACACGAGGCACATATCTTGTCGCCCTAGGATGTACCGCTTACTGTGTTTCCTGCCTTTGGATACAGAGGGTCTATTCGCGCCCTGGCACTTGTAGGGTGCATGTTTTCCCGCCCACTAGGTGGGGTACCAGTCACACAATCATGTTACCGTCGGCTCAAATTAACCAATCTGACACGTGTTGTAACACAGTCTCGACCTCTAACATACCCACATATACCACAGTAACAATCTCACCCTCCAGTAATCCTTTTAGTACAATATTGAATTGTTTTTTCTTCAATATATTGGAACCTTCAAATAAAACAATATATACTATATACTTGCGATTCAGGAAAATAAAAATGATAAATTGTCGGCCCATAATTATCGTCATCTGAGTATACACTATTCTATCTGCAACTATTACGCATTGCAGATATAATAGTGTAATATTATCCCCCCCCCCCTAAATATCATAGTAGCAATCGCAATCACAATATTTTCATTTTGACTCTAAAATGTCTAGTTTCTCGTCAGGACATAGAACTAGACATGGATGTTAAGCATAATTTTGATTATAACAAATAAAAAATTGTTATGTCTTTTTATTTGGAACTTGAAAAAAAGTCCTTCCGCCCCAATCAAACATCACAAACTGGGGGCCCCGGGGTAGTGGTTAGCGCCGCTGCCTTTCACGCCATAGTTCGGGGTTCGGTTCCCGGTCTCGGCGGTTTGAAGGAAACAAAAATGTTTCTTCCCCATCCACGTGTGAAAGTCGGTATTGTGGGGAGCCTCCGTGACCGAGAGGTAGCGTGCTCGGCCTCAGACCGCCAGGACTCGAATTTCTGGGGGACAGCGTCATCTCCATCATCTCACCATCCTCAGGAGGTTCTCCTGGCCCAGTTTAGCCTATATGTGCACA
Organism: Flabesymbios commensalis; assembly: GCA_964017125.1. NCBI lineage: Eukaryota > Metazoa > Annelida > Polychaeta > Terebellida > Flabelligeridae > Flabesymbios > Flabesymbios commensalis. Next base: position 5,328,124 of record OZ024906.1, read on the forward strand.
AAGGTGGCCTAAAGCCCGATTCATTTCATTTTTTATCTGTGGATTTTCAGATCTGCGACAGACAATATATAAAATATAGTTATTCAGTTCAATTTGAAGTGTTCTTAACCCTTACAGTCGTCAGAATCTGACTGAAGTCGATCCCCGCGCTGAAAGGGTTAAATACCAGAGCAAATTATTTGAAAGGAAAGTCGTAATTATCTTCGTAATTATTCCAATTTTAGTATTCAATTACTTTATTCAAAGTATGATTTTAGTGCTTAAAACGACGTTGAAGATTAAAGGGTTGTATTTATTTGGTTTATCAAATGCCTTATATAGGCCTACTCGTCCCCCGCACAGAAGGGGTTTGCTGTGTAACACACCAGGGCCCGTATTCTCGTACAAGTTACGATAAATTGTAGGCTTCTGATTGGTCGAGATGGCCATCTCGACCAATCAGAAGCCTACGATTTATCGTAACTTGTACGAGAATACGGGCCCTGCTAGCTTGATTGCCACAGTTGCTGCTCCATGTTACCTGTTCATCGATCATGAATGACACTCTAGGTTATGAAACTAAAATTTTCCCCCACCTGAAGTTGTGTCTCGATACGCCTACAGCTCCAAATGAGTGCATATTTCTTTAATTTGAGACCAAATATTTGCAAATGTTGCTGTTTAAACACACTTTTTTTCCCAATATCAGTGATTTGATCGGTTGATAAAACCACATGTAACCACCAGTAAAAACATTCACCCAATGCTGGCACAATGTTTCGTGTTTACATCACTTCCGTGGCCCCTATGACCCATTGAATCAGTTAGAATGGTGACTCAAAGGTCTGGGCTCGAATCCCAGTCTGGCCAGATGTTTGTAATCGTGGTTGCGTATCTACAATGTCAGTGCTCCAAACTATTCATATGTGACTATGCAGTTCTGCCTAGTGTACTCTGCACTATACACAGTGATGAAGAATTATTGAAATCATTCAGGAACAACATAAGTCACCAAAGGGTTATAGTTGTAACTGAGATTTAAGTTCCACAGCTAAGCTCGCCTATGGTTGGGCTTTACCTAGCTGTTTTATATTGGCAAGTTAAATCACATTCATTGTGAACAAAATGTGAGTGAGTTTAAGACATCAAAATTTGCCAATGTTTGGTATCAAATTAAACAATGTCTTTAATTTTTTTTAAATTGTGGGTCGCACAGCGAAACACAATTAACACAAGTCGGTGAACATTTAAAAAAGATGACATATGGGAACGAGTTAAATGATAAAGTAATACTTCTTAGAAATAGAACTCGTTCAAATTGTACACTAATATCTGCCCACATTGCCTGCCGCCTCGCGGATATCTCGGCATGGCAACCACAGGTTGTATGGGGTGGGGGACTTATCTAATACTCCTGCTGGCTTTATCAGCAAGGACAAAAATGGCGTCAATCTGACAGCTTACAGCCCCACCTGGTGGCGATAATCTCAACCACACAACACGTGGAGAAACCAAAGGTTACTGCGATGATTATATTGGTAATGTGAAATAAAAATCCTTGTATTTTAAGATAATTTTGTGTTTCGCAAAAGTAATGTTCAAAAAGCAGGACATGTCCGATTCATTTGAGTGAATAAATAAATCGGAACTTTGATCACCTATGTCCATTAACCTATATATAGTGACATGTAAGTCAATTGTAAGGACTTTTTATTGTCAATACAATTGATTTTCTGTTTGTCTGTATAGGATAAACCGAACCAGGACAAACATTTGGAGATTGCGAGACGATTCAGATGACATTGCCCTCTAAACACAGGATTCAAACTTTGAAGCCTGGTAGTCTGAGGTCAAGCATGCTACCTGTTGGTCGTGCGACTAAAATTTCTATAGCATTGATAAACTGAATGAAAAGATTCGAAAAGTAACGATGACATAAGAAAAGAAAGTGATATCATATGGTGAAAATGATAAAAATTGGTGAGAATTCAGATGATTGTCACCCAAGACAACCCATGAAACAAGAGATATTGATCCAATGCTGGCCTAAAGTTGACCCAACGTCTACGACGCTAGCCCAACTATAAGCCAACATTGGGGCAAACCATCAGCTGATGTCTCTAAGCTAGGCAGCGTCTTTTTCTTTATTTTGACCCACTTTCTAGCTGATTACACAATCTTGTAGGCCTAATCTTGCCGCGGGGTTTAAAGTGTCAGTGTGTGTGATGGCGCCTGCTAGTGGCCGGGTGGCAACCCTAGGCGACCAGATAGCCCCGGGGTCTGAGAGCCGGGGGTAGGATCCTGGGACCCGGGGTGGCCGGCTGATCTAGGTATGTGTAACCCGGCCTGATACATTCAAGTGGCCAGCCACCCGGGGTGACCCTTAGCGTACCAAAAAACAGCCACCCGGGGTGACTCTTACCGTACCAAAGACGGACAAATAGACATTCTACGAATGAGAACCTTAGAGTACCAAAGCCATTCCAGTGCGGTCACCTTCAATTTATCAAAACCACATAATTCAGCAATTCGTGGGCAGCGTGCTCCTATTGCAGTCAGAATCGGACGTCTAAAGTCGATCCCCGCACTGAAAGAGAAAAATATTCATAGGTATTCAAATGAAGCAGAAAGAGCTAACTAAGACATTTATGATGATTTTAAATTAAACAGCCCTTTGATCTCCATGGTTTATGGACATTTAATATTCTATGTCAAGCCCAGCAATGAAAGGCACAACATCTGAATCGTATTATATTTAAAGACGAAATTTGTATGTTGGAATTGACGTCCTGGGCGATTATAACGTGCCTGACCTCGCACCCCAAGAATCTGGGCTCGAACCCTGTACCAACAGGGTGATGTCTCACATTATCTCCACTAGGAAGCTCGTATGTTCCAGTTTAGCCTACCTGTGCATTAAATCAGACAGACCCATTCAATGCATTACCATTTATTTGGACAAATTATTCCTCTAAAATCAGGAACACCCGCACCGATTTCCTCACCGTGGGTGCATCTATTTACACTAAGAAGTGTGTGTATGACACGTAGAGCGGGTGGATCTATTAAGGTGAAGAGGTGCCGGAATCATCCTATTTCCCTGGGATCAAGTACTTGATGTTCTGTTTAGTGAGAAACAATAAGAACCGGCTGCCGAGTCACGCAGAAGGAGGAGGAGGGGAGGGGGGGGGGGCAATTTTACTCGATCCCCACGGGACACTTATGGTCCTAAAGACTGACTCTGGGGCTCGTTTCACCAAAGAAATATTATCTTAACTTTTATTCAATTATCATTAAAAAGTTAAGATCATTTTAACATTTTACCTTTTTAATGATAAATGACAGTTGAGGTAATATTTTCTTAGTGAAACGAGACACTTGCTCCTTAAACACCTTTGTAGATTTGGTATGAATTAACCACCGTGTAACTGAGACAAAAATATTTTTTATTTATGAAATTAGCCATTTCCAATTTAAATTATTGGATTCAATGCATTAAAAGTCTACCACAGATTATTTTAAATACTTTAGCAGAATTGTACTTGTTTGCTTAAAACGTATACGTTTGTGTATTATTTTTTATATTTATGAGTTGAATCAGATATCTATTTATATATTGACTCTTCGCTATTTATTATATTTTAACTGTGTACTATTTATGATATTGACTGTGTACTATTCCTTGTATTCCCCATCAGTGGAGCCAGAGATTGTCCGTGGACCTCTCAGTGAGCGGGTCATGGAGGATGAGATGGCGATGTTTGACTGTCGTGTGGTCGGCACAGCTTATCCTGTCACCCAGATAACATGGAGGAAGATAGGATCCGCCATAGACGTAAGTAACCATGGTAACAGCGTGACATAGATGTGAGTAACCATAGTAACAACGTGACATAGACGAGAGTAACCAACCATAGTAACAACATAACATATACGTAACATAGACGTGAGTAACCATGGTAACAGGGTAACAGAGACATGAGTAACTATAGTAACAACGTGACATAGACGCGCGTAACCAACCATAGTAACAACATAACGTAGCACAGACGTGAGTAACCATGGTAACAGGGTAACAGAGACGTGAGTAACCATAGTAACAACATGACGCGCATAACCATAGTAGCGACATGACGTAAACATAGCATAGACGTGAGTCACCATAGTAACAGTGTGACAGGGACATGAGTAACCATAGTAACAACGTGATATAGACGCGCGTAACCATGATAACAACGACATAGACACGTGTAACCATGGTAACAACGTGACATAGACGCGAATAACCATAGTAGCAACATGACATAGACGTAAGTAACCATAGTAACAGCATAGACTTAATAATATTAACTCTATGGTAACAGTGTGACAGAGACGTGAGTAACCATAGTAACAACGTGACATAAACGTGAGTAACCATAATAACAGTGTAACATAGCTGTGAGTAACCAGTAGCGTAGTTACGTAGACGGGATTAACCATATACAGGAGTAACCATATATAGTAACATGTGAGAGAGACGCGATTGGCCATAGTAACAGCGTAATATAAACAGGAGTAACAATAGAACAGTGTACCATAAAAATGTTCTTGTCGTCCTTGAAAAGTCCTTGAAAGTCCTTGAATTATGTCATGTACGAGCCCTGTCCTAGTTAGCCTAACATACATTGACCCTTTACGTCCTATAGTATGTGATTGTGAGTTGATGTACGTGTGTATATATTACCCTTTGCGTCCTGCAGTATAGTATTGTTTGTGTTTCCTTCCAGATGACAGACGGTCGTTTCGTTGTTAACAAGGAGACTGGTACGCTAACTATATTACAGGTGAAGCTGGGAGATGAGGGTAACTACGCCTGCCTGGTCAACACCACGGGATATCCGCTAAAAACCTCTATTAACGCCCATCTGTATGTCAAAAGTAAGTGAAATAGAATAATTATGTGAACTATTATAACGCCACCCTATTTGACAAAGGGTTTATCTATATATAGAAGGACCTAGATTGACATGTTAAAAATAATTCGTGAAAACTTCTGTTTATATATCTACACCAAAATTAAATGAGGAAATATTGTAATTTCGACCTCCAAATATGTTTTAAAAAAGTAAAACTGTTACTGGATACACATTTAAAAAACCTCTTGCAGTATAACTAATTGACATGTTTATCCCAATTATATGAGTCATTATATCATATTTTACAGAGAAGTTAAAGTTTAAACCTGAGCCAGTGACGACCAAGCTGGAGCTGGAAACCAAGGCTGAAGTGCCGTGTAGAGCTGACGGGGATACACAGCCTAAGGTACGTTAACCCTTTAACACTTAAAGCGCTGAATTAATGTGTAAAAAAAATTGCAACCAAAGGGTTTTTCTCACCTTGAAATCATCATAAATGTCTTAGTTAGCTCTTTCCGATTCATTTGAATACCTATGGTATGGGTCTACGATCACTATAAATATTTTCCCTCTTACAGTGTGGGGATCGACTGTAGACGTCAGAATCTGACGTCTACAGTCGTCAGATTCTGACGACTAAAGTCTATCCCCGCGCTGTAAGGGTTAGGCCCTCACGATGCATTAAAGCATCATTTTGCATCTCTGAAAACAGACCTAATTTTCTTACAACCAAGGGTTTTAGAATGAAACTCGTTTACCAATACATGGCAATCTTCTTCAATTTTTAAACCACATCAAATCATCTTCATCCACTACAAGTCGAGAATTGCGACAGCAATTCGCGGCTTGTAGTGGATGAAGATGACAATGTAAAGTCAGGCTAACGGCATTTCATTTAAATCACTGATAGCGATCGCGTTAATTGCGTTTATATGTATGTTAGGCCTACATATCTCACTTTGATTGTAGCATATTTTAACATAGCTCAAATGTGGACCAATAACCGGTGATAATGAATTTCGAGTTGATAACAAATTGGTCCATTTCGTTACGTTTATAATTTTTTATTAATCGGCCTATCAGTGATCGTTAATCATCCTTTACTTCACTGACCTTGCTTTTTATTGTTGAGCCAATAATGTATTTAATGCTGGTCAAGCGTCGCAGACATTTGCCATTATTGTTTTAATGTCTCGTGTTTGCTGGGTAGATTTTGAGTCTCACCTTGAACTTTCTGTTGTAGATATGGTGGGAGAGGCCTAATGAGGAGAGTTTCCCGGATGGTGTCAGTGACAAGGATGGGATGTTGACCTTTGACAGTGTCAAGGACGAAGACACCGGGTATTATACATGTATAGCGACCAACAACCAGGGCAAGATCAACACAACCATACATGTCAGCGTCGTCAGTGAGTAATCAATCAATCAATCAATCAATCAATCAATCAATCAATCAATCAATCAATCAATCAATCAATCAATCAATCAATCAATCAATCAATTAATCAATCAATCAATCAATCAATCAATTATAGAGATAAAAATTTCGCTTTTTCTGTAGCCATATTATCTGATATTTTTTTCAAATTTCAAATTTTGTATTGTATTGTTTTTTATGCAAAGCTGTTTTTTTATTTTTATATTGTGTTTCGTTTCTGATTTTAGTGAGACCTCAGTTCAAAGTGCGACCTGTGAACAAAACAGCCATGGAAGGCCATCCCATAATGCTTCACTGCATGGCGATAGGACATCCTTCTCCCACCATACAATGGGACAAAAACATCAACTGGATCTTTGACCCAGATAGAATTGAGGTCAGTTCAGTACGATTTTATTTGTCATATGTCCTCCCCATAACACAAAACGATATCACAATGCTGTTTCAATGGCTAGCCAATGTTTTACATGTTGGCCCGGTATTGATCCAACGTTGTCACAATGTTTGTTTAACCCTTTAGCCACCTGTAACAATTATATTTGTGATTTCATTTTTTTTATTATCACATTAAACAAGTTAAAGATAAAAAATTGCATAAATTACCAAGATTTCAAAATCGTTGACCCTCATTTTGTCAAATCCGAATAATTTTCACTCATTTGTTACGAGATCCACAACTGAAAATTCAAACTAACTAATTTGGCAGTTGAAGGATTAAGCCGTGGATCATCAGATCGCAGGTTCGCATCCTACGATTAACACCTTGATAATGTAGCCCTGACATGTGACCTATGACCTGCTTCCCGCCGTTTAGCACTTCTCGTCTGCTCTCGTGGTGTTATCGTTTTAGTTATGTCCTCTCGTCCATTTGGCGCCAAAATAAACGGACATGCCTGGATCAGCAAACAGTCGTCTGCTGTGGGTGAGAAATGGCGGGCTTTATTTGTTGACCTAGTACTTGACGTGGTCACGTGTGGCGCGTGCCACGTGTCTTATATCTGGGTTATCACCTTATTAATGGACAGCACAGAGACACCTTTAGAGGGCAGGAGCAGAATATAACAACTAGTCCATCCGGCCCATCAGCTTATTACATTATTTTGGGGCGGATATAGCTTCTCAATGACGGAGGGGTTTAAAACTTGACAAAGGAATATTTATTTCACTGTGAGGGGGTCCGGGGGGGGGGTTGTGGCCCGGGGTATTTTTTTATTTTCAAAGGCTTTCACCTGCAATCTAAGGCATGTTGGGCACTGTTTGTCCCTCAGTATATCACCAGTTCATAAGGAAACCCCTAAATAAGGTGAGGGGGGGGGGAGGGGGGTTAAGCCATCACCCCCCCCCCACTTGGATCTCTACTGAGTCATGCATGCAATGGCACTAACTTCTGCTGATATTGACGGATAAAGGCAACCAGCAGTAACCATGTACCATGTAACTGTTTACTTTTCCACTAAGCATTTACTGCTGTTCGTTTTCAACTGACAAAGACAAAGTAGAAACTGTTTAAATTGTTCATTTATTGCTGACCAGTGATTAATAAATTGATGAAAAAATATAATAAGCTTGCGCGCCTTGTGGAGAATTCTGCTGAATGACGCACTCTACACATTTTTCAATAACACCATTTGTCCTTTTGACAAAAAAATGCCCATTTATAATCATTTCACACACTTTTTGACATTGTTTATATATCGGTCATCTTGCTCCTGGTGTCCCATCCACGTGTGAAAGTTAGTATTGTGGGGAGCCTCCGTGACCGAGAGGTACCGTGCTCGGCCTCAGACCGCCAGGGCTCGAATTTCGAATCCTGTGTCTGGAGGACAGTTTCATCTCAATCATCCTCAGGAGGTTCTCCTGGCCCAGTTTAGCCTATTTGTGCACAAAGGTGGTCTAAAGCCCGATTCATTTCATTTCATTTTTTGCTCCTGGTGTATTTGTTAGATTTAGCTTTGTATCCATGTATTTGAACAGTTATGATCACTGGTTGTATATTATCTGTTGTCATCTCGGCTGTCATGGTGACAGTGATGCCTGGTGACGGTATCTATGTTATGTTTGTCTGTGTGTCCCCTGTGTGACAGCTCCTTATCATACATCATCACAATACACGTCTCCCCGTCACGGTCACGCCTATAGATCACGCCGGCTATCACGCGCCCTCACGCCTCGCGCCCCGTGTCGTCTGCCTACCTCGTTAGTCCCCAAAATATCACCACAGACATCTTGCCCTCCTCTCCCCCATTCACTATGGCGTCATTCAACCGCGTATTTTAATGACCCACCCTAATATCTTCAGAACCCCCCGAAAGCGCTTGACAAAGATATAATAAATACAAATTAAATGTTTTTATAATCAAACGTGACTTCGATCAAAAGATGAGATTAAAAATGTCTGACGCATTATCAATAAACATAATATAGTGAACCCATGTATGGCTAATCTAAATTCCATGTTATTTTTTATGAGAATCGTTTGTCTATTGTTGAGAGAGACTAAGATAAAGTCAGCCATAAATTGTCATTGTGGCAGACGTTAACAGCGAGCACGAGACATTCATCCAGTGATGGTTTAATGCTGGGCCAGCGTTGTAAGCGGTGGCCTAACTTTTAACAAGCATTTTTAAATGTAGCCTATCTTGATTGCTGGGTATGTTGGGCGTGGATAACAGTCACTCTGGGATGGGGGTGGGGGTGGTGGGGGGGGGGGGGCTGTGGTGGGGGTGGGGGATGGGGGGGCTGATGGGGTCTGTAGAACCCCAGATGTTCATCAGACACCATAACGTGATCACCTGGTCATTTTCATATATTATTGGCCAGTCAATTAAACCCCAAAGCGCTGAATATATTTTATATAACCCAAGAGACCAAAGGGTTATTATTAATTTGAAAGCATCATAGTTAGCATCATAGTTATCTCTTTCTGATTCATTTGAATACCTATGTTTTGGGTCTACGGCCATCATTCAGGAATATTTTTACTTTTTCAGCGCGGGGATCGACTTTAGACGTCATAATCTGTCGTCTACAGACGTCAGATTCTGACGACTTAAGTCGATCCGTGCGCTGAAAGAACTAAGAATTAGGTACAGTTTCGTAAAAAAATATATATGTTTCTTTCCTCCCCTGGGCGATCACGTTAGTGGCTGCTCAACAAGCTTAGCGTCTTGCAGAGGTGCGACCAGCTTTACAATCGAATTGGACTCGAATATAAATCCTTAGAATTGTAATTCAATGACAAAAAATGTCTGAAATAAAAAAGTGAAATTGTCTTTCTGTGTTAATACATTAAAATAATTTGTCACACGTTTGAAAAATAATTGTCATAGACTCACCTAATTTAAACTATTAACTGGATCATCAGTCTAAAATAATTATGTCCGCAGAGTTTTTATAAACAGATCACAGATATCACAAAACTTCTAGTCACGCCATAATATGTTTTTATATTTATAAAGTCTCAACTTTCAGCCATTATTTTCACGTCACGAAGGAAGGCCTCGTCATGTGACCCTTATCACACACGCGCCTTATCACGTGGTGCATCATGTGAACTGAGCATGCGTCATCATGGCGGACATCCGGTGCGACAGTTAATCCTTCACGTCATGATTCTCTGGTTGTTATATTTTACCCATGTTTATTTACAGCTTTTTAAGCATGAATTTCCGTACCTATGTGGTGCACTCGGAGAAGGGAAAATACAGGTTTACTGTTATTCTTGCTATGTTTCTCCAGCTGACGGCAAAGTTCTTTCAGTGTTGTGCCAAATGTTTTGAGATCCTGTCCCAAAATGAAGCCTACGTTGGTAATGCATTATGCGCGTGCTGCAACATACTTTAACAATAACAACATCACCACGGAATTACCGCTTTATTCCAAATATGGCAATATCACCACGGAATTAACGCCTTCTTCCAGACAATAATGATCTATTTTTTGTAAAAATGGCGTTTGATCTGTGGATATGAGCGCATAATTAACGCCTGGGGGGCCAGACAGACTGAGAAATGGTCGCCTAATTAGCGGGGATAGGGGAAGATCCTTATGGGAAACATAACTCTCCCGGATGAGATGAGGTTACCCAGGAGACCAGCCCAGGTGTCACGTGATCCACGATTAGCCAATCAAAGAGTTTTTGTAAATAACAGTTTTGTAACAAATCTAACTGGTTTAGAAGACAATCGGACAGGAAATGGACCGCAGCGTAATATAGTGTGGTGGCATAGATTATGTACTAGAACTTCAAATGATGGAATAGAACATATTACTTTATTAAATGTAAGGTAACATAACGGAGGTATCATACATATATTTAATGGGACCTGAACATAATATAAACCGAATGACACCTTGGAATAAAGGATATATTCCTGGATACATCGAGAGAGAACGATGAATAGAATAAAAATATGTATCTAAACAGTTCGTAATTAAATTAATTAGAGCAAGTATGCTTGTCATTATTTGATGAAATGCATCTATTTCATTCTCCATACGCTTTTTTACGCTTTCCAGAGTGTTTTTTTTGCTACTATATATAATTAGTATGTTATACATAGTAGCTATTTTATCTCTGGTTTTGGTGCGGGAAACAAAATGATAGACCTCTATGGTATCTTGGCAATGCCTTTTAATTTTATTTTAAGAAGTAGTCATTTATATTACCGAAATACCCAGTTTTTATTATGGCAATGCCATATTTGATTTTAACAAGCTAACATTCTTGTATATACATGTACATATATCTCTCTTATTACTATGACAAATAAGTCTGTAATGACTTTTATTTCTGTCAATAAAATATCTGTCTGTCTGTCTGTCTGTCTGTCTGTCCATATTACTACGCAGGACTTTAGCTTATCCCGTTAAAGAGGCAGGAAGTCCGTATCCAAGGCCACGGATCGCCAGGTCTCCGCCTCAGCCAATGAGGGAGCTCTGATTTATGTGGCGACCAATCAGATGGCTATCAATTTTGTCTGGATTCTGGCACTGACAGACAGCTTTCTAATTGAAATGTTGAGCTGCTGTCAAGTAGGGATGCTGGAATCTACGATCGCGTGTGGTCATGGGGGGGGGGGCATCAAGAGGGGGGGGGGGGCGGAAGAACATCCCGGCAGCTAGCACTAGACTGTGATCCTTTGTTGGGTTAATGTTGGGCCAACGTCGCAGACGTCGGCCCAACATTAAAACAACACAGATTCCATTTCTCGCCGTTGATTCATAGATTCATAGTACCTAAGTTTTCAGTGCATGGAGCTACTTCATACTTCATGCCGCCGGTGTCAGGCTAAGTTAAGTACCTCCTAAAATCACAGACAGTGATGTGTATCGCAATAAAATCAAGCAGTAAAACTTTTTAGAAGTTATAACACAAACTATTCCACATTATTTGTGTTTGTATATATGTAGATGATTGGAATAAAAAAAAATACGATACACTAAAAATCTAAAATAATGCGGCATCATCCACAGACCTGTACTTCTTACCTAAAGTACACAGAATAATAATTTCATTGAGTTTAAAATGACGTTTGTTGCCACAATGTTGGTTTATTGCTGGGCTAGCGTTGGATACGGTAGACCAGCATTAGGCCGGCAGTTGGTGAACGTCTCGTGTTTGTTGGTTAACTTTAAAATTTGCTACAATACATCGTGTTGTGTGTGGTGAACTATTAAACGCGGAAGTAATATAGGCCTATATATATATCATCAAATTTCGGATTTGCACTTTCTGTTGTATAATCCCTTTTCTACAAACGACAACTCCATCTATTTGAACTTCATGGATTTATACAGCTCCCGGATTATGACGCATGGCGGAATGGCGGAAACTCATATTTTCTGTGTGTATTTAAGTCGACCAAGTGTTTTAATCAACGTGTTCCTGATAAGCTGTGTACATCATCTGACCCCTTTATCTCTACGTGCTGATCCATCAATCATACATAGAGCCGTGTTCATCTATAGGCCAACACCGAGAAAATAAAACATCAGACGTTGCCTACACTGAGACAAATATAACTTTACACATTAAAAATGTGGATACTTTGGAAATTAGTCAAAATGGTTATAAATTTCCTATTTTCTCATCTATTTTTGTGATTTTAAGATATGGATCAATTATTTCCCCGGTTTCTGGTTATTGGAGAAAGATGTGCTGGTTCGCGCGGGGGGGGGGGGGTCCTTAGAATGCCACCTTGTGTGTATGCTCTTCAATTCTGGCCCAATGCTTCTGGTGGCTTCCACCAGAAATACATAATAAGACACTTATGTATTTCTGCTTCCACCTAATAAAACAACGGTCCAACAAACACAAGACATTGACTCAATGCTGTTTTAATGTTGGCCCACCATATTCGATGTTGCGCCAACATTAAACCAGCATTTGACTAACATATCGTGCTTGCAGGGCGTAAAGTGCAGTCTCGCTGTGTCAATGTAGTGTTGGTTTAGTGTTGCTTGAACGCCTAGCGCGTTGTCCCACCATTGTCGCAGTGGTCTATATCTTTTCTTCTAGCCAAGAAATGTTGATCGAATGTTGTATTAATTTTGGCCAAGGGTCGCAGACGGTGTCACAGCGTTAAACCAACATTGTATCTGCTGGTGATTCTGAAACCCTCTCTTAAGAGGGGAAGGTCGGGAAAAACAGCCCCGGGGCGAAACAAATTGCCAGAAATGTGCTCCCCAGGGGGCGCACGTGTCAGTATTTACTGACGAACAGACAGACATATCTACAGACCTGGTCAAAAGTAAGGTGATGGATGCCCAGACATAAATCAACTGATTTCCGACCACGACTGTATCTAATATATTATATCAGCTTACTTCCGACCGGTACTGTATCTATTATACCACAGCAGGTTATGTTGTACGTGATATACAAGCTGACAGAAAGAGTAGGGAAGGGCGAGGGCACGGTCTTAGGTTTCACCAGCTCCTTATTAATCAAAACATTTAATTAAAAACTATGTTCTGTTGACGTCCTCACTTAAAAAAATATTTTTTGCAATTTATCCGGTGTAGTTTATTGGGTAAGATTCCAATGATATCCTACCGGCTACATAATAACCCAAAAAACCCCGGATGGTTCGAAACAAGCGTGTTTTGCTGAAGCCACTCCTGTATTGTACAACGATCTTCCAGACAATGTACGAAAGTCATAAAATGTGAGGACCTTCAAAGCCAATGTTTAAACTGCACTTTATCCTGACTGAAGTCTCTTTCAATTCTATATTACAAATGGAAGATTTAAACGTGATCACTGTTTTAAGACTGTATATATATCACTCACTTCAACGCAGAAAAACATATTGTGATGCATTGCACTAGTTAAGTAACATTATATGCATTGTGCTTATTATGTGTACATAATGTATGTTTTGTATTATGCTCATTTTTGTACTGGCCATAGGCATATCAAATAAATTATTCCTATTCGTATAGTATCTAAAATTAGTCTGTAGAATGCTCCTATCTATTTTGTTTTATTCTATGAGCGACTAGGCGGACTTTAATTGAGCGTGTCCAGTGTGTTTGACCTGTGTTTGACCTTTACCGAAGTAAAGCAGGTCAGGGCAAAGTATGTTATGATAGCTGGGTAAACTCCAAGAACACTTTATAACAAAACCGTTTGGTGGCTTTTTGATGATGAAGTCGACGAAAACCATTGGCTGATATCAGGGGATATGAGAGGGGGAGGGGCGTGAATCACGTGACGTGATAACTTAACATAATAAACCACGCCCCCTCTCTAACCGATGAGTCAGTCACGTGGGGTGGTCTGCCGTCACGAGATGATAGCCCAATGTTGGTTAAATGCTGGGCCAGCGTCACAAACGTTGCACCAGCATTAAAAGAGCATTGGGTGAACGTCTTGTGATTTCTGGGTTGGATCATAAGTCATCAATGAGCTTTTGTTCTGCCCGGGATTAATCTCTACACAAGATTTGAAATAATTTCTAAAGATAACATGAGGGATGTGATGTAATGGTTAGAGCGTTGAATCCCGCTTGGTGCAGGATTTTCAGAGAAATATCATGTTTCTCCTCTCTCAATTCTGGGACATTGTTTCGATGTTGTGTCCTTGGGCAAGGCTCTTCATCCTCAAATGTTTCACTTGACTGAGGTGAAAATGAGTACCTGGTAGGACAGATATGGCAATGTATACGATAATTTCAATGCGCCGAAATGGCTGCAGGACTGTATGTTCTCTGCGGAGTTACAATGGCACACGAATGAGCAGGTCCAGTGACCAGGGGGTAAAATGTGAAGTCGGATGATAGGTCTTCAGACTTGATATCAGAATATAAACCTGCACATTTACCTTTTTAACATGAAACACAACGTTGACTACTTTGTCATATGTTGGGCTAAGGTATAAGACAATGTTGCAAATGATAGTCTAACAGTAAATCCAAGTTGTGTAAAAGGGCTCCTGTAGATTATTTTTCTCGCTACGTTTTTTTCAAGAACGAAGGGGTGCGCCTATTATTATAAGTTTTTACCGAGACACGCCGTAAACCGGTATGTATGGAGTCATTTAATGAAACCAGATCTCCTCTTTGTGGAGCCTGTGTGTGTCTTTAGTCACTTCATACGAGAAACTCTGATTGAAGTGAAGATAAAGGAGAGAAATGGGACGTTGCAATAAACATATACACACGTAATAAGTCATATTAGAGCAGAAGAAACTCTAATGCAAACAACTCACTGACTTTTTTGAATATCAATTTTTTAGTGCTGCGATGAAATTTTATTACAAACTCTTTGGTATTGGCACGGAATGTATAATCTATAATACGTATTTATTCACACATAATAATAAACACACATATAGATCAATTCAAAATGGGTGGGCAGAAGAAATCTGCTTATATTTTATTTTTCTTTAATGTAATATGTGACAAATTCGACAAAGGAATTTAAGTAGATCACCGCACTTTCACTCTCATGATTTAAAATTTCAGAGGGTGTACATTAAGCCGACACTCTAGCGCCCCTAGCACTGGCCATCTCAGGGTGAATGAAAATTAACCTTTTTTATAAATGCTAAAATGGAACATAATAAATTAACGCTCAGAACGTTATTGTCGTGGGGGGTACCATGAATCATTTTTATTTAATTGCGCATTAACACGGCATGGGGTTAATAACGACCCCTAGGGTCAAAATGGGGTCAAGGAGAACTTGTGCCGTGTGCGTAAATCAGGTAATTTTATGACGTGTGAAGTGACGTCATAAACAGAGTGGCCGCTTAGCCCGCGCTGTTTATTTAAACCAACCAGCGGCTCTGACACACAGCCTATCGTCTGCCGGTTTACAACGCCCACCAACAAAACTTGGTGATACCAATGTTTGTATTACACATATTCAGACCAATATCAACTAACAGCTCAAAGATGTCTATTCACTTAATTCATCCAGATTTATACTTTATTAGACATATTCTTCATCTCTCTTATCAACGAGGCTAAGGTCACACCCACTTGAAGTTGTGTCTCACTACCGCGACCCACAACTTCCGAGTTGCTAAAATGACTGAAAATGACTCATTTTTGTTTGATTTGAAACCTGATATTTTTCAATCTCGATGATTAAAACACATTTCGTTCCCACTATTAGTGATTTCACTCATTGATTGATTGATTGATTCATTCATTCATTCATTCATCCATTCATTTATTCATTCATTCATTCATTCATTCATTCATTCATTCATTCATTCATTCATTCATTCATTTATTCATTCATTCATTCATTCATTCCTTTATTTATTTATTTATTTATTTATTCATTCATTCATTCATTCATTCATTCATTCATTCATTCATTCATTCATTCATTCATTCATTCATTCATTCTTTCATTCTTTCATTCATTCATTATTAAAACGGTTTAGAAATGATTCTGGTCGTGTTAGCGATGAAGGTCTTTTAACATTGAGTACTGTCTAATCTGATCACTGATCAAGATAATCATTTTTACCAACAGTTCTAGTTTTTCTAATCACAGAACTAAAACGTGTTTTTAATCTCCGCGAGATTTGGAAATCATCAGCCACAATTTAGACGAAAATTAAAATAATTTTCATTCACTTGGAAGTTGTGGATCGCGTCAGCGAGACACAACTTCAAGTGAGCGGAAATTCGAATTGAATTACTTGCCACGAATTCCTTAATTCAGTTAAAATCTGTCAAATTAATCACTAAGCAAATCATTAGATCCCCAAACTGTAATGTAACTTCGGCATGATGTGATGCTGTATCTTGTTCCAGTGCACTCGCTAGGTGTCAGGATAACTAGGTACCGCTGACCTACATGTAGGATCTGCTGTCGATTCTTTTACATTCTGTGTAAATTGATATGTAACACTGATTATTCGCCGAGTAGACCGCAAGTGAATCATCTTTATATTGGTAATCAACGCCATTTATTTCAATATGGCACCGCTTACATCTGTAAAAATAATAAGTTGAGCAGCTTAAGTCACGCTTAATTTGCGGAGCGCCATGTTTTCACCGCGTCATCTAACTCTGTCATAATTGAATTCTGGGGAAATTATTCACACATTGTGGCGGAAACGTCGGCTGGAAATGATGGGCTGGTTACACACTGTCTAGATATACGTCTCATGATGAGTTACACACTGTCTGGATATACGGCTGATGATGAGATACATACACACAGTATGGATGTGAGGGTCTAACGAATTCCAGATTCCACCGACAAGACCCGAACACTGTAACACTGGCTATGGTGCTAAAATAGAGAGAAAACAAACGCAAATAAAGTAAAATGATATTGAGGTTGTTGTAAAATGTACAATAATAGAATTTTTTCATTATTTCAAGACAATACTCAATACAATTTTTCCATGATTACCATATGCTAATAGACATATCTACGAAATATAGACAATATAGCCCATCAAACATGAGACGTTTTTTTGAATGCTACCCTCCGTCTGGGATACTGGACCAACGTTTAAACTACATTTATTATTTAAGTGTCAATGTCTCGTGTTGGCTATGTGCTCGACAAACGCGCTATATCGGTCCAAAGTTGTGCTGCTGAAGCCGTCTATATACGGCTTCAAGCAGGCTTTAGATCAATAGAAATATCACAAAATTTGCTAAGATTGTTTTAAGTAGGTGCTTAGGTAATCAAATACTTCATTATTAGAAATGTCTATTTTTCATCAATATAAATATGTTTCGTCATTTGAAGCTGAAATTGCGTTAGGAATTCCAGCTTCGAATAATAGAAAAATAGCAGCAAACAATCCAGGGAGGGGGTGAATGTTGGCCCAGCGATGTCCGTTAGTTTAGGTAGCATCGATCCAATGACTATAGATCACATTTATCTTAACAAACAAAGGGTGTCTGCATATATGCCACTAGATGGCCGTGGTGGTTCTAGCATGTCAAAGGTTCCTGTTAAGTGGCTACAGATATGTCAGGTGCTGCCCCTAGTGGTAGGGATCGGTACTAACTCCCTCACAGCAATTATGACGCTCATCTTCAGCGACATCTGGTGCGAAGTTAGTGAGTGAGAGAAGGTGGGACATGGCAATGCCATGTTCATACCACATGGCTATGCCACATGTCTATACCACATGCCAGTTGAGACTGTATGAGCACAAAGGTGGCCCAAATGCTAAAATCCCATTGATGGTTTGATTTGACTGCTTGATTGATTGATTGATTGATTGATTGATTGATTGATTGATTGATTGATTGATTGATTGATTGATTGATTGATTGATTGATTGATTGATTGATTGATTGATTGATTGATTGATTGATTGATTGATTGATTGATTGATTGATTGATTGATCGATCGATCGATCGATCCATTCATTCATTCATTCATTCATTCATTCATTCATTCATTCATTCATTCATTCATTCATTCATTCATTCATTCATTCATTCATGCATCATTTATTAATTCCAGCTTGCATTATTCGGCATTTTTGTTGATTGCCAGCTTGAAATAGTAAATGATGATCCCACATAGCCAACATTGTGTCAGCATCTGTTGTTTTGATAATAGTTGCTAATTAATAATTGCTTTAACCCTTTGACTTCCAGGCCGGGGTGCATGCCAGGATCCAGATATACTGGTGTAGGAGTTCTATTTTTCGTCACTTGAAGCTGGAATTGCTAACGCAATTTCCAGCTTCAAATGACGAAAAATACATAAATGTAGTATATATTTGACGAAAATTTGTGTCATTTTATGGTTACGTTCATTGCCGAATGACGACGGAAATTTCCGTCATGTATGGTAGTGAAAAGGTTAATCGTTCCATTTGGGCATGGGAATTATGATCAGATACATTGTACTTGTACTGTCCATATCATACGAATAACGAACCATTGAAATTCGTGTGAAAGGATGGTGGTTTTTTCATGTTAAACGTGTAGAGTAGATTAAGTTAACCAAACATTGTGTCGGAAAAATGACAAACTTGCTCAGTGCGCTAAAAGCTGAGTATGAGATTCTGGGAGTAAAAAGGTGTTAGTTATAAAGCACAGTCAGATATCCCGTGAGTCAAAACATCTTAGTTACAAGCGGCCACGGAGATTGATGGTTCATCTTTAGTGATGCTACATCAGAAACCCAGACACTCTAAGTCCTGGTTTGCACTGAACATGATAAATGACCAATTAGGTCCTGAAGCCCATTTCACAAAAAAATCCTAAGATCCAGATAATCTTAACTAGAATCATTTCAATTGGAAGTGTTGCACACATTTATCGAAACTAAACATTATATCAGAAAGCATACAGTTGAGTAGAAGTTAAGACTAGTCGAAAGCTAGGACTATTCTCAACTTGTCTGATCTTTCAATTTAAGATGAACCTTAGCTTTAAAACTAAGACTACTTAGCTTGAAAGTTAAGACTAATCTTAACATGAAGACGTTAAGACTAGTCTTAACTTTCAACATAATTTGAAAGTTAACACTAGTCTTAACCTGAAGAAGTTACGACTAATCTTAACTTGAAAGTTGAGATTAGGCGTCACTTGAAGAAGTTTAGATTAGTCTCAACATGAAAATTAACACTATTTTAGGACTGGTCCTAACTTGAAAGTTAAGATTATTCTTAAACTTAGCATAGAGCATATAAGACTTGTCTTAACTTTTATGACGAGAATGAGAGGTTATGGTGATCTCAGTATTATGGGCTCGTGCTCGTCTATGCTGAGATTTATTGTAGTAAAAGAACAAATACGATTTTGGTACAAAATAATTGATTGGTGATTTTTTAATAACTTGTAAGTTTTGTAACATTTCTTAAAGATTTATAGACCACCTCGTATATATCTAGGTATCGGATGTCTTGGGCTCAAGCTTATAACCTCTAACTTTCTGGTGCTGAGCTGTCAGTGAGCTATCGCAATTTTCAGTTTCAAATGATAAAAAAAGTTATAAATTTATCAAAAATAAGACTTTTCTCAAATTGGAAATATCTCTTTGCCCAATATGATTCATTTAATGCCAACAGTGAACACTTACTTTCATTATTGCCTAAGATGGTAGGACAGATATAACGTGGCGGTGGCGTGTTTTAGGTTGCCATGTGTGACCTTAACTGTGAAGGTCGTGACCTCTGTAACCTTGGCATCCATCAGCCATTACCCCGCCTGTCATATGTACCTCCAAGCTACTATTTACATCACCAACATCCCCTCTAGCGACTACACACATTACTAATATTCACTCTGCGCCACCTGGCGGCAGCGGCGCATACTGCTAAACAAGACAAGTATTTAAAAAGTCAAAATCACTTACATCCCGTGTAAATCATCTGTGCGCCGCTCAGTCTATCTCTAAAATTAACATCTCACCCAAAGTGACATAAAACCATACTTCCACTGCTGCTGCTGCTGCTGCCGCTGCTGCTGTTGTTGCTGTTGTTGTTGTTTATGTCTGGATTTGTTGCTCTGGCAGTTGATAGGACCATCGCAGCATTAGCATTGCCTATATATCATTTGATATATCGTTCGTTCGTTCGTTCGTTCATCCATTTATCCTTCCTCTGGTCTTGCAGCCACACCATTTTCCCAACGCACACTTTGTTCACCAGTGTCTCTGGATACAACTGATTGGTTGGAGATTTCGTCATACCATCAGAACATCTAATTTGCAGCTCTATTGCTCCGTGCTAATGAGTGGTATCGAAAATACAGCACTGGTCCAATGAATAAGGTTTATCCATACATCATTTCTATGAAGTACTAGTCGAAGAACAGATAATAACGTGTGTGTTTTTAACGTCGTAAATGGTGGAGTTAGTATTTTATTCTACCTCTGCACCCCTGCAACCCCTGCATCTGGGCACACATGTGATCACTCACTAGGTGGCACATTCTCAGCCTTGTTGCCAGCCCCGATCACCAGGTGACGCTTGTTGCTGGAGCTATGTCGTTATTGTTTACAATACTTTCAAACTGGTGCACATAATTCTGCTTCACGCACATACATAGGGACAATGTCATACAATACAATGTGACTGTTTGAATGTAATATCATTTTTTAATGTTATAATGACGAATACTATGTTGTAAATGGTGAATAATAGAGCTTGTAGGTGATACTCTATTCGAAATGGTCAAAATGATAGTAGATCTGCCCAGCAAACACTATACGTTGAACCAATGTTGTTTTAATGTTGGCCCAGCCTAGCAGACGTTGGGCCAACATTAAAACAATTTTGGTTGAACGTTTCGTGTTTGCTGGGTATGCTATCGGCATCCATTCGTTCGGCTGTTGCTCACACCCTAATCTGTGAATACTCCTCAAAGTCTCATTTCACATTATAAACATCCCAACAAACACGAGACAGTGAGACAATGTTGTCTCAATGTTGGGCCACCGTCTGCGACGCTGGCCCAACATTGAGACAACATTGTGTTAATGTCTAGTATTATCTGACACCACGTGTCCCTCTGGTCCAATCACAGGATGCGACTCATCTGGACAAGTTGTCACCATGGTGATACATGATCACGTGATTATCCTCAGTTGTCACGTGATCCTTCATAAACAGGACTTGTTGTTTGATTGCTGTAGCTTCCTGTAATTCCCTAGACTCTGACTGACTGACTGACTGACTGACTGACTAAGAACTCAAATGGTTCATCAGTTCAATTAAGAAAAAAAACGTATCGTTCAATAGTCAACATTTATTTAATGCTGGGTCAACGTCGACAGTAACTGGACGCTGTGACACCCTCATATATCTGAGGGTTGATGGTCGTTTTCTTGAAATATAAGTTGCTTTATTTATGTTCTTATATATATTTAAAACGTTCTATGTTGTGTGTTACAGAAGCTTGCAAACGGCTCACTGTATATAAAGAAGGTGTATATGGAGGACATGGGGAAATATGGATGTACCGCGGGAAACAACGGAGGGCTGATACGGACTGAGATGTACCTACATGTGGAAGGTGGGTGCACGGGAGGGGAAAGTGGATGGAATGGGGAAATATGAATGTACCCCTGGAATTAATGGAGGGCTGATACGGACCGAAAATTTGCCACTGATATTCATTTAAAGTTGTTAGATCATAAAATCTGCTACTACTAAGTTTATTCTCCAGTACAATGTATTTAATTTTCAGGATGCCTATTTTGCTGTGTTTCCATTTTAAAATAATATGCCATGTTTTTTTACTTTGCTTTTATTTTGTCCTTTATCTTGAGTTTCTCTCTCTTACAGGAGCGGGTTATGCTGATATTCCACGTCGTGCTGATAATTTTAATATGATGAAGACGATTATTATTGCTGTGTGCAGCGCGGTAGCTTATCTGGCCATCGTCATCGGCCTCACAGTCTACTGCAGCATCAGGCTGGTTAAAGCTAAAAACCTGAGGAAACAGAAAGATAAAGACAACGCTACAGGTGCGATAGATTTTTTCAATCTCCCGTTTTGTATTTTTATCTGATTTTAAAGGTCTAAGCTGGGTATATGAAATATTGTTATTTCCATCACGCCGGAGGAGTAAGCATAATTCTAATAACCTGCCTCATAAATGACCATATTAATGCAATATAAATAATAAACATACCATGGCGTCGCCAGAAAATCAACTGATGGGCATGTTCTGGGTCAGTAGTGTGGTCGCGTCTTTCTTGGGTAGGCCTGGAGCATGTCCTCTGATGGGCAGCCTTTAGGTTTCTATCGGTGTCCTAACCTTCTCCTTGGGGAGGCATGCTCTAGGTTAGTACTGGTTTCCAGTCCGTCATCTTGGAGAGGCCTGGAGCATGATCCTCTGGAGAAAATTTGGAAACTGCCTTCCGAACACCCTGGCTACGTCTCTGAATATATGCTTTATTCCCAAGGGATAGATGGCTTTTCCATCAAATGCACACTTCCTACTTTATATCTGACGTGATATTCATATATATATAGCATGTTTTCTAGGCGTTGAGGATGGGACTGTATATTTGAGGTGATTGTTGTATGTATAACTGTTTTATAGGTGGTGACAAGACAGAGAACGGGACAGTTCCCACAGAACACACAGAGCTGATGGATAAAAAGGAAAGGGACTCCTCGCTGCTCAAGAGCGATGATAACCGCTCTCATATGTCAGGTGTCAGCTCCCAGAACTCATCTCAGTCTCAAGCCTCGTCACGAGGAAAAGCCCTCGAACGACTCGCCTTCCCCAGACACAACCTCCAGACGCTAGGCATGCTGGGTAAGTCTCATCTTAGCATGATAGGTATTCTGGGAGTGTACAAATAGATGTAATTCACACCAATAAACTGCTACGAAAAATTATATGTCAAAAACTTAGTACCCCATTAATAAAAGTTGCTTTTAATAGATAGTTATAGTTTGATTAAATAATTCTCTGAAGATCAATAATATGTATATAGGTGAAGACAATTTTGAATCAGGAACAATATATCATTGTTTCTCCTGGTGAACAACAGTTTTTATGACCGCGTATCCAGCTACGTTTAGTGACGTTTCCCACTCTCCGTAACATTACATATAAGGTGGTCATTTTGACCAAATATTTTTTGCCCAGTTACTTTAACCAATTTGCTCTGATTATCATATTTAAATGGTATGTAAAGGGTATTCCTGTTTTTATAGGTAAATGAAAGTTTGATGATTTATTCCTGGCTAAAGCTCATTGTATAGTTGTATTTCTATTATTTGTGATGATGCATGCTGATCATTATAATCTTCTTCCTTTTTTCACAGGTAAAGGTCAGTTTGGTGACGTGTTCCTGGCCAAGGCACATTGTATCGTGGATGGTCAGCCAGACACCCTTGTTGTGGTGAAGTCTCTGCTGACCAGAGATGACAGGTGGACTTTAGAGTTTCGTCGTGAGATGGAGATGTATGCCCGACTTAACCATGAACACGTGGCCAAAGTTCTCGGACACTGTCGGGAAATGGAGCCACAGTTTCTGATCTCTGAGTATTGTGATTGGGTGAGTGTTCTGGTTACATATTTCCACAATGTTTGAAAAAAAGAACAGGACAAAATATAATTATATAGTTATTTTCTGCGGAAACTGAATATAAATTTGTGAACCACGTTTTGCATCCGCTGAGAATTTAATTGCCTTGTTTGTTCTATTGTTCGTTCACTTCACATTGGGATAAGCGATTCCCAGCATCAAATGGCGAAAAATGTGTTTTATGAGATATAGAGATTTGAAAAAAAAAAAGAAGATTTTTATACAATATTTTAATGGTCTTTTATCTTTTAAGCATACTCACTGAGACACAGAATACTTAACCCTTTCAGCCCTCACGATGCATTAAAGCATCATTTTACATCCCTGAAAACAGACTTAATTTTCCTTAAACTAAGGGTTTTAGACTGAAAATTTCCATGAAACTGGTTTACCAATACATAGTATTTTTTTTTAATTTCTCACCCACATCAAGTCATCTTCGTCCACTACAAGTCGAGAATTGCGACAGCAATTCGCGGCTTGTAGTGGACGAAGATGACTATGGTAAATTCAGGCCTAAAAGGGTTAAATAAACCATCTATACGTTGCTGAGCTGACTTGTATCTCATATTATTTAATTTTGTGAATTTGGAAACATAATTTAAAGCTTTAAGCGTGAACAGTTTGCTAAGCTTTAACGTTTTTTATTGCATTAATTTTCATCTTGTTATTATTTTGACAGGGAGACCTAAAGCAGTTTCTATGGGCAACACGTAAAGACAACGGGAAGCGTAATGTGAAGGTGGCGGCCCTGACGGTGGCCCAAAAGACTAACATGTGTCACCAGGTGGCAGGTGGGATGGAGCACCTCGCTAACTACAGATACATCCACAGAGATCTGGCGGCTCGTAATGTTCTCCTCTCCTCTACCTTGGACATCAAGGTGTCCAGCCTCGCTCTGAGCCGAGATGTGTACGCCACCGAGTATGCCCCCTGGAGGCAGCAGCTGGTACCATTACGGTGGATGTCCCCGGAGTCTGTACTGGATGAGGAATGGTCGACTAAGAGTGACGTTTGGTCATTTGGAGTGTTTTGCTGGGAGATGTTTACTCTAGGAGATCTGCCATATAAGGCATGGACAGATGAACAGGTAGTGAGCGGACATAAAGTCGGGGGTGGAGTGCGGTTAGATGCAGTACTGGGAATCCCAGACGAGATGTGGCGATTAATACAGCACTGTATGTCAGACGACTCCAAAGACAGACCTACTTTTAGTGAGGTGATTATCTCTATCGGTGACATGATGGTGGATAGTGATCTATAACACCACATAATGGGGGACACCAAGTCCTCAAAAACATATGTAGTCCTCAAGGGCGATATAATGGGGGATGTATCGCCCCAAAAGACCTAGAGAAGGATTTGTAATCCTCAAAGGTGACATAACCACTATGTATGGTACACAAGACTAACGTAACCAGGTTATGTTGTCCTCAAGGCCTTGTGCAATTCATCATACGTTATTTTTGTCACTGATCCAACAGAACATTACGATCTGGATGATACACGAGGACGCGATGATTGCCACTGAATGAGGAATCAATAACTTCACTGCTATAATACCATCACCTTTTGTTGTAATTGTTGGGTGACATGGTAACAATGACTTAAACATTTTATATACACCTTGTTGGCCTCATCTGATATTGCTTGGTCCCCTGGCATTTTAAACTGCATGGTCCCTGACCAGGATGATGCCAGGAAACAACTTCAGATGGTGTGTGGTTCCTAGACACTATAATCAGAAACTGAACGGTCCCTGATAATCAGCATGATGTAATGAATGGTCCCCTGACACTAGTCGTAGAGAGCACAATGGTGGCTCCCTAAGTAACCTGAACTGACTGTTAATTGACTGGCAAATGTTGTTCTTACTGTGATGTGTTTACGTAGACGCCTATGATGACTTCACAATGTACAATAGGTGAATCACAGTGATTAATCAATCACTTTACAAAGTGACTGATTTACCCCAAAGATATGATGTATATGTGTAACCTGAAATATGATAAGTGTACTGAAGACGAAAATGGTAGGTTGTCTACCAAAAACAAGATAATTGGCGAGGTGTACTGAAGACGAGAAGAGTGGGTTGTCTACCCAAAACAAGATACTTGGTGAGGTTTAATTAGGATGAGAATGGTCGGTTGTCTACCAAAGAACGATATACCTGGCGAGGTGTACTGAAGATGAGAGTGGTACTGAGGTTTGCTGATGACGAGAGCACACAACGAAGTCTCTCCTCGGAGAGATTTATCTTAAAGCTGCGCATCCAGGCATTCTCTGCTCCACAAAAGTCCTCCAGCACTATTCGAATGTTGTCTTTTTTAAGGCCAACTTGCTCTCTAGCCACAACAGTTCGATTTTAGACTTTATATTCAGCAGCCACTCAAATTTCAAATCACACATTGAAATCCCCTTTTACCTGTTGTTTTTCTACACATCTGGACTGCATGATGATATGCCTCCATCAAATCCTAACCATGCGAAGCATTGACCGCGATAGAATGTAGAACCGACAAGCTGGTCTTCGGATCTGACACCTCCAACCACAGTCAATCTGACAATATTTCTTTCATGTCCAAACTCAGGGGCAGATCCAGAGTTCTCCTGGTTAATTGGTTATTACTATTTTTCATTCATTTAAAGCTGGAATTGTGAACACAATATCCAGCTGCAAATGATGAAAATACTCTGACTGTGTGAAAAATAAATATATTCCAAACAAGACAAGGGATACAAATAACAAAGAAAGAAGATGGATATGAGACATTTTTCATATCCACACATGACTGCGAAAACACCCTGGATCGGCCACTGCGAACCCGTCCACGTGGCTTCACCGTGAAGCGAGACGTCATGAGCTTCACTTATGTGTCCTTGGCTCGTCTTTTCTTCCCCGCTACGTGGCCTTGTCACTGCACGTGTGACACTCCCTATGTCACAGATATATTAAGAACCAACGTCACAGACTGTTTCCAAAACCGACTTGGATCAACGGATCAGGTCATCTCGGCAATAATGACAGACGTTAGATCACGTGACTGTGACATAATGTCACATGACGTCAGTGAATATTATCCAGCATAGTGATTTGACTTTGATTCACCAGGTGGCGTTCTCCCGTGATGATACATCTCACCAGATGGGGCTTATTTCTGCTATACTGACCAGTGTCAGATCTGACAACGTGTCCATGGACTCCCCAGATAACATGTGGTAAGGTGGACTATTCATCAGAATGTAGCTATATATAAACCATGTGTTCATAACAAAGGTGCAGTATATATCGAGGTACATCTTACTTACATTAGTGCTATTTTTCGGTTAGATATATTGACCTACATTATGAGCATGAAGATTTGTGAATCCTCCAATCTAAATTGATCGTCTAAATTCATTGGTGTTATATGTAATATCAATGCTTTGAATATAACGTAACTTAAAGTTGGAATTTAAGTGACTCTTTTAAGCGATTGCAAATTTTTTTTCAACAAAAATATTGATTTAAAAAGCAAATGATCAAAAAGTCAGGCGACTAATTTATGTAGTCAGGCGCCAATTTATGATCACGTGAATAACAATATATAGGGTCTAGTCACGTGACTAACCATATACATGTGACTAACAATATAGTCATGTTACTGACCTCAATATATAATGACTAACCATATATAGTCAGATACCAATCTGAAACACACATTTTGTACGAAAACATATTTATTTTTAGTTAATATGAAGTTGGAACATTCAAATGTATGACAAATGTCAATGACTAGTTGAGCGATTAAACATGGCAAGCTTAACTATGTGTTATCAATGACCATAAATTATGCTTAGTGACGTGACTTAAGTATACGGTTAGTCACGTGACTATATATGGTTAGTCACGTGACTATATATGGTTAGTCACGTGACTATATGGTTAGTCGGGTGACTTTATATGTTTATTCACGTGATTATATATGGTTAGATACTCTGGCTATGTATTACTGTTATCCTACAAAAAAAAAGATATAATATATTACATAATGCATCACAATACAACTTACTTAATATAAATATGTATCCACGGATGGTTTTAATGAGCTTATTTTATTCCCTTATACATATTGCTGTTCCTGAGCCAGTCTGACTTTATTAGATGTATGACGTCACTGTCACGTGTATCTCGTATTAGATTCATGACGTCATTCTCACGTATATCTCATATTAGATGCATGACGTCACTGTCACGTGTATCTCATATTAGATACATGACGTCACTGTCACGTGTATCTCATATTAGATTCATGACGTCATTGTCACGTGTATCTCATATTAGATGCATGACGTCATTGTCACGTGTATATCATATTAGATGCATGACGTCATTGTCGTGTGTATCTCATATTAGATGTATGAATGACGTCATTGTCACGTGTATCTCATATTAGATGTATGACGTCATTGTCACATGTATCTCAGACCGCTGATTTGGATTTTACAGGGTTGTTCTATAATAAGGAAGTGACAGAATAGTTACAGGAAGACTTTACAAAGAACAGACAATATCAGCTGACTGATTGGTTTATAAGTCTCAATGTACAACCAATCAGTTCGATTGTGATTTATATCTTTATTAAAACCTGAATGTTTGTACTTTAGTAGATTAAGTTATTTAAGAACCATCTTACTGAAAGATGAGATGTACATTTCAGAACCTGATTTTATATAGCATATGAATTGTAGTAATTTAATATTTCCTTCTAAGTTTTTTAAATGTATTTACATTTACTTAGAATATGTGTCATTATTTAAACGTCACTGACTTCGTAATATTTATTAACGTATTTTGATATGAAATTAACGAGACAATGCAATAGCTTTACGACGTCCTAATTGTATGAGTGTGACGTCATCAAGCAATAATAACATGTGACGTTACAATGATGTACTATATATTACACTCTGTTTATTTATTACACCACTTAGTTGTCTGTTCTCCTTATATATCTTAAGTATGTCCATGATAGTTTGTTTTTATTCTCTTCGTGTTCACGTTATAATTAAATTCAAACTGCTACAAATTGTGTTTACCTAAGCCTGAATGATAAATTCCACAACATTTTCTATATGTAATAATCAAGTGTACTTATATTGGGAAACAGATTACTACATGCTGGATTTTAAATTGGTAAAAATAAGCATCACGAAAAATGAAATGGTTTAATGATTATAGCACTAACATATATGCTTAGCAGCTATTACATGAAACATAGATTTGGTATCAGATGTTTTACACACGTCGTTGATTTAAAACTTTTTTATTTTCATCGGGTCAGTCCAACAAATATGAAATGTTGATCCTTTCTGTTTGTCCAGTGTAGCAATTGTGAAGTTTGAATGATACATGATCGCTGTATGGATGAGTACATGGTGTGTATGGTGTATGGTGTGTACGATCATGTGCACCCATGATCGCTGTATGGATGAGTATATGGTGTGTATGGTGTATTGTGTGTACGATCATGTACACCCATGATCGCTGTATATATCAGTGTAAAGTGTGTATGGTGTATGGTGTGTACGATCATGTACACACATGATCGCTGTATGTATCAGTGTAAGGTGTGTATGGTGTATGGTGTGTACGATCATGTACACTCATGATCGCTGTATGGATGAGTATATAGTGTGTATGGTGTATGGTGTGTAAGGTCATGTACACCCATGAGCGCTTTATGGATGAGTACATGGTGTGTATGGTGTATGGTGTGTACGATCATGTACACCCATGAGCGCTTTATGGATGAGTATATGGTGTGTATGGTGTGTACGAATGATCGCTGTATTGATGAGTATATGGTGTGTATTGTGTGTACGATCATGTACACCCATGATCGCTGTATGGATGGGTGTGTGGTGTGTACGATCAGGTACACAAATGGATGAGTGTATGGTGTGTAAGATCATGTACACAGCCACCTATGTCTGATATGATACTGTACCTGTTACTGTATCACTGTGTCATTGCACTTGTTACACAATGTGCAACTGTGTGTTATTCACATGTGTAATCACATGTCACTTCACGTGAAACAGTCTAATTTTAGCACTGCACAATCAGCAGGTGTAGCTGCATGGTGCACTGTACAGTTGTACAATGTGACATTTTTAATTGTGTGTACATACATGTGCCTGTTGTGTACACTTGTAGTATATGTCACTGTACGAGTCAAATGTACACATTGTATCACTGACTGTATCCTGTCTGTATGATGTGTGTAGGCCTACACGTCCGTGTGTGTACACACATGTCCATGCATTGTACACGTGGTAGTGTATGCGTGATACAGTAATATACTTTAATTCCCAGAATGCATTTCCGCGCAAAACATTTTTTTTGACTATTTCGCCGTCTCATGAATTCACGCAAAAAAAATTAAGTTTTTTTTTCCTGGAGGCTTTCAATTGTCACCTTGACATGAAGATTGTCATAACCCTTCCCGACTAATAATCACTATTAGGTAACACCCTAAGTAAACAGAGCGGTATGGTCACTAAGTATCGGGAGGGGGCGACCAAGCATTGCCACTTATGCCCTTGACACAGTGGCTCATTAACCCTATCAATCCAACAAGCTATCATTTAATTAGTTATTCGTCTGCTGTTCCTTTACTACATTTGTCCATGTGTCGTTTCAGTCACATATATGTTTAATTTTGGGTTTGATTTTAACATTTAAAAAGCTCATGTTCGATTGTGGGAATAATAAAAAATATGTATCTGTGCATGTACTTGTGTAATGTTTTTATATCTGTTATATAATGTTTTTATATTTAAATTACTGTCACTTAGCTCAAATCTTTAGAAAAAAACACATGCCCAAGAAACGTGTCCATAGCTATCATATTGTCGACTCCTAATAACATTGCGTCCGCGTCAGTCACGCCCTTTAAAAAAACAGTCCCAAAATACATGAAATACTGATGTGGTGAACAATATTTTGCGTGAATTTGAATTCGCGCTCATGGATCTAGTTTGAAATTCTATGGGGAAAGAAAAGCATAACACAGTATATGACACTGTACATGACAGTGTACACATCGATGAACGCATCACTGAATAAATATCATGTTTGTGTACAGATAGACACATAGTATACATTTGATTGTATGTGTATTATATGTGCCTGCACATGCCATTGAACACACATCAAAAGTATCACCGACTGTACAATTTCTGTGTGTATAAATACAGTGTACACATGGTTGTATGTGTAGTGTATGTCCATGTACATGACATTGAACATACATTAATGAAAGTAAACACAGTGTACAAGTGTTTGTATGTGTAATGTATGTCCCTGTACATGTCAGTATGTGTTATTGGTATACTTGGCTTGTACCATGTTATGTTCAGCAAACACTACACGTTGACCCAATGGTTGCTTTAATGTTGGTCTGACGTCTGTGACGCTGGCCCAACATTAAACAGCACTGTCCTATTTCTGGTGCTGGCCGGGCCTCTTGCTGTGGACAATCAATCAGCTCTCCTCATTACATTATGTATGACGTCACTGTAGAATATGTGTCACGTGATACACGGTAACCACGGAAACGATAGCGTGGTGAATCAGTAACATGTGATAGTTATTATGTCTGGTATGATTTTATTGTTGATTATGTGATGTCTTATTATTATATTATTGTCGATTTAAATAAAACAATCAATATGGTTGTTGATTTTTGCGGAAAAACGGACAATCTGTTGCCTTTTATTGTCACTTATTCATCCATTGTGTTCTTATTTAATAAATCCACTATTAAATGTACTTAATTTCTGTCAGACTATTGTTCAATATAACCTGCTGACATATATGTGACCTTATGTAATATCTGAACTGTTGACATGCCTGTGACCTTATGATACAGCGGTGACCTTTGACCTTCATAATATCTGTCAGATTACTGTTCAAGGTGATTTTCTGTGACCTTAAAACTTCTGATATGATATCGTTAAGAAAAGTAAGATCACAGTTAACCCGAAAATCCACAAATATAGATGTAAACTGTGTTGATTTGATCTTGAGATGTAATAAGTGCTAATTTGATCTTGAGATGTGACATGTTCTGGTATATCATTTAGATTATTTCACCTTCACATTTCACATTGCCGTATGGAGGTTGATTACAACCCCCTTTAATGTCATGTCTAAATGCCAATGGCTACATATATTTTCACTTTGCAACTGGCATAAACTCAAAATAAAATAAATATAAAATAATAATATGATAAAAAATTAAATGTATAATGTCAATTAGCTGCAATGATATCAACGTATTTTCAATGATGCCAAGACTCTACAAAAGGTTGGTCCAATCCTTTCTCTGCCTTGGCCACTATCTTTGATGCCGATTGAGATAGTTCTTGGACCTTGTATAAGTTCTCATTGCGCATGTTTGCATAACGGCGTGATTATATTAATCTCGCTAATTCTTATATTTCAAGTTCTACATCCCTTTACCAACTAAATGCAACACGGAAATAAATATTGCAGAACAAATTAGCAAATGTGTACACTCTCTGATCAGTGTATTATCTGTGTTATACAGTGTACGTATGTCACACATTGTACACACTGTTTAATGTAAAATATTGATATCTGTACATTCAATGTATTTAGACTGTTGTGTGTATGTCGTTTATGCTATATTAATGTGTACACAAGGTACATACTGTATGTGTATCACTATATGTACACTAGTGTGTATAGGCACATACTGTATGTGATTGTACATGGTGTACGCCTTATCTGTACACTAGCGTGTATATTTTAAATAGACATTTTACCATATTGTAATATCTAGTATTTTATAATAAAAGGTTGTGAGTACAAGTATGTTTTTTTCTCAGCTTCCACTATTCACTGATGACCTATTTATCACATTAATAAACCATGTGAATCACATAAAGTTATAATGTAGATTTGGTGATTATATGTGTTTAGATTCTCCCGAATTTGTGATTTTGGGAGTTTTCGCAGTCTTGAATTTGCGAATTGTCAAAT
This sequence comes from Flabesymbios commensalis, assembly GCA_964017125.1. Taxonomy (NCBI): domain Eukaryota; kingdom Metazoa; phylum Annelida; class Polychaeta; order Terebellida; family Flabelligeridae; genus Flabesymbios; species Flabesymbios commensalis. Next base: position 5,360,989 of record OZ024906.1, read on the forward strand.
AAAAAAAATTGTCATAATTAGGCCTGTTTTTTTGCCGTAGTTAATGACTGACCTCTGAAGTGTTGTCTTTCAGAGGCGCTAACTCAGTCATGAAATTTACAACTCCTTAATCCCCTTGATTGCAAGTAGCCTAGTCCGCTTCCACTACAACCTCATAACAACTAGAAGGGTCATCGTTTTTGCAACAAAAACACGAAGACGTCTCCCCCCACACGCGAGTAGTCTTGTAATATTCCAAGTTACATGAACACTGAACCATTGTCGTTGATATCTAGCACTGCCGGTTACAGTCTGAGTGTGTTAGGTTCTAGTCCAGTTCTACAAAATCTATTTCACGTTCATTTAATCCTGCTTATTTCAAGGTTTTGCACTGAAAGCTTAAAAACGTCTGCTCGTCCCTAGAATTAGTTTTTAAGGTTTCGTTAAGAAAATGTAAACAATTCAAAATTTTAATCGAGCAGGTAGGCCTATGCTCATTATAAACACCATAAACAGCCGCCATTTTGTTTGGATTTTCGTCTGTAAACAACATCCACCTCCATGTCTGGAAATGTGAATTACATTTACTTGAGTAGCAATTTTCAAGATTCAAGAAAAGTAGCTATAGTCTAATTTACATTAACCTTGGTGAATGATTTTTGCCGATTTCTCAGTCAATTCGATTGTCAATAAACTATTTTCCACTCACGTTGCGACAAACCTGAAAATTTCATTGGAACATATTGTATGGTCTAAAAGTTAGTCCATTTAACCTTTAGTAAAAAAATAAGAATGTCGAAATCCATTAGCTTCGTCACATGGCAAATGGTCTAGCTTCTGACATACTTATCAAAACAAAAGCGAAATTTTCATCTATACCTCCTAGATATGTCGTGTGTAACATTTGAAGACAATCAAACAAGTAGTTCCTGACATCTTGGAAAGTCAAAATGTGCACACCGGGAAATGTACACGCCGGGAAATGTGCACGCCGACGCCGACAGAAGCAAAATCAACATGTCTCCCCAGTATAGGGGAGATATAATTAGCCTTATTCGGGGCTAACTATTCAAGCAGATCTAATAATAGGTAACGTTACTGCCTGACTGCTGGCTAATTCATTCAGATTAGACCATCACCTCGTGTTTGCTGGGCCTAAGCTACAGATTACAGTGCGTTAGTTTAATTTCAACTTATTAGTACTGAGTAGGGTAAAGTTCAGTTACTCCAAAGGCACATCTAAACCACCTGGAGGTACTGTGTGCAAAATATGTAGAGAATCGGGTGAGTGGTTCCAGAGATATTGTTCAGAAATATATTGAAAATCAACCAATTAGGCCATAGTATTGAACCAAAGTGCACATCTAGACGCCCTGGAGGTATTGTGTGCAAAATTTGAAGACAATCAGACAAGTGGTTCTTGCGATAACCAAAAGTAGGTCAAAATGTGTCTTGGAACAACAGTAGGCCAAAGTACAGTTATCCTAAAATGCTTATACAGGTGCAAAATTTGAAGACCTCAAGACAGGTAGTTCCTGAGATATGGTCCAGTAATGTATTTATAACACGTAATTGGTCTATAGTACAAAGCCAAAAGTGAGCCAAAGTACAGTTACACCAAAATGCACATTTATACCCCCTGGAAGTGTTGTGTGCCAAATTTGAAGACAATCTGACATGTAGTTCCTGAGATATGGTCGGGAAATTTATTTAAAACAACTAATTAAGCCATTTTACTAACCAAAATGCACATATTGTGAAGTAGGTCAAAATGTGACGCCGACTGAAAACAACCAATTAGGCGATAGAACTGAACTAATAGTAGGTCGAATTATATTTACCCCAAAATGCACATCTTGACCTCCTAGAGTTGTTGTGTACACAATTTAAAGACAATCAGACAAGTAGTTCCTGGCATATTGGGAAGTCAAAATGTGCACACCGGAAAATGTACACGCCAGAAAATTTGCACGCCGACGCCGACAGAAGCAAAAACAACATGTCTCCCAAGTATAGGGGAGACCTGATTACGACAGTCACTATACACAGTGAGGGCCCAATTATTTTGCCACGTGCCAGGTTATCAAACTCACATAGGATGTTGTGCAAATGGTGATATGATGTTGAGTGAGTGTAAGCTAGAGTATACGTCCTGTGGTACTGTTATACAAACATATCACAGTATTAAATCAGCCAAATGGTCACTATCATTGTATCAGTCATTTTCAATAATAGGTAGCTCTGCTGTACAATATTTTTTGTGAGATTGTTAAATTCGCAAATCCTTCTTCCTCTCAAAATTCGTGAAAAAACCCCTCGCAAATATTACCCCGTCTACAGTAATTACAGGCGGGGTCCAGAAACATAAAAAATGATGTGTATTTAGTTGGCATCTGAACAATTTGTTTTTAACATAGAGTGTCAAACACCGATCCGCATATCACATAACGGGTGGGGGGATGGCAGGATCCACTCGGATCCCCCACTGATTCATCATTAAATTGTACAGCGAAACTCAAGTCTCCGGCCGTCTGGGCATGTCTGGGGGTATATCCCCTAGACATGCCCAGAACCCCTTATCGGGCGAGCGAAGGAAAACGCTCTCAATAACCCACCATGCCATATCAACCCCACCCTCACATCATCATCTGTACATCATTCATCTCATCAATTGACTACAACGTTTTTATCGTATTATAATGTCACTTAAAAGACCTTTTGTGCCGAAAAGTGACGTAAAGCAATTATTTACTACTACTACTACTACCCCCACTGATTTTTTTTATATATATGTAAACATGTTACATTTATTGCTACTAATATTAAGTGGGGGGGGGGGCAAGGAACCCCCTGTATTCACCACTGAATTATATCTATGACATGACCGTCTTACATCGACTGCCACTAAGATTATCAATCAAGGATATATCAGACTATTATGGGAATGGCATACAAATGAGTTCAATCGATCCTTGTCACAACAGTTAATTAAACAAAGAAGGTATACAATACATAAAGAACAAGCTGTTCATCAGCACCAAGAGTGAACTGAAAAAGGAAAGTACACAAACTGTCCATCGCAAGACGTTGAATGACATCACATGCGGGAATTTATATTAACCTACATGGCACCAAAATTGATAAAATATAGTTGCGTTCATCCTAGCAGGAGTCAGTGTCAGGATGTGTTCGCTGAGTCTTGGGAAATGAGATGAATGGAATTTTAGGCCACCTTTGTGCACATATAGGGTAAACTGGGCCAGGAGAACCTCCTGAGGATGGTGAGATGAATGATATGACACTGCCCTCGAGACACAAGATTTGAAAATTGAGCCCTGGTGGTCTGAGGCAGAGCTCGCTACCTCTCGTTCACAGAGGTTCCCCACAATATTGAATAATTACGAGTTAGCGGGGAAGAATCATTTTGTTTCTTTGAAACTTGAGAGCCAGAGCGGGGTTCGAACCCGCGATTTCCGACTTTCTAAGCGGGGAACTTTAACCGCTGCACCATGTTGACATTAAAATAGACCATTCTATGAATATATAACATATATGTTGCATGAATTTATTTTCAAATAGTATGGATGACAGCAAAAGCTCCTCTAAGCCAGTTTTCGCCATTAATGATCTCACACAATCATTACCATTACATGGTCGTCTCTCAAGACTAGGGTCAAATCCCCAAAAGATGTGCATCTCACGCACCTGTGAATTTCATATACCGTCCTGTGATGCAACCAGAGTGTCCAAATTATCTACGACAACCTTTATATCACTTTTTCGCTCTGACTGTGGCTTATCATGAGGGTGAACAAAGGTAATTCCAAAGAACATGTGAAGAAACATAGTTTAAATTGAGCCTATTGAAAGCAATCTGATTTACCAGTTGTGTATTGTATATTATATTGTACAAAGGTAAAAGGTTTGCTTCACGATGTTTCACAACATGCTACCAAAGACCCTGTACAATAAGACAGTCAACTCTCCCCAAAACGTGAAATCGCTCTCAGTGCTGTCCCCCGGTATTGTGAGTTGGAACTAATGCTTTTACCATCTATCAAGTATGATTTTACCATATTACGAAGAGTAATTATGACATTGATCCTATTAAAAACAATACATACTTCACATCACAAAAATCAGAAAAATAAGTTTTGACGGGGGTTTACTTCTATTTTTTATCCAATAATTTGTTGGCTAGTTATCAATACTTTTTAATTGTCTTCATCCCTTTGGTACCTCAGGGGTTGATGCGCCCGTATAAACAAGTATGCATATTCATTGTTTACAAACAACAGGTGATGCCCAGCTAACACGAGACGTCGACACAATTATAGTGTAATGCTGGTCCAAGGTTTATAATGCTGGTCCAGCATTACCCCATCATTGGTTCATCTTCTCGTGTCTGCTGGCTGGTGACATGGGTGCAAGGGCAGATACGGGCGAAAAAAACTAAGATAAGGGCAATGGAAATAATATATATAATATTACTATATATTATAGTCTAATGACATGGATCATTTGTCATGTTTACCATTCGGAATATACCTGAACAGAAATATTTTGTTGATATAAAGCATGTTACGGTTACTGCTGATTTTGTCACAGAATTAGCTCATTCAATGCTGAAATCATTCACGCCACAAACGGGTATGACCATTGAGGAAGAGAATATTTTTGTATATTATTATATATCAGTGGATACCTGCAAAGTGTTGCGATCTGCATGTGATCAATGTAAAATAATTTTGATGACACTAATAAATTGCATACATTTCTGTATAAGAAGCAATATTCGAATATTCAAGGTGTGGGGCTTTTGTTTCACGTCAAAACTTAATACAATTAATTGGTTCAAATGAACGAATTTTCGGAAATATACCTGAACCCATTCTACATAGTAGTCACAACAGGGATCAAATTATTACCATTATTAAATACACTAAATCACGTGCAAGTTGTGAATGTTTCACGTTAATATTACATCTTTATGTCCCCATTTGGCTACACCATGTACTGCGGGAAAACAATGAACACCTTATTACTAGTAACTGCAGGAGAAATAGAAAATTATTAAAATTCAACTATAAATAAATTGTGTCATAAAAATGAACGTGTCTTGTTTTCAAGATATCAGTATACGGTACTAAGATATCAGTATACGGTACTGCTAACGCTCCAGTCTTCAGTGACATTGATGGCAGTGGTCCGTGAGAGAATGCTCACATATTACAATTTTATAATATTGCTTATGTGTTCTAAATATATTTTTTTAAATAATAAAAGTTTAAATAAAAAAACACGTCTGCCAAGTTATGGTTGTTACCAATGTTTTGCCCCTATCTCCTTTGTGGCCGCTATGCTTGACGACATATCGTCACTCCTCTCCCGTTCTGTGCCCACATATTTGTGTACTTTCTGTACACAGCTCTTCTGTTATTTAAATGAAGACATTTTAATTTCTAAAATTGTATGAAAATATAACATGACTTTTCTGCTATATTAGCAGTTTTTTTTGTTCCAAAAATAAATATTGCAGAGATAATGGCAAAACTGTCAAACCTAGAAAAACATTATTTTTTATTTGGAGGTTAAAGTGGTGAAATTATCACTTGTTTTATATGATGATACACTTGCTAAAGCATAGTTCCAACTCCCGTTAAAAGGGGACAGCACTGCACAATGTATTACACGCATTTGTATGGTGAAATCCGTAAGTTGATCATCTTATTGTACAGGGTCTTTGATGCTACCACCCTAGAGCGAGTGAAATGACCTTTATGCACAAGTTATAGTCCTGGGGCTGATTCTGAGAACTAGTCTAAGTTTGCTGCATGCCCTCAAAGAACATAGGTTTCTCACTTTTTTCCCTGATTTGGTATGTATGTAACTTGTTTTAAAATATTACCCCTCTAAAAATGTGTTTAAAAAGAAAAAAAATCGTCTCTTAAATTTTTTATTTTATTTGGGAGGACATTACAAGATTGTGGTCTCACCACACAAATTCATTCGCGCATATCATTATAAAGTTTAAGAATAAGAAAGTTAGTCTCTTTTTAAAAAATGCGGCTCTTTGCAGCAGCCTCTGTGGCAAATATTACAGATATATCATTTTGCTACCAATTTAAATCGATTCTGTGATGATTTGGTGTAGCAAAAGCATCGAAATGATGAAAGATAGATCCAACAGGAAGTCCTTGCGCTGGCTGTAACAAGGCTCTTCTAAAAAACAAGGTCAATTTCTTTTTAGGTCGATCAGAGGAGAGTGGGGCCAGAGGTTATTATGGTCTCAAATAAAAAAATTATGTCAGTTAAACATGCCTTTTTTATTGTTTAAATTGAAAGAAAACAGACTGGTGGTTAAAATGATATATAGGTTTATTTTTATTTCTCCACTTAAAGAGTGCTGGGAGGCCTGAGTGTATGGGTCATATTACATGTAAGTCTATGGGATGGGTATTTGGTGTGGTGAGACGTTGTATCTCCAAAACTATAGTCTCAGGTCACATGACAGGAGTTTTGCTGTCATTACATTCACTCACTAGGTGGTGCATTGTATTGTCATGTCGGACCCGTGGATTTGACACAAGAATAAGTAGTTACTTCGACCTCAATGATCTCAACTATTTTCACAGGGAACGGAATTGGAAGGGTAAAGCAATGATTTTGAAGTATAAAATCAATGGTTGTTAACGTTTTCAATAGATTTCGAACTGGTAGCGGGGGGGGGGGGAGTGGCACATAAAGATAAGCAAATTCCACATGTAATTAAGTAAAAAGAAGGCTTTGGTGGATGGTAACAAAATACTATATATTTGATGTAGTCCTGGGGCTGATTCTGAAAACTGGTCTAAATCCAGAGTTTGCTGCACCCCCTCAAAGAACATAGGTTCCTAACTTTTTTCTCTTTATTTGGTATGTATATTACTAGTTTCAAAATATTACCCCTCTAAAAATGTGTCCGAAAGGGAAAAAAATCATCTCTTAAAAAAAATTCTGATTTCTATTTTTTTCTGCAGAAAAAAAAGTTTAAATTTTAATTTATGCCTCGGTAAACACCAATTATCACATTGCAATATTTTTTTATATATAATTATACTGTTAAATACATACCAGGGAAAATTTGAAATAATTGTTTTTGTCAGCTATAAGTGTACAAAAGGCAATATTCTGATTTTCATCAGAGCACTATGACCGATTGCGGTAAATGGTCCTCAAAGGGTCTTTCAGACATATTTAGAAAGGGCTAATGTTTTTAAAATGGAAGCTGGTAAACCAAATAAAAACAAAACATACCATAAAACCTATGTTCTTCTAGGGGTGCAACAAAATCTAAGTTTTCAGAATCAGCCCCAGGACTATTAGGGTAGACAAACGTTAGAAAAACAGAAGGGGAACAGTGAAATTCTAAAATACTGTATATCCCAATAAATTAGCGCCCATAATATTTAACAAAATTAAACCCAGGCAATTTTAGCATCTGTAAAATTTAGTTGGCACAAATGTGACAGCAGGTCATTATATACAGTATGCAAAGAGTGTACACCTGAATATAGCTAGAATAAGTGTGACAGAGAAGCATTTCATATAGTATAAAAATAGTGTACACCTGAATATAGCGACCATAAGTGTGACAGAAGGTCTATTCATACAGTATACAAATAGTGTACACCCGAATATAGCAAGCATTAGTGTGACAGAAGGTCATTTCATACAGTATACACATATTGTACACCTGAATATAGCGAGCATAAGTGTGACAGAAGGTAATTTCATACAATATATAAATAGTGTACACCTGAATATAGTGAGTATAAGTGTGACAGATGGTCATTTCATACAGTACACAGATAGTGTAGACCATAAATATAGCGAACACAAGTTTGAAAGCAGGTCATGTCATACAGTGAAAGCGAAAGTCAACAAAATTAAATGGTAAACCAATATAATGGGTCATTTAAATGGATTCGTCGCTGTTCCTGTCCGTGTCATTTGAGACAACATACATTTCTAAATGTTTTCTGTGCAAAACGATATGTCATGTTAGGAATCATTAACAGGCAGTTGAATTCATAGGACACATGAAGTCAGCACATAACTTGCTTGATACACCAGCTTTATTTTCTAAACAAGTCTATAATGCTTGATTGGTATATTTTCCCACTGTTAGTTAGCTTGCATCAGTGGCATTATATAAGATACATTGAAATGCTTATTCGAACTGTTTAGTCAGCAATACATTCTCCGCCTGATACTCCAAATTGAGGTCTAAGGATCACAAATCAAAGGTAGGTTCAATTCAAGTCAAACCTCGTAATGTACTTTAAAACACCATTAATAGAAGAAAACTGGCTTCGAAAGAATTTCGATTTTAAAATTTTGTCATTTGGCGGCCATTTTGAATTTTATTTACTATAACCCATGCTCAGCAGTTTGTCATTCAATAGATTCGGAATCAACATGGTCAAATTGTACAAAAAATAATAAACACAAAAATTATACATGTAATGATATGTTACAAAACACGCTTCGGTCATTAATGCTCATGACACTAGCTGCGACTAGGCTATAACAGCCATCTTGGATATACAAATGAGACCATTTTTACCCTGACTACAGGGCATTCAGAGTAAAAATCGGTGCACAGTTGTGAGGATTATAGTGATTTATTAGATCATGCAACGTGTGTATTTGAAAATATGCGAACATATAAATATATAGATCGAGCCCATATCGAGCCCATAGTAAGCCAAGTGTTGCGATGTAAACCAATTTGTTTGTTTAGTTCAAGCTTCATTTATTTTCCAAGGATTACAAACAGCACTTAGTGCCACGAGTTGTTCTCCTTCACAACAATACATATATATCAATGAAGATATAACAATGGTAATAATAATAGTAATAATAACAATATAAGAGGTAAAATGATAGTTAGAACATGAAGATGAAATGATGAAACAAATTAAACATGCGATGGTGGTGTCACTGTAGAAAAACAAACATTCGCATAAAGTATTTCAAAATAATATAATTAACGAAATCTACCTGATGCTAGTAAAAATTCTTGAATCAATTTAAATATAGTGAGGTTTTCAGACAAATTTAAGGCATTTGAGCCATACAGTAAGATTTGCTCAAAATGTTTTTGAGGTCTGGATAAATCGTCAGGTAAAATTTGATGTAATGACTGAATCAGTGTCTGCCGATGGACAGCATAGGCTGGGCAATAGAACAATAAGTGTGCAGCATCCTCTCTTCTTGCTCCACAATTGTCACACGACATGTTATCAAAAAAGTTATACTGAACACGTTGAAAATTTAAGGCGCTCAGCCCAAGTCTTATACGTGTGTGATTAACCGCTGCTTTGCCGATAAAACGAGAATATAAATGAGGAAAAAATGGGGTAGTTCGAAAATGTTGCTTTTTGAAATTCAGCCTAAAATGTTCAATACTAGAGCTACTGCGTAATGCAGGATTCATGGCGTTCCACAATCGCATTGTGGAAAATAGAAACGAATTTCTCACACAACTCAAGCGGCAATGTATAATTGGCCATAGAGCCGTCTCCTGTTCTACACAAATTATAACCAGTATCTCGTTGTATCGGCAAAACAGCAGTCAGATAAGGTAGGATGAGACCTCGTGACATTTTAAACAAAGTACATAGCTTGTGGTTGTCTCGCCGCTCATAGAGCGGAAACCACCCCAGCTCAGCTAACAATAGGTCGGTACGTGTGTGTTTATACGCACCAGTACACACTAGGGCGGCTCTCCGTTGAACTTGTTCAAGGGCGGCTGATTCTCTGACAGTACAGTTATCGTATATTATGTCACAGTATTTTAAAATTGGCAAAAGCATAGTTTTATATAAAGAAGAAAGGCCTGATCTTGGTAATCTGTGTTTTACAAAATTCAAAATATGAACTGCTCTGCTCACTTTATTTATAACAGTAAAAATATGCTTTCTCCAACTGAGATTGCTAGTTATTGTTAGTTCAAGATGCACATGTTTAATAGTTCGCTCAACATTAACTCCATTAAAAACAACGTCTGGATATTCTGGGTAGCTTTGCTGGTGTGAAAATACAATAAACATAGTTTTAGAAGGATTAAAGTTACTTTCCACACTTTTTCCCAGACACTTATCTTTCTTAAATCTCTGTTTATTTTTAAACCTGATGATCGTGGGTCAAGATATATATCTAGTAATGACGTGTCGTCTGCAAAAAGGTGCGGTTTCAAGGGTTTCTACAAGGTCATTTATAAATATCAAGAAGATTAGTTGCCCAAGTACAGAACCCTGGGGCCCACCAGCATGTAAGCGTTCCCACTGGTCAAATGATGATTAGGCTCTAGTACGCCTAGTTAGACCTAAATTGTATTTTGAGTAGGCCCTAGATGCCTGATTAGATTTACATTTCATTATAGGTAGGCTCTATAACGCCTAATTAGAGCTCAATTAAATTACGAGAAGGTCCTGGTACACCTAGATGGATCTTACGTTATGAGTTCGCTTAGTTGGTATGCCTAGTTATATCGTAGTCAAATTACGAGCTGGCCTGGTACACCTAAATATATTTTAGTCATCAAGTACATGATTAAAGTATCTCAGTATCATGTTTATCAACTGTAATTTTGTCACGGCAATCAATTCTATGAGTTTTAACATATTCTGTTATACATAATATTATGATTTTTATGGGTGGTTAAAAGGTTTTTTTGGAAAAATTTGCATTTTTTTTTAAGTTATCCGTGTTGGCTCCCATTCTGAACTGATATAACATATTCATAACCACCTTAAATTTGAAACAATTTTTTTAGCTTACTCCACTATACTAACTACGTTAGAGGTTCCTTTGGTAAGTTACTGGTATGCAACATTGACGCTACACAAACGCTGAAAATACGTCTGTCATTTTATAAAGTAGCTACTACACACTAAACATTCACTACAAACACGTTCAGGGTAAGTTACATGAAAAAATGTAAGTTTTTTAAACGTTAACAGTCCTTTGAAACATTACTTTTTAACATAAAATTATGCGAGTGTATGCAGACATAGTAGACAATTGTTTTACAAGTCGCTATACGCCAGCTCATACATGTTAGTGTGACAAAGTTAAATGCATACTGTCAATCGTGTGATATTCACGAGGTTGTTTTTTCGCGAGGAGGACAAATTTGCCAAATTCGAAATATTTAGAAAATTCTTCATATGATAGCATAATGAAAAATCACCAACTTTACAGTGGTACAGTTTTATACCTATAAAGACTCGACGAATAACTATATATCTTAGCCAAGTGTGCATATATGTGAATCAAAATAACTTTGGAATGGAGTACATCATGTATACGTATTTATTAATCATAATAATACAATCGGTAATCGATAAAAATTGCCATGATTTTGAGAATAGCACATAATTATATATGTACAAATCGAGCTATTCGTGATGATAAAATGTAACATTTTGTTGGAACGGATATATGTTTCATAAAAATAATAACAATAATAATAATAATAAAAGATATTTATTCAGGGTACAATTATTGGTGAAAATACTATTTTACATAATTGCTCTGATTAGGCATTCTGTGTAGCATAAAAAACAGTATTAAATTGTAAAAGTAAAAGTAGAATATTGCAGATAATATAATACAAAATTAATCTGAGTTAATTAAAAACAGTTTTAACGTTTATTTAAAAGCATTGAGCCTTTTAATATTTCTGACACTATCTGGCAAATTATTCCGCATAGTTGCACCAGTATACTGCAAAGAGCAATAAAATAACATTTATCAGCTTTTGGTGAAAATAATTTATTTGTATGCTGATGATACCGCTATTCATTATTTTTAAGGGCTGCAACCCTGCGGGAGATTTTAAAACAGTGAGAGCGATAAAGTTGTATCTTCGTTTTACAAACATTTAACCAACCAATGTCTTTACCATTATCTAAACCTCTAACATTGTCAGTAATAATACGTGCCGCTCTATTCTGTAGTTTTTGTAATATTTTACAATTGGCATTGGAAGAGTATCCACAAACAGTTATACAATTTGCGATTCGATTTGCGATTGAACAGTTGCCATATATGGCAACTGTTGCATCGCAAATTGATTATTGTATATAATATTTATTCAAACAGTCTCGTGGAACAATATGTCTAAATTTTCGAATAAGTCCTGCTTCAGGATATTTTTTTTCTTGACATAAAGAACATGCCCACACCAGCTATCTTTGGAATCGATAAAAAAACAAGCATGTTGTCGAATCGACCTGTGAAATTTTAACAACATCAATGTATATATCAAGAGTATATTGATTGCGATTAGAAAAAATGATTACATATCAATATTTAATTTTATTGATAACTAGCCTATTGCTATGAAACCATTCAACTATTTTATGTACTTATTATTGACGTATTTACTGTATGTTGCTAAAATCTGTACCACAAACATGAATAGCGGATTCATCAGCTCGGTAAAGCATTTTTAATGATTAAAAACAACAGTGAGCCTAAGACTGATCCTTGAGGAACTCCCGTATAATTATTTGTAAAAGGAGACAGACCATCAACAGTAACAGCTTGGGATCTATCAGATAAATAGTCAGTAAACCATAACAGTTCATCGTTTTCAACACCATACTTTTTTAGCTTAACAAAAGTAGGTCATGGTTATTTGTATCAAAACAATTTGTCAGGTAAAAAAATAGCAATCATCATTCCTTCATTAATATTATCCAGCAGGTCATCTACCAATTTGGGAAGGGCCGCTCATGTGGCTTGACCTTTTACAAAAGCTCATTGGTCATGGTGTAAGGAAGAGTGAGTTTTCAAAAAAATTGGACATATGAGATACAACAGAAATTGGAATATAAAGGTTTGGTTCCTTTACCTCGCCAGTACCTTTATAAGCAGGAGTTACTGGTAAATGTATTTAGTAATGTACCTATGCCTCTCCACATTTTCTTAGAATTTGCATAATAGCATATTTCACCACTTACATAATCTTGTTTGGCTTTCCGTATCTGATCAACAACTGTATTCGTTAATATTTTATATTATATTTATATTTTTTATTATATAAAGTAATTCATAATTTTGGACTTTTTAGATTTATCATGTATCTAATCACATCTGAACATTAGATATATAATATCTCGTGTAATCCAAGGACTAGATATTGATTTCACTCTACATGTTTTCAAAGGAGCTTGCTTGTTCATTACTTTATTACCTTTAGAGACATCATCAGTATTGTTACAGCTGTTAACAGAAGCATAGAGGTTACAGTTCAAGAAATCTTTTTTATATTCAAGGGGATCAAAAGTACAGCATGATAATTACCCATGGCTGAGTTCTAGATTTACGTGAAAATGAAATGAATCGGGCTTTAGGCCACCTTTGTGCACATATAGGCTAAACTGGGCCAGGAGAACCTCCTGAGGATGGTGAGATGATTGAGATGACACTGTCCTCCAGACACAGGATTCGAAATTCGAGCCCTGGCGGTCTGAGGCCGAGCACGCTACCTCTCGGTCACGGAGGCTCCCCACAATACTAACTTTCACACGTGGATGGGGAAGAAACAATTTGGTTTCTTTCAAACCGCCGAGACCGGGAACCGAACCCCGGACTCTGGCGTGAAAGGCAGCGGTGCTAACCACTACCCTAGGGCCCCCGCCCAGATTTACGTGAATGTTTTCAAATTGTATAAATCATGTCATGGTTAATAATCGAACATGGTATAACACATTAAAGTGGATCGCGTATTGTTTGTTATAAGTTGTGAGCAATTAAGTAAAAGTTCAATGTGGTGTGCTGGGTTCGTGACAAGAGTTTCGGTAATAACGTAATCAAAATGAAAATAACCAATTATTATTATTTAACTTTCAGTAAAGCTAATTCAACATTATTTAACATGTTATTATAATGTTATTATCTCTAGCTTTCAGTAAATATGGGATAATCATAGCACTATCATCACTTTATACAGTTTAGTCAGAACACAGGCCAGCTTTTACATAGGATGATTATAGCACTATCATCACTATATACAGTTTAGTCACTACACAGACCAGCTTTTACATATGATGATTATAGCACTATCATCACTATATACAGTTAAGTCACTACACATGCCAGTTTTTACACATGATGATTATGGCACTATCATCACTATATACAGTTCAGTCACTACACAGGCCAGATTGATATAGGATGATTATAGCACTATCATCACTATATACAGTTCAGTCACTACACAGGCCAGATTGATATAGGATGATTATAGCACTATCATCACTATATACAGTTCAGACACTACCCGGCGAGACGAAGTTCATCAAGTGATGAACGTTGATGAATGTTCATGAACATTCATGAACATTCATCAATGGTTCATCAAGCCAGTTCATGAACTGTGTTCATGAACTACTGTTCATCAAAACAGTTCATGACAAATCATGAATATTAATGAACACTTGATGAACTAATGTTGTTCATAAATTAGTTTATGAAGTTCATATGGAGAGTTTCATAAACAGTCATGAATTTTTATGAACTTGGTAGGATCAATTCAATTCATAGCTAAGTTCATGAAAGTTCATGACAGAGTTTCATGAACTTTGATGAATTAGTATTAACTTGATAAGTCTTAATTCGGTTCATGGCTAGTTCATGAAATTTCACGAGGGACTGTTTCATGAACTGTGATGAATTGTTATGAACTTGATTAGTCTCATTATTTAGTTCATGAAAGTTCATGAGAGATTTTCATGAACTTTGATGAATCTTTATGAAATTGATCAATCTTAATTCGGTTCATGAATAGTTCATGAAAATCCATGCGGGACTGTTTCATGAACTGTGATGAATTGCTATGAACTTGATTAGTCTCATTATTTAGTTCATGAAAGTTCATGAGAGAGTTTCATGAACTTCGATGAATTATTATGAACTTGACAAGTCTTAGTTCGGTTCATGGCTAGTTCATGAAAGTTCTTGAGGGACAGTTTCATGAACTGTGATGAATTGTTATGAGCTCTAAATCTCAGTTTAGTTCATGGTTTGTTCATGAAAGTTCATGAACTGTGGTGAATGACAGCCTAATTACCCTGGCGAGTATGGTGTCAACTACACAATGGCTAATTAACTAATTAATTAGCAAATGGTGCTTTTCTAAGTTTGAGTATCAACCACATAATACATAATATTTTAAAATAATTAGTTTCTCAGTTTTCTGTTCAGTTCTGTGTAATAGTGTGAGAGGGGAGATCTATTTTTTTAATTAACAAAATAAAGCTTAATTAGCTTGTTGTGTTTATGTAAGAAGTAACCTCAGAAAAATATAATTCTCAATCAAAATACCACATGTATTTTACAGGTCAAAAGACTTAGACAGGAAAGTGAATGAATTTTCATGAACAATTCGTGAACATTCATTACCATCAACACGAACTTAGTTTGGGAAGCTCATGAATTTAGTTTAAGTGTTGCTAGCTTATCTGGTTCTTTATAGAGCCACCTGAGTTCTAGGTTGTTCATGAACAACCTCAATTTCATGAATATTAGGATCGGAACTTCGGGTTGACAATTCATGAATTTCATGAACGTCTCATTTGTTGTTGAGGAACATTCGTGAATAGTTCATGAACACATATAATGAGCGTTCATGAAAGTTCATTGACTATCTGGTTCATGAATTATTAGAATTTATGGCCGTTCATGAACTAGGTTGACAGTTCAATTGCATTCATGAATGTCTCATTTGTTGTTCAGGAACATTCATGAATAGTTCATGAACAGATTTAAGGAACGTTCATATATGTTCATTAACTATCTGGTTCATAATTTTTTTGAGTTCATGGTTGTTCATGAACTAGCCCTGGGTCATGAATTATCTGAGTTCATGACCGTTCATGAACAACCCATGTTCATGAACAAAGTGAGAGTTCATGAACAGAATAAGTTTATGAACTCATGAACTTTCATGAAAGTCTCATTTGTTGTTCAAGAATATTCATGAACCGTTCATGAACACGTTGATGAACGTTCATGAACGTTCATAGTTTTTTGTTCACGAACATTCATGAACTATTCATGAATGTTCATGAACAGTTCATGATCATCTCACCGGGGTTAAACACAGGCCAGCTTTTACATAGGATGATTATAACACTATCATCACTATATACAGTTAAGTCACTACACAGACCAGCTTTTACATAGGATGATTATAGCACTATCATCACCATATAAAGTTCAGTCACTACACAGGGCAGCTTTTACATATAGTCTAGGTCTTGACAAGGTTTTGTATGCACTTTATTCAGGAGAGGCTAACTCAACTGTTTTAGACTAATTCGACCCCAAGGAACAGCGTGGGATTTATGCCAAATTCTCTATCCGGGACGAAAAGTCTGAAAAATGCTCTTGCTTTTTGAAAAAAAAAGAATTATTTATCGCGAATGCCGATTGAACATATTCAACTATATATTTTTATTTTATCTTGCAGTTTATGTTCCGAGACATTTGAATTATGCAAACTGGCCATGTTTGTCATTTCTTAGAATTCTTTTTTTTTGGGGGGGGGGGAGGTGGGTATTAGTTGGATTTTTCTACCAAAAACACAGGTTTTTTCATAGCGAATGCTGATTTTACTTATTTAGCTATATATTATAATCTTACCATGCAATTTCTGTCCTGTGAAACTGAAGTTATGCAGAATATCTATGTTTCATAGTTTATAAAATATATTTAGATTTCTTTTGAATTGTTCATATATTTTGTGTATGAAAAAGTCTTCCCATATTGTAGTTTCCCGCCAATAATCGCCACTCTCTGCGGTTTGGTGTGTCGAGTCTAGTCACCAGTCAGCTCTCACAACATCTGACAATTTTAACCATATCCTGGTCTGCGGATGGTCAAACCATCACACCTTGGCGGCGATTGATTGCAAACTCAAGCAAATATATCAGTGCCTGAAGCCTGACCGCCCCCCCCTCTATAGTCATAGCCATGCACTGCAGATGTAGGTGTACTGATGAATCTGTAGAATATCAGTCTAGGCTCTAAGTTAATTGAGGTAATACTGGTCGAATCAGCCCTGATCTGAGAATGGAGTGCTGTAAGACTATATCAATTTCATCAAAGATTCATCTAGTTTATACAGTAACCATAGATATCAATACAACAACAAAGTCGTAAAATGTCTCTTCATGTGGATGCATGTTCAGTGCATGTTTCCTCACGAAGGCGGTGAGAGTTGGTTTGTGAATATGCTTCATGCCCCTGTTGATATAAGTGTAGATAGAAGCTCTGTCGCAAATTGTGATTTGCATTATTGCATATTGCATTAAAAGCGATTTTTCTTATTTGAATTTAACACGATCAGTCTCACCTTCCTTCAAGTAGTCCAACAACTGATCTATTTTCAACTGTTATAACATCTATAAAATGTACAGGATTAATTATGTATGATACACCTTTAAGAAGGACATCATAGTCACAGATGTGTCATTACTGGGAATAAAGTCATGGTAAGGTGATGGTTCTCCTTCAACCATTTTTTATACACATCCTGTATGTCCATCCTGTATGTCCATCGACAATACTTTGCTATCTCATAGAAGAAAAAGTGAAGCACTGATGCAAAAATCCGCCACGCGTAGCTCATTTGTTAAATCTTTGATGATTGGATATAAATCAGAAAAATATGTATCTAAAAAAATAACAAGTGTGAAAAAAGCTAGTAGTGAAATAACCATGACTTAAACCTAAGTAGGCTCAAATGCATTCAAATTTGTGAAGATGATGAATGATATATAGGGAGCAGCTCTTATAAAAGTTAGTGTGGAGCACTAGCTCTCACTCGAAAAAAGAATGCAATAGTGATGTGGGGAATCATTAAACTCCAAAAAAGATGAGATTGAAGGAGAACTATCACTTCATTCACCATTTTATTAATGCAAAAGTTGTGGCCATGGTGTTTTGAAGGTATCCAATCAAAGAGTTTATTTGAAGAATAACTTGATGAAGGTGTCGGCTTGTATGAATGAAGATGAAGCTGATTTTATTAAATATTCGTTGATAGAATCAAAAAAAAATGCTATCGATACACTCGGTCAACCATCATCTAAATCAAACTGATTGTCCATAAAAAACACTTCAAATCTGTTGTTCAAATTAGAGGTAATACAAAGTTCGATATGTATTGATGACATCTGACATGATCACTACATCATTATATAGCCACCTCAATGTTTGTCTTAGTTGACAAAATAGGTTGTATTTTGAAGTAAAGTGTCAGGTCTAAGGGTATGTCCATAAATAAATCAGCAAGGGCCTGAAACATCTTTAAAAACCAACGCTATCGTTAGCGACTTTATGTCCCACTGAAGAAGCTGAGTATACCTGCAAAGACTACACATGATGCAGCTGATGATGGGATAGTGTTCTGTGCACATAATTTTTTTTAGTTCACAGTGCAAGATATACATATGTTACTTACCTATACCCACAGGTGTATGTGTATGCTTAATGTACGACATTACTGTCTGTTAATTGGAGATGGATTGGATTCAAAGAGCTTTGGGCTGTGCACAATGAAAATATAATAAGAGAATTGTTACCAGTCTATGATATGCAATAGGTTTAAAAAAAAAAGGGAATGAACTCCATGACCACATTTAGGCCTACATAAATACATGACATATGTATAGCACTGGGGGATGAACTTACAAAATGTCTCACAGCACCCCATGCTCACCGGGGCTGAATCGACCAGTAAAGTCTCAATTAAACTTAGAGCCCAGATTGATATTCTACTGACTCGTCAGTGCACATGCACCTGCAGTGCATGGCTGTTTGGGGGGGGGGGGGCAGGTTTTAGGCACAGATATTTTGCTTGGGTTTTCAATCGCCGCAAGGGTGTGATGGTCTGATCATCCACAGACCAGGATATGGTTACAATTTTCACATGCTGTGAGAACTGACTTGCGACTACTCTCGATGCACCCAACCACAGACAGTGGCGAATATTGGCGGGAAACGAAAATATGGGCAGTGTCTGTGAGTGAGTGAACGGCACTACACGTGAGAGTGAAGACTGATATGTGCAGGCCGACAATATAATTAATTTCCCATGTAGGGCCTACCCAGCTGACACGAATGGCAATAAAAATGGCAGATATGTTTCTGGTCAAATGTCCAGAACCATCAACCATTTCTGGCATTATTTGAATTGTGTTCCGATTCTTTTCATAATGATTATTGCCCTCAATATGGACCTTGATTTCGAACTTGTACATTTATTTATTTAGCATAATTGTGGTTATATAATCAGAGCAAATCAGGAGTTCCTGAAATTGATAGCTTAAATGTTGGTGGCCTATCACTTTCCTGTATTGGCAGCAAATGTATTGAATGAATGAATCTCAATGCCGCATGGGGATTTGTTGCTGTAAGTACTGTTAGTGTAAGTGAGGGAGCAACCAATAAAACCCTATCACTAAATAATCATGCCTTGCAATCACTGGATATGCCCTCTAGCTAAAACAAATTGTGATATAGTCTGCTTATCTGATTTTAAAAATTCCTTATGTCACATAATCATGTACCTCATAATAACTTTTGATGCGAAGAAAACCGTGTTTTTCGCAAAAAAGTCAAAATTACTTTCATACACAAAATATATGAAAAATTCAAAAGAAATCTAAAAAATATTCTTTAAAATGTGAAACATGGATATTCTGCATAACTTAAGTGTCACAGGACATAAATTGCATCATAAGAATATAATATATAGCTAAATAAGTAAAATCAGCAATCGCGATGAAAAAAAAGTCCATATAATACACACAAAAAAAATAATCTAGAAATATTCTAGAAACTGACAAACGTGGACATTTAGCATAATTCAAATGCCTCAGAACATAGCCTGCATGGTAAACTGAGAATATATAGCTAAAAATGTAAAATCGGCATTTGTGATAAAAAATACGTTTTTTTCGAAAAGCGATGGCATTTTTCAGACTTTTCGTTCAGGATAGAGAATTTGGCATACATCCCATGTTATTCCTTGGGGTCGAATTCGTCTGAAACAGCTGCGCTAGACTCTCCTAAATAAATTGCATACAAAACTTCCTCAAAACCTCCAATAATAGGATTATTATAGCACTATCATCACTATATACAGTTCAGTCACTACACAGACCAGCTTTTACAAAGGTTGATTATAACATTATCATCACTATATACAGTTAAGTCACTGCATATGCCAGCTTTTACATAGGATGATTATAGCAATATTGTCACTGTATACAGTTCAGTCACTACACAGGTCAGCTTTTACAGATCACATTGGAGGCCTACTGCACGATATGCAAACAGTGTTTATTCGAGTGCGATATGGGAAAATACAGCACTTTTTGGACATGTGCTGTATTTTCCCACATCGCATGAAAAAAGAGTAACCTGTGTATTTTCCCATACAATCAAGTCACACATGACATAACTGCCATACATTGCATTTTCAACTACAGCTAGAGTGTGATATGGGCTGATACCTATATGCGTCTCATAGTGAAAACCACTAAACAGAGTCTTATATGGACTGATACCTATATACGTCTCACGGTGAATACCAGTGTACAGACTGTTTTGTTAGTTAGGGAACCCTAGCGCCCAAGGGCACAGAGAGTGATTTTACGACAAATCAGAGTTAATCCGTAGAGTAAACTCCATGTAGCCGACCATTTTTTCTATTTAATGACTTGTTTATGATGCTGGGGATAGAAGTTTTAAAAAGGTAATAAACAGAAAACATAATTATAGAAGATAATATTTTTAATAATCTTTTTAATAATCGCTGACGTGATTTCTATATCTATTTCTATATCTCCTGCGCTGTATCAAAATAGTGTTTTAATTTAATTTTGGGCTTCTTTGAATGGTCAGCATGAGACATTTCGTTCATTACATGATGCCTCTTGTGAGCACTAAAAGTAGCTTATTCTAAATAACTAAAAACGTTGGTTTCGATTTTTTTTAAAGCGGCTAGACATGCTAAAGTTGCATGATTAGCGGCTTCTAAGCAGTTCAAAAGTGAATTTTATGGTACATTGACTCATGACATATAATATATTTGTGTAGTATGCTATAGTGCAAGGGTTCATAATTTAGCGTCCGAAATATTTTTGTGGCAAAAAAACCGTGGTTGAACAACTTCCTTTCAGTTGTTAAACTTCGGATTAAAAATCCCCATGACTTCAATATATGATTAACATTATCTGTTGTTTTCATACACATCTAGCAGCCTAGGCAGTTCCAATTGTTTTGCTTATAGTTTTCTTTGTAGTGTTCCAATAGTTTGTCTAAAAAAGATGTTGCGTCTCGCTTTTTGAATATTTCGTTCAGTTCTTTTTGTAGTTTGAATAGTTCGGAATTTTCTTCTAACGAGTGTATGAATTTATTGGATAATGTCTGTAATCTCTCGCGGAAGGGTTCAATACCTGCCATTTCATGTAGGTCTGTGATTCGAGTGTGTATCGGTTTTCTAAAAGCTATTCGTATGGCTTTATTTTGTACTTTTTGTAGTTTTTCCAGGTGAACTTGGGCCGCGGATAGCATAACTATCGCGCCGTTTTCTAGTACTGGTCTCACATATGTTTTGTAAATCTTCATTATTGTTTTCGGGTTGCATCCACAGTCTGAACCACAGTCTGAACCCTAAGTAGGTTTAAAAGGTTAATTCTTCTGTTTGATTTAGCAATGGCTATGTCGATTTGTTGACCATAGTTCATCGTTTTCGTTATGGTGACCCTAAGTAGTTTAGCTTCTGCAACGTGTTCTATTTCTTCACCAAAAAGTTTTATTTTTATTTTGCCGTGTTTTCTTCCGTTTCTTTTTAATATAATTAGTTGCGTCTTTTGGGGATTCAATTTTATTGTCCATTTTGAGCACCATGCTTCTATGTCTTTAAATGTCTTCGATATTCTATATTGTACATACACATTATTTGGACCAAATGTCCACATGCCTAAGTCGTCTGCGAATTCTGAAATCTTTACTTGGTTATTAAGGGGATCAATAGGTAAGTCATTGACATATATTAAAAAGAGTAGTGGGCTGAGGACCGAGCCTTGTGGCGTTGCGGCGTTTAGCTGGACATTGTCTGAGGCTTCGTCATTTATATTTACTGATATCGTTCTATTGGTGGTAAATGAGGACATTAATCTAACTATTTTTCTGGGTAGGTCGCCCGTCATTAGTTTGTGTCTTAAGCCATTGTGCCATACAGAGTCAAATGCTTTTTCTACATCGATGAACACAGCAGCGCCTACTCTATTTGCTTCGTGGGCTATTAAAGTGTCGTCTGTAAGTCTGAGTATATGTTCCATCGCGCATCGTTTATTTCTGTATCCTAACTGCCAGATATTAAAGAATGATTTTTCTTAAAGTTCACCTCTGATCCTATTCGCCAGTATTTTTTCGAATAATTTACATATACAGCTCAATAAACTTATAGGTCTGTAATTTGTTGTTATTTTTGGGCTTTGTCGGGTTTTGGGATCATAATTCCCGTAGCCTGCTTCCATGCTTTCGGAAAATAACCTACTTTTAAGCAGATGTTATATATATAGTCTAAGTATTCGAAACGATATCTGAACATTGTTTTAAAACTGGGTACCTAATCCCATCAGCTCCTGGCGCTGAGCGTCATCTGGTTTTACTTAGTTGGATTTTGATTTCCGCAATAGTTATTTCTCTCATTGTTGAACTATCATCGCCAATTTTTTCTTTTTCATGATCTAATGTATTGAAGAGTTGGTGGTTTGAAGTGATTGCATCGTCCACTTCTTTCTTAAATTTGTCGAGAGACAAAGACAAGGGTTATATATATATGGACCTAGCATGACAAGGGTTATTTATACGGAACTAGCATGACAAGGGTTATATATACAGACCTAGCATGACAAGGGTTATATACGGACCTAGCATGACAAGGGTTATATTTATACGGGCCTAGCATGACAAGGGTTATATATACGAGCCTAGCATGACAAGGGTTATATATGAAGCTAGCATGCCAAGGGTTATATATACGGACCTGGCATGACAAGGGTTATATATGAAGCTAGCATGACAAGGGTTATATATACGGACCTGGCATGACAAGGGTTACACATAAATATATATATATATATATATATATATATATATATATATATATATATATATATATATATATATATATACGGACCTAGCATGACAAGGGTTATATATACGGACCTACAAGGGTTATATATATACGGACCTAGCATGACAAGGGTTATATATATATGGACCTAGCATGACAAGGGCTATACGGAACTAGCATGACAAGGGTTATATATATACGGACCTAGCAAGACAAGGGTTATATATATATGGACCTAGCATGACAAGGGTTATATATACGGACCTAGCATGACAAGGGTTATATATACGGACCTAGCATGACAAGGGTTATATATACGGACCTAGCATGACAAGGGTTATATATATACGGACCTAGCAAGACAAGGGTTATATATATATGGACCTAGCATGACAAGGGTTATATATACAGACCTAGCATGACAAGTATTATATATACGGACCTAGCATGACAAGGGTTATATATATACGGACCTAGCATGACAAGGGTTATATACGGACCTAGCATGACAAGGGCTATATATATACGGACCTAGCATGACAAGGGTTATATATATACGGACCTAGCATAACAAGGGTTATATATATACGGACCTAGCATGTCAAGGGTTATATATATACGGACCTAGCATGAGAAGAGTTATATACGGACCTAGCATGACAAGGGCTATATATATACGGACCTAGCATGACAAGGGTTATATATATACGAACCTAGCATGACAAGGGTTATATATATACGAACCTAGCATGGCAAAGGTTATAATAGTTGATAATATCACACTGGGAAACCTTTAACCCCTACCTTCCAGACCAGCGTAGGGTGTCAATAAGCTGATCAGCTAACGGAAGTCAGATACCACCATTTAAGACCAAGAATAGTTTACAGTTAAAGGGACTGGCCCAGGCTAAAATCATTAAAAAATCGGTGATTTTATTTCGGGTTCTTAATATGACCATATGATGTAAGCATGTACATAGACCAGAACTGCAAATTTTTATAATTTTTGTGCTGCGCATTCACCAGTTAGGCTAGATATAGAGACGAAATTCCTGATTTGTAATTATTGACAACCATGTCAAAAATAAGAAATGCGGGAATTTCGTCTCTATATCTAGTGTAACTGGTAAGTGCGCAGCACAAAAATTATAAAAATTTGCAGTTCTAGTCTATGTACATGTTTACATCATATGGTCATATTAAGAACCCGAAATAAAATCACCAATTTTTTGATGATTTTAGCCTGGGCCTGTCCCTTTAATATAGGTATCGGTTTTATCCACTTGGTCATTTGCAGCTCCAAGTGACAAGACGTATAACCGGCAGTTAAAGGGGTAAATGCTTTTAAATCTCCATCAATAACCATTCTAAATACCTGGCAGTTAAAGGGTTAAATCAATGTAAATCTTTATGAATTTGACCATTCTAAATACCTGACAGTTAAAGGGTTAAATGATTCGACTTGGCTACAAAATCGAGATATAATTACCTAAAGTAACAGCATCCATTATTAAACAAACATTGCTGTGAGAGGAATTTTGTGCTACAATCTATATTTTAATAGATTATTGTTCCAATTGGTGAATGAAAAATGTGTACAGATATGTGTACACTTATATTGTTGTGATGTATGTAAACGTCTCAAGCCATTCATGTCCTTGACATCAAATGATAACTATAGATAGTTAATCACATTAGGTTTTAGTGGCTTTGGTCAGTTTGCTCTGCGTAGATGTTTTTAAAGATGTTGTTGTTAACGCGGCCAGCAGTGGAGAATAACAGTAAATCATCACACGTGGTAGGCAATTACATGATACATAGAGTGTATCAGTGATCTGGTCCAGGAACAGGCGTGTAGGGAGCAGAATGCCATCCTGCTCAGACAGTAACTGTCCAGTACAATGACCATGCTGGTCAAACACCAACACCTGATTACCATCAGCCACCAGTATATGACCGTCATTGTCATGTATCAGGTCATGTGGTTCACCCAGCTTCATACCAGGTCTTACCTCACCCGGCTGTACTCTATGTAATGTGGCGCCATCCTCCCTGATCCACATTATCTGACGGTAATCACTGATTACATAACCGTCACCAGCTGACAGTGACGTGATATACACAGCCCTCACCCCTGATGCCAGCTGTATATGACCCAGACACTGACCGGCACTACTGTATTTATACAATCGGTCAGTACCACACGCCACCACCACCTGACCAATGCTGGGCACACACATACCACGTGGCATATAGTCCAGCTGTATGGTTCTTACAGCCCCCAGGTTGAGCTCTTCCCCCTTAACAAACACAGGCACCCAGTGTATCATGCGGTAAAGGTCAGATATGACCAGGTGGTCCTTGTCACCGTGCGTCACTCCCACCATGTGTAATGGATACCTCACACCTGGCACCTGATGTTTACAGGCGGGAGAACGTGCTTCCTGATATACATAGAGAGAACTGCCATAACGGCAGTCACCACCAGGTGCCCCCTGTGTAGGACCAGTCCTGTTATCTCTTTTTTCATCTCCAACTCTAGACTATGTCTCTGCCTGACAGCCAGGTCACGTGGCGTCTCCTGTAACATATCACACAATCACTTACATTCACACTTTAATCAATTATTCCTAATTTTTTTTAACATTCTGAGCTCCAAGGTATTTACTTTCATTATTATTCACCTTGAGCTGTGAATTTATCCCGTTATTCCCATATCAGGGTGAATAAAAAGGATACATGTGCCCTCGGCCCAGTTACCTCGTCCCACTTATTTCCCTCTCGGCCCAGCATGGCGACAGTTGATTCTTCAGTCGATTTCTTTTATTTACTCAACTCATAAAAAATATTTTTTTGTGACCACGGCCCACTTTGTTGACCTCGGCCCAGTTACCTCGGCCCATTTCTTATACATCGTAGCTTTCTCCGACCCAACATTGACAGGATTGATATATGGTATAATATGGTATAATATTGTGAACAAACTACATGTATATACAAATTATTATACGAATATTTTCAGCTATATTTATATATTTTGTTTCAAAAAGTTGACAGTTGTTTTAGCGTACCAACCTATTGGTATAGTTCAATTTTACTGATAAATATTACATTTCTGAACATACGCATTTATTGGCAATAAATTGGTGATACAGGTTTGCTTTATGACTTATACAAACTTTCAATTACAAGAATTTGTCAAAATAACGAAAAGATATGTATTTTATCTATTTGGTCATATAATGGCTCTTGGATTGCTTCAATTCCTTCGTGATTAATTCCGTTAACATGGTTAAGAAGGTGTTCACCTTAAAAACATCATTAGTATTATTATTACCTGTTGATTCACCATAGTCTTTGAACTAAAACACTAAAGCCAGATTGTGTGAACTTAGCCGTTAAGATACTTTAATTACGCTCCATGTATAGACGGGTTGATAAAAGTAACACACTTCAGCTAACACAAATGCCTACAATGATCAATTAATTAATGATCTACATATCGTCCTTTGACACGCGGCAGGTTTATAATAGGGTCAGAAGGATTGGCCTTCGTCCTTTGTCGCCCTGACAGCTCTCACTGTTATGACGTTCTGTCCCAGAAAACACAAAGCATTTCTATAACATTTGTACAACGTCGGCCCAACGTCTTCGACGCTGGTCCAAAATTGTACAAATGTTATACAAATGTTTCGTGTTTGCTGGGGTAATGGTGATTAGGCCTGCGGAATGTGGGGTGATATCGGCCAGGTTATGGGTGACGGTGGTAGGAAAAATAATATTTTATAAAGCCTCAGTATTACAAGAAAACTGGATCTACACTATGTAACCTTTGCCAGAATACTGTTGACTAGTCATGCTATTTATAATTTGTTTATCAGATATTTTTTTATCATTACTTCGTTGTTATTATTATTTATTCATTCATTGATTCGAACATTTGTATTGTTGCTCGTTCAATTTACTTCACCACTCCATTTTTATAATGTTCGGTAACTTTATTGTATTATGCGCAGCATGTATGTACTGTAATATATTTTATATTCGTGTGTAATTAATTTTGGCGCAATTCACGTGAGGGGGTGATATTTGAATAACAACATAAGAAATACATTATGAGGTCATAAAAAAATGAGGTCAAAATTCAATTGTAGCCTGAAAGTAAAAAAAAAAGTTTGTCTTGAATAAAAAAACGGGAAAAAGGAATAAGTAACTAACTGGGGGATTAGCGATAATGGTCAGCCGCCCCTCCCCCCTCCCAGATAATATCGCTATGTTAACTGGCGGTTATATTGGTTTAAAAAAATAAAAATTTGTTGACTTTGTTATTTGGAAGTTATATTTTACGAAACTATGTGCCAAAAGTAACACATTTTTTTAGTGCCAGAGAGAGTTTTCACTTTGGGACAGGTAAACAAGACTGAATGATCCTTTGATGTGTTATTTTTATTTTATATGTACATATATGCTATAGAATGATATATATATACTTTAGCTGAATTTGAAATAACATTTATACTTGTAGCCTATACGTTCTTGTCTTTGAATTAAATTTGGTGAACTTATCAAATACATACCTCTGTACATAAAATATTTGGAAATTGGTGATCTCGGCCCATTTTGGTGACCTCGGCCTTTGTGGATTTCGGCACACTTAGGTGACCTCGGCGGGTAGGGAATGGAAAAGCGGGACGCGCTCACTTCGATCACTTCGGGCTAAAGTCAATTTGCAAAGTCGGCTGAAGTCACAGAAATGCGGGCCGACGCCACCTGGTCCGAGATGGCCGTGGGCCGAGATCGCCAGTACCCTGTGCCCTCAGCCCACTTTGGTGACCAATGTGGTCTAAGTGTCCTCGGCCAAATATTATATTCCCCTCAGGGCCGAGATCACCAATTTCAATATCATACTTGTCAGTGGTTATGAATTATTTTGACCACAATTTCACATTTTAGCTTTAAATTCGTTTTTTTTAGTTTCTGAGGGTTGTAGGGTTATATCAAACATATGCAAATAATACATTGCGAAGTTACTATATTTGAGTCTATATCAAAACATTTTCACCTCAAAATGCATATTTGACAATAAAACAAAATATAACATTATTAGTAGCAGATTCAGACAGACAGTTGAAGTGGTAAAAAAAATAATTAAAATATTGTATCTTTCTTTGCTACACTTAAACGATTTTATGAGTTTAGTGTTATATTTGCGACTTGTGCCAATGATTTGTGCTATTTTTAATTACTGTTTTGTTCTGGGGTTTCGAGCTTGGCAAACATCATTTTTGAAAACAGCAGATTCAAATTTGGTTAAAACAGGTGTCAAAACACCTTTACCTCAAAATGCCTTCGGCACTTTTTTAGACAACAAACTCCCCAATTTGGAGGAGACTAACAGTATAATCATAATACAAATTTTATCAACTTTGTTTGACGGGATAAGGTCGAGACGACCTCTACGAGGGCGGTCAACGACATAAATATATACACCATAAATATCTTAGTTATCACTTTCTCCTTCATTTGGCCGAGGTCCCTCATTTGGACCAGACTAACAGTATAATCATAATACAAATTTTATCAACTTTGGTTGATGGGATAAGGTCGAGACGACATCTATAAATAAATATACCATAAATATCTTAGTTATTACTTTCCCCTTCATTTGAATACATATGTTACGGGTCCACGGCCATTATAAATATT
This sequence comes from Flabesymbios commensalis, assembly GCA_964017125.1. Lineage (NCBI taxonomy): Eukaryota > Metazoa > Annelida > Polychaeta > Terebellida > Flabelligeridae > Flabesymbios > Flabesymbios commensalis. Next base: position 5,389,886 of record OZ024906.1, read on the forward strand.
TTAATCTTTCAGTGCGGGGACCGACTTTAGACGTCAGAATCTGACGTTCATAGACAGAATGTGACGTCTAAAGATGGTCCCCGCGCTGAAAGGGTTAATAACCTGATAAGTCAGGATTTTTTTTTCAAATAACTAGATTGTCAGGAAAAACACCTTACTCTTAGGCAAAGTCTTTTTTCGATTTTTTTTCGCTTACACATTGACAAGTCAGTAAATCACATAACCACGGTAGGAGCCAACACAAACACTAGTCACACCCGTTGAATACCAGCCTAAAAAGATTTATTCTACAAGTAAATTAAATACGATTGCGACAGATTCAGTTTTAAATACTAGGCCTATATGCATTTTTGCTTTTCTGTTGGCATCACAAACATGGGCCTGCTTGTACTCAAAAGTTGTCAAGTAGATATCCAATAATATTTATTGATTATCATAAAACTTTTTTACTTTTTTATGACACCTGTAAAAATAGACATGTTTGCCATCAAAATTAATACTGTCAAATTATTATACCATATATCAATCCTGCCAATGTTGAGACTGAGAAGGTTAAGATGTACAAAGTGGGCCTCGGTCACTGGGCTGAGGTCACCAGAGTGAGTCACCCAAATTATTTTTTTATGAGTGGAGTAAATTAGAGGAATCGGCTGAAGAATCAACTGTTGCCATGTTGGGCCGAGAGGGAAAAAAAGCGGACCGATGTCACTGGGTCGAGATCATTAAAGTGGGCCGAGGTCACTGGGCCACTGTGACATAATAGGTACTAAGTACATCTGTCACTGTGACATAGTGTGTACTAAGTACATATCACGCTGTGATATTGTTTAACAATACACGTGTGATGTTAGTGTGAGGTCACAGCGTTATCACCATTACTAATCTATCACCATGACTACAGGTGGAATTGAGGCAGATAACATGTATTTTATTGGGACTGGCATTTGGGGTGGTGAGACAATGAATAAAGACAATGCCTTTGAGGTTTTCTGGGTTTGTTTGTCATATTCCGGCAGTTATAAAAATACGGAGCTTTAAATCTATATTTAAAGGATTTTTATCGTCGCTGTTATGAACTAAATTCCACAATTTCGATTAGAATGTATATAATTGATAAATAGATGTGATAACTAAGCCCAAAAGAGATATATATGTGAATGTTGTGTTTTGAGGATAATTCATGGATGAAATACTTGATTAGTAATTTGGGGGCGTTACCCGCGTAGTACAAAATCAGTCTGGGTAGTAAACCCATATCAGACCTGTTTTTGAAACAGCACAGCCCAGGCTAGTATGCAACACTAGATGGTTGGGAGGGCAGAAATAATTAATTGAAGCAGCTTACATGTATTTCAATAGGACTGACATTTGGGGTGGGGAGACCTTATAAACGCATGTGGGCCAATTGTATCAATTATATTAGCTGAGTGTGACTCAACCTGAACTAAATCAATTGAGTTTGTTTCACACTACTGACAGTAATATATCACTAACATCTGGGAGGCTGTGTTGCACTCCCTTTTTCTTTTTCCTTTTTAGTGTAACTAATCATAACTTTGCATCTAAATTCAAAATGAGAACACCAATGGTTTAAATGATGACTACACTATGTCAGTGTAGCATGTTGAGTAGTGAAGGCCGATTAACACGTGTTTGCCTGTGGTGCGTATGTTTGTGTATGGTTGTGTATGTTCGTGTATGTTTGGGATTTGTTGAGAGTGATTTGCTTGAATGATTTTGGATTGTCCGTTCGGGTCCGATCGGGGTTTTCCGTCTGTTTCCGCAGTCGTTTATTTTGTTCTGTGCAATTGAGACGTCTATTCTCAACTGCGTTTATTTCAATGTTTCACTCGTCAACACGACGTTTGATGTTTCAGAGAATAAAGAGTGCAGTTTATACTTCGGTTTTTGGTGTTGCACGTGTTTCAAAAGTCAGAGCGTTAAGATCTCGAACCCACGTTAAAGAAATGACAACGGCCGGTGGGGAGTCACTCTTATAGATAACCCTCCAAGTCCAGACGGCCACATCAGTAAATAGTAGCCTAAACTTAGGGTACAATGCGCAACTCAAACAGTAATGGCCTGAATGGAAACAATTGGTTTTACATTTCAAATTATATTCTAATTATCGATCTCAACCCAGAAGACGCTGACAAATTCTAACTACACCTCACGCCATTAACGAAACCGGTTGATTGCTACATCTAAAACTATTCTAAGTAAGATCATAGAGGTAGTCTTTTCTAACTATATTGTAAGATCAATCCATCTTACTACTGGCATCATAGCATGTATTCTAACACTATTTATCCGACAATACTTTGTTACCATTAATGTTTTGCTCCAATATCAGTGCGTATTGACCCCCCCCCCCCCCAAAAAAAAAACAAATTTTGGTATCAAGATCAGTTCTCGATGTTGGTTTAGAAGATATATAAAATAAATATTTCTCAATGTGGAATTTTCTCCGTGAAAAACTCACAAGGGAGCCCAGCAACTAGATAGATCTAATGTATTTTAACCAGCAATAAAGAAAATATTATGTTTCAGAACAATGTTCTGTTACTGTGACGCAGTGTGTACATTGTCAGTGACATAGCCTGTACTGAGTAAATACAACTTACACTATATTTGTTCTACTTATATACAACGATTTGTTTTGTAGTGTGTACTTAGAGCATTTGTAAGTGACATAGCATGTACTAAGTAAGCACAACTTACACTGTATACTTACACTCTATACTTAGGGACGCACCATTTGATATCTGGGGGGGGGGGGCGGGGGCTAGAGTTTTTGTTGCTTGCAAACTTTTTTTTTACCTCCGGTGGAAAACAAGCTTTTTTTGGCGATCAACGTCCGAATTTTTTTTTTTATGTTTCGTCGAAGAAATTCTTTGTCGTATGCTTTCCCTATTATGTACGTTACCATTTGGTGTTTTTTCTGGTCAACATATTTTTCATCAATTTCGACAACAAACTTTTTTTTTCTGCCCACATTTTCACCAAACTTTTTTTTCTGATTTTTGTGGCGACAAACTATTTTTTTCAATTTTATTCCAGATATCAAATGGTGCGTCCCTTAGTATATTGTTCCACATATATACAGTGATAATAATTTTTTTGCTATGTATACTTTGAGCATTCGTCAGTGACATAGCCTGTACTAAGTACAACTTACATTTATGCTGAGTAAATTTGTTCCACATATATACAGTGATAATATTTTCCCACGCTTTACTCGAATGCATAGCTCTATAATTATTGATATTTTGTGAGGCTAACATTACACATGATCTCTGGTTGTTCATATTTATATTATATAATATGGAATGGGTGGGACCCAAGATCGAGCGCAGTTTAGATCTAGCTTGTTAAAATAGTCTGTGCAGTTTTTGAAAGAATAATTAGCCCACTTGAGTTTTGATTATAAGCATAATTATATTGTTCCTTGAAAAATCGAATTAATGTTCATGTCGCCACAGCCACAAAATAACAGAATAGGCCTACTCAGAATACGTGACGTCACACACTGGTAAAGCATAGTGCCATAGTAGAGACAATATGTCTGGTACCAAAGACACACATTTTATTATTGTTTAGGTTTATTTTAAACAAAATTGAATGGTTATTGAACATAAGCACACTTCTTTTTGGGGAAAAAATAAAATAAAACACACTGATATTTTGAACAGTCGTTATCTCACAAACTGCAATGTATCAGGACCATTTACACTGAGCAACAATAAAATTACATAACTATATTTTATTTTCATGTTCTTATTTTGTATAGGGGTCTAGTAGTTATAAAAAATGCTCTTAGGCCCTATATATCACATATTTTCGGAAATGTTTAAACTAAAAAAATGTAACGTATTCTGTGTCTGTTTTGTGGTACCGGGGTAATTTTGCATGTTCATTTGAAAAAAATGATCAAAATTGATGTTTTAGACTTGATATCTCAATCTTTTAGGACAAAAACCCCGAAAACCGTCATCTTGGATTTCACACAAAAAATATTATAATTTAACTATCGAAAAAAGGCCTAACAGATTCCTTGACCATTACAATGTAGGAATTGCCATAAAAATCATGTTGATTAGGAGGCACGATATCTTCAATTATGTGTTTCAGGACATTTCGGTGATTTTGATAGCAGCCATTTTGAAAATCGGTCTATATCAATTAAATGTTAACAGCTTGATTCTGAATCATGATAGGTCCTTGAACACAATGGTACCATTCAACGAGAGTCCTGGGATAGTTTAAATCACAAAGCATAACTTCAAATGTGCATAGATGTAAAATGTGGCATTTTTTGTCATTTTTGGGCGCCATCTTGGATTTCACACAAAAAATACTATTAGTTAACAGTCTATAATATGCTCAACCGATGCCTTGACCATTAAAATGTAGGAATTGCTATGAAAATCATGCCTCGAAGTTGACTAGGAGGCACGATATCTTCCACGAAGCGTTTCAAGACTTTTCGATGATTTTTGGTAGCTGCCCTTTTAAAAATCGGTCTTTGGCAATTATGTCTCTATCGATTAAATGTTAACAGCCTGATTCTGACTCATGATAGGTCCCTGAACAAAATAAAGCCATTCAAGCAGAGTCTTACAAATCATAACTTCAAAAGCGGATAGATGTAAAGTATGTAATTATTTGTCATATTTTTCACACAAAAAATACTACAATTTAGCAATTGAAAATAGGCTTAACAGATTCCTTGACCATTAAAATGTAGGAATTGCCATAAAATGCATGCTTCTAAGCTGATTAGGAGGCACAATATCTCCAACTATGCGTTTCAGGACTCTTCGGTGATTTTGATAGCGGCATTTTTGAAAATAGTTTTTTGGCAATTTCTTCGCTATCAATCAAATGTTAACAGCCTGATTTGGACTCGGGCTATGTTCCTGAACAAAATGATACCACTTAATGGGAGTCCTGGGCATATTTTAAATCACAAATCACAGCTTTAAAAGTGCATAGAGGTAAAATATGTAATTTTTCGGCATTTTTCCGGACGCTATCTTGAATTACACAAAAAGTATTAAAATCGAGCAATTTAAAATAGTTTCAACAGATTCCTTGACCTCTTAAATGCAAGATTAGACATCAAAATCGTCTTTCTAAGTTGATTAAGATGCAAGATATGGGTCATATCATCCAAAAATGTACAATTGACAATTTGCCATACCTTTTTTTTATACTGCCTATATCATAAATATGTTTGTTATGCAAAACACTTTACTGTCTTCTTTAAATTTAGTGGACATGTCTGGCTCAGAAAATGTATAGGGTTACATATGTTATCGACCTTTGAACATAAGTTACCAAGCATTGAATGTAGGTCTTTGGCCTAAAATTGATGGGTTTTGTCATTTACATGCAAAATTAATGGTTATATTCTTACAATATTTACTGTTAGCTGTCACACAACAGTGTTCTGCGAAAGTTATCTATATGGGGCAATGTTTTTTCGAGTATTAATGTCCGAACAATTCACAGTTTTCTCTTACTCGCTCTATACTCATTCGCCTGTGATGTGCCTAATCAATATTCAGAGAAAAAAAAAATGCGACAGCATAGTTGAAGAAGAAACTGCCAGGGTTTTCCATTTTTATACACACATTGATTAGGCACATCACGTTTTTTATATAATTATTTAGCAGATTAAATAAATTAAATCGTGTTAAATGAAGTGGCCTGGATGAATTGAACACGGAATAGTATCATAACTTACGAAAAATAACCCCCATGAATTTTTTTTATTTTATTATATTTTGTGAAATTGGAAATCATAATGTGCCTAATAAAATACGTCTCAAATACATTTTAACATTTTCTACCTGTATAAAGAAGAGACTGAGCCAACCGTTCTTACGACATTGTCTGCAACTTCTTCCCGGATGTTTTTAAGATAAGTTTTGTGTCCCTTTTACCGTCAGATAATCTTTTTTAGACGTATACCAAACCAAGTAAGCAAAAAAAGTCATAAAGTAGAATGTTCGACCTGAAGTGATTAATAATTAGCGATGAATATGTGCAAAAGGATCTACTGTTATTGTCAGCAGGACCTCCTCCGACGCCATGGGCGAATAGATCATCTGCTCATGAATTGTAAGGTGGCATTTCTGTCAAACCTACACAGAATGTTATCGTGCATGATGTGCCTAATTTTTATTTTCTTATCCTCTTCTACCTTATGAAATTAGAGCTTTTACATTTTAAATTCCGATAGCGCTTTGCCATTTTATCTTCCTTTCATTCACCACCAACTATCAACGGGAAATTTATTCACATGCCATTGTTCAATTTTAAATTACGTAATTAGGCACATCACTGTGTCAACATTTAGGAAGAAAAACAATTAATGTTTGAAGCTGTTTTTTTTACTTCGGCATTGATGTCTAACAATATTAATGCTTAGTTATGTGATCCTTGTCATATCCGTCTATTGTGCATGCCAATATTATTGAGATAGGCTATTTGTACGTTTTTAATAAGAAAAAAATTAAAAAGTGAGATGATGTGCCTAACAAAAAATTATGTACATCATGCGAACATACATGTTTTTGCCTGATCATCTCCTGTAAGATTTCGTGAATTACAACTCCTTCATATTGTATTTTTTTTGTCAAACAATACTTTAAATATTCATTTGCACAGTCCGGCTATTTTATTGAGGTTTGAGAATCAAGAATTAAAATTAGGCACATCACTTGAATTTTTAAAACTATTAAAAACTGTTCTGAAAAACAATTATTTGCTTCGTGTTATGTGCCACCATATGCATTTAGTTACCTTCCACATATTCAAACATTTTTTATAAAAAAATTAAGAAATTTATTTCAAAATTTTTTTACCATGTTTGTTTTTTACATGTTTTCACAATATCCAATGGATGAAAACAAACTGTTTTGCATTAAAACTGTTATTAATACTATTACTTTTTCACTTGAAAAAACCCCCAGAAAATAATAATGTAAAAAACATCATTCTGAGAAAGCGAAGAGAATCCAAAACAAACCGAAAAACAACAAAAAATATCGATTTTCAGGTCATTTTGATGTAAATTTGTATTTATCACTAATGTGGTAATGTTCCAAATAAGCCAAAAAGGACTATTTGAGGTCAAGTTTTGTGTAGTCAAGTGTTTAGCTAATGTATACATTCAAGTTACTGTTTTAATAATGGCTTGTTGTAATTCTATATTTGTGTTTCAAGGGTTAATTTTGTGCCATGATGTGCCTAATTCCAGTCATGATGTGCCTAATAATGTATTTTTGTGTGCTTGGTTCAATTGTTGAGGCAATGTTAATTTAAATTGTGTTTTTTTATTTAGGAAATAAAAGGTTTTTGAATTTTTTAAATATTGACATACATTTTACAATAATGTGAGATGTTAAGAACATGTATCAGTATGTATGCAAAATAACCACACAAAAGAGGTTTTAAAGAATTGTTCCTCTATGTTTAGCTGTGATTTCACTTGTCAACTCTCACGTTACCACTTCTGGTAATCTAGTCAAAACGTGACATCAAACTATGTATTTCAAAACTATCTGTTGTTTTATTGTACCACACTGAAACACACTTTCTTCATTCGTTATTACCGATACGCCTATTTTTACACTAGTTTTCTCAGTCTATTGCTTCAATTATTCTTCTTCACTGTATAATTTAATAATATTGATATATCTGCACGCTCCTTAAGTTTTTATCCTGACTATCTCTGTGCTAAACATAAAATTTGATTAAATAGTCAAAGTGGAAATCTACTGAGTAGTTTACTTTCTAAAAAAATAGTTTTTAGTAAAAAAAAGGCTTGTTTAAAGATAATTTAAAACACTGGTGTTTATCCATTTCATTAAAGCTCATCCAAGTTTTTTGCATACTAGCCTGAACTATATATTAAAACTTTCTCTATGTACTTATTTCTTGTTCTTTTTATTCTACCAGACCACCAATAAACATAAATAGTATTAATTAGGCACATCATGCTGAAAATGTTGCTTATTTTCAAATGTTAATAAAAATGACATTTCTTAAAGGTGTAGTCGACTGTTAAAATTCGCGGGACAAGGGTCCCCCAGAAGGCAATAGTGCCCGTGGGTAGGTCAAGTCTCTATTCCATAATAATACTAAATATGCGTTTCATACCCAAAGCCTCATTAAGAGCAAGTTCTCAAATCACAGCAAGTTCATATATACTTGAGCGACATCTATGAGTTTATAATTCAAAGCTCTTGGTCCTTACCCCTACTTGGTCGCTTGCATGCAAACAAACTGACTGTCTTACTGCCGGGATGTTGAAACTGCTTGACCCAAGCTTGTATTGACATGCCCAGTAAACACAAAATATTTGTATGACTTTATGCAATGTTGGACCAACGTCGAAGACGCTGGGCCGACGTTGTATAAATGTTATACAAATGTCTTGTGTTTGCTGGGCAGGAGGACTTTCTCTCAAACATTGTACATTTATTCAATGTTGGTTCAATGTTGGGCCAGCGTCGCAGACGTTGGCCTAGCATTGAAACAGCATTGGATCAATGTCCCGTTTAAGTAGTATCTTGTAATCAGTTCAGTGGCTATATTAATGCCGTTAATCTGTACCCAATAGGCCACTGTTGGCCTACACTTGACCGTCCCAGGCATGCGCGTCTTGCAGTTGAATCATTCTTTAAGATAGGTTGGTATAAGTTACTGTTTAAGAAAGTACAAAGTCCCCTCTAATGAATAATTAACAACATGTGGCATTTTAGACAACTTTAAATTTGCCCTGTATTTTAGGCAAATGTACATTTTTCGGTGCACAGTAACCCACCTGGGCTCATGGACTATAGATCTAAAATTTCAAGAAAATCGGTTCAGAATTGACGGATAAATCGACGAAAAGCATGCGCTCCAGATAATTGTGTCATAGACTAGACCTATAGAGTCTACTATAATTGGCTTTTGCTTGTAGTCTATTGCCACTGTGGTAGAGTGGATCGTTTGTGTACTCGACTAGGCTTTGTGTACTCGACGCAGACGCACACGCAGACTCAGACCCATAAAATCTGGGCTTTGTGTTCTTGATGCAGAATGTTCATCGCTGGGCCAGCGTCATAAATGGTGGGCCAAGATTAAAACAACATTGTGGTGGGGATATCGTCGGACCCTGCGAAAGTGGGATGTGGGTCATTATATCATTTTTCATGTTTATGGCAAAGCTGTTATCTTTATTATGATTCAGTAGACTATATGCCAGCATCGCATCGCAGAATTTGGACCAACATTGAGTCAACTAGGCTGAATCTTTATCATGTTGATCACTTTAACTTTATTGTAAATTCTTAGAGTGATTTTTTTCCAGAATTTCGGAGCTTGAAGTTCACGAAACAAACTGTTATGAGAGAAAACAAGATTTTCAGCAATTGTCACCAAGTCTGAAAGATAGAAATCAATGCTTCATGGTTAACAAATTGCACCCAAGGGTTTTACAATCTAGACATATCAATTATAGCTCTGGAGCAAAAAAACCAACAAAATATTTCTTAAATTGCAAGGTTCAGCTAAATATGGTGGCCTGGCAAACCGAACGAGGAACTTTATCATTTATATCGGAACGTGTGAACTTCGGAACATGGGAACGTTTGTCTGCGTCTGATTGTGCGTCTGAGTGTGCGTCTGCGTCGAGTACACAAAACCGTTTATTTGTTTGAGCACTCCTTGAGGTGACATGTGACCCTGTATGCATGTATGGTGACCTGTGACCCTGCATGCTTGTATGTCATGTCTGTGTCAGTAATTAAGCCACACCCACAGGCTGTCCCATATATCAACCAATCACTGAATCAGCTTTTGTTAAACCCTTTTTCCAAAAGAAATGGTAGGCCTGTAAGATCCCTGCTTCGCTCGATTACTGCGACAGTCGTCTCTGATCTCCCCGGACGCGGTGAGACAGGAAATGGCTGCCTCGTTTTGGTACTTCAGTACTGTGTGCATAAAACCGAATCCCATGCGGTCTTAGCTTTTTCCCGCAGACTTGTGATATAGCTCTTGGCGACCTCGGACGTGCCGCCGGTCGTCCGCTCGGAGTTTGACTAAGACGTGTCGTGCGCGGGGTTGTGCATTGCTGTTATTTGATGTCTAGACCAATAAACATAATAATCTGAAGAGAAGTTTTGTGAGTTAATCGGAACCGTCGACCTGACGGGGAAAGATGAAGTTTACGATATGTTGGTGAGTGTTAGGTGGCTTCTGCCGTTCACCCTTCAACGAGCCACCCAACAACTCCCACACTGGTGACCCTGACGATTGATCGAGAACGCAACAGTGTTTTCACCAAGCATCAAGTTAAAAACCGCCGTTTTCAAGGATAGTTTTTATTAAAATATTAAGGGATTTTTCGAAAAAAATCATGAGCATTTTTTTCGCAAAGGTACGTGAAAACTGTAGGTCACACTAATATGCCAGTTTAAACTAGCTAGAAAGAGTTATCAGAGGAGAAGTACGTTTTTTTACGTCGAAAACGGCGTAATTTTCATATTTTTTGACAGAATTCCACGTGTTTGGCGCCTTTTCAAGATGGCGACCATGTCGGTTTTTCTAGAAGGACCGTGAAATTTTTTTTCTCATAGACCTAGTCTATATCCTTTTTAAAGTATTAGTTTTCAAAATGCTTTCATCCTATTAATGCCACTGTAGGCGAGTAGGAAGTGGGTGTTTTCGAAAACTCTATTTTTTATCGTTCATCGCCATAATTGCGTGACTCAATTTTAAAGTCCATAGACAAAGTCTCGTCAGTTTTCGATTTTTCAGCAAAAAATCGACCAAAAATTATCAAAAAATATCGCTTCGACTCAGATAACCTTTAGTAGGATTAGGGCCAAATAAAATTGTTCACCTAAAAATGAATGTGAATTTACGTCCTAGTTGATCTGTAAAATATATTTCCAGGACAGTAGGTCAATATTTTATCATTATAACAATATGTTATTTCAGAGAATGCTGCTTGGCATAAATGTATTTGGTAAGTGAGCGCCATATTAGACGCTGGTTCCCCTAGTTTAGCTGATCGCCTGCCGTGGGCAAACACGTGTCCCGCCATAACCGGCATGCACCTGGACAGTGGACCTGTGTCGCTTCATCACATTAGCATAAATTAGGCCGCCATTTTGATTTCGTGGAGCAGACTATTCACGTGTCAAGATTATACACGGTCTAGTCTCAAATAATTTTTTTGCATACATATAAATTTTCTTTTTCAAAACTGTTAAAAAAAAAGAAATATAAATAAGCAGTTTCGGCAAGTAAATTATAGCACAAGTTGTGCGAGATTTTGATAAAGTCATAGTATAATTTTTTCACGTCGAAACGCCCCCTGGTGTTTGGCGTCGCTCTAGCCTACTTTTAGCGCCTTGTTTGTGCACAGAGTAGCTCATGAATATGCTAATGTGAGGCGAGACGCGGCTGCTGTTCAGTTTTGCACATTCACCCACGATACAGGCCCGCTGGCCCAAGCATACAGCAACGAGCTGCCTGCTGCACATGTTAGCAGCAACCGATCATACACCATACACAAACCCGCCACAAACCAAATAAACGCAACCGCTATGACGACAACCGACTTATACGTCAGTCAACGAAACAAAGCGAGCGATTGATTCGGACGTTATTAAGAATGAATCGGTGATGAACGTACCACATAAAAAAAAAGTGGAATGTTCACCGCAGTAATCATTTATCAGCGAAATGATATACTATATCATCAATCCGCGTAGACTACTGTCAGTCATGTTTTAAAATATTATTCTAAAAAGAAATGTAGCTGTTTTTTATCGCAGTCACATTTAGCCTATCAGTCTGAGAACGAAATTTTCTCATGATAGTCGATTTCAGTAGATCAAAACTTATATAAATAACGAAATATTCGACTTGACAGTTGCGCTATAGCGAAACATTGTCAATATTTGCATGTGTTTTTCGACTTGTGTGAATTTTTTTTTTTTTTTTTTTTCACCCAGGTCGATTTACTATATACTGATATCATAGCTTAGCATAGCATGTAGTAATTATTTCTGGCATTTTATGTACAATTTTGACCTACAGTTTTCACAAAACAATTATATATGTGTGTGGATAAGTGAAAAGAAATTATGTGCAATCTCAATGACGATTATTCAAACATCTCAGCAACCCCTGTATCTCGCAACATGCGACATAGCATGGACAATTTCTACAGCCTACATTTATAAAGATTCAACATATACAAACATTTTTAATAAGGTCTAGACGGCAATGTACAGCTAACCCGCGCACGACACGTCACAAAATAGTTGGTATGTGTTAATATGACATACCATTTTAACACTGTTTGAAATAATTTTACAAACATTTCACAATGTCGACACCACACGATAGTGAAGGTTTCGTGTTCAATCTTCATCAGATCCATGACGATGACGAGCGATACAGTAAGACATGCACAGCTCTTTCAGGCGAGGTCGCCTCCGACGTGAGGGACGTTCTACTTCAACCTTTCAGGTCGCATAAATATGAAAGCTTGAAAACCATTTTGATCGAGCAACAAGGTTTGACAACACCTGAACGAGTCAACACAGTGATTTCCGGAGAAAGGATGGGCTCGGACATCCCCTCACGATTCTTAAGGCACCTACAGAAGGCGGCTGGTTCCGGACCACGGGCAGTAGTTGGAAAAACGGTCATACGCCAAGCATTTATGCGGCAAATGCCAGCTTCAATTCGTACTCATTTGGCCACACAACCATGTTGGCCGACAGGGCCCTTGCTTACTGAAGCGGATGCCGAAGAGAGTAAGCCGGGGGTTGCGGAGATAAAGGTCGACGAAACCACTAAACTAGTGGGATTGCTTGAGGACTTATCAAAGAGGCTAAAAAATTTAGAGACCGCGACTGCAGCCGAGAAGAAGAGAAATCAAGGACGTGGACATGTAAATAATCACTATGCACCTAGGCCCACATTTATTCCAAATGCACAGGCCACAGAGTTTGTTCCTAACAAACCTGGTAGTTTTAATAATGTACAGCAAAATACTCGTCCGAACGAACCGCCGCCGCAAACGCCGCAAAATAATGTCGCTCAATCGACCGACACAGCCACTGCACAGGTTTGCTACTACCACCAAACTTTCGGTGAAAAGGCGCGTGTGTGCAGTGAACCCTGTTCGTACTATAGCACATTAGGTCAGCGCGAAGTAGCAAATATTGCGTTATCACACTCTCAGTTATTGTACGTCGCAGACAAAAATCATAAATGTAAGTACTTGATTGACACGGGCGCGGCTGTCAGCGTTTTGCCGAAATCTTGCGCTAACAGGATTTCATACGCAGACTGCCTTCCCCTGGTGGCCGCTAATAACACTATCAATAGCTACGGCAACAGTAAACGCGTCGTCGACGTCGGCTTAAAACGTGAATATCCGTGGACATTTATAGTAGCGGACGTGAAACAACCCTTTATTGGGGCCGACTTTTTGATTCATTACAATTTACTAGTAGACTTGAAAAGTCGATGTCTTCGAGACATGAGAACAGGTTTAGCTATTCCTGCTTCACTGTCGTCAATCAGTCCACTGTCGTTGAACAGAGTAGACACTGTTCAGAATGAGTATACTAAACTTCTTGGTCAGTTCCCGGAACTGACTCGTCCTACGACAAAGGGTGAGACCGTTAAACATGGTATAACGCACAAAATCGTAACGAAAGGACACCCGGTGTTCGCGCACCCACGACGATTGGCACCCGATAAACTTGTCCCTGCGAAACGCGAGTTCGACGAAATGATATAGTTAGGAGTCATCGAACCCAGCGACAGTGATTGGTCCTCAGCGTTTCATAAGGTACCAAAGAAAAATGGCGACTGGAGACCATGTGGAGACTACAGAAGCTTAAACGCTCAGACCGTACCCGACCGTTATCCAATTCCACATATTCAGGATTTCATGCAGCGCTTAGCCGGCTCGAAATTTTTTTTAAAAATTGATTTGGTTAGAGCCTATTACCAAATTCCGGTTGAACCGTCTGATGTACATAAGACAGCCGTTACTACACCTTTTGGTCTATTTAATTTTACAAGGACCCTGTTTTGTCTACGAAATTCTGGACAAACGTTTCAGCGTTTTATAGACCACGTTACACGCGGATTTGATTTCGTTTTTGTATATTTGGATGACCCACTGGTAACCAGCCCAGATCAAAAAAAGCACAAAAAACATTTACGAATTATTTTTGCCCGACTAGCCGAATACAGAATAATCATCGGTCCTGAGAAGTGTGAGTTCGGTACAACTGAATTAAGTTTTTTAGGCCACCACGTTTGTGCCAAAGGAATTTCGCCGTTACCCAGCGCCATCGACGCCATTGTGAATTTCATAAAGCCCGAAAAGCAATGAGCATTTCGTAGATATTTAGGAATGGTAAATTATTACCACTGTTTCATACCGCAATGGGCAGCGAAGTTGACACCACTAAATAATTTATTGACAGCTGCCAACGAAGGCCATACAAGACTGTCACCGAAGTCAAATTTCGATTTGAAGTGGGACCAAAATGCAGAGTCAGCATTTTCCGAGTCCAAACAAATATTGGCAAACGCTACCCTTCTGGTACACCCAGACCCTATGGCTCAAATAAATATCACGTGTGACGCTAGTGATATGGCCGTAGGTGGCGTTTTGCAGCAGTATTTGAATGGTATGTGGCAGCCACTTTCGTTTTTCAGCAAGAAGCTGAATCCAGCGGGAACACGCTAGAGCGCGTTCAACCGTGAGCTTTTGGCAGTATATGCCACCATAAAACATTTTAGACATAATTTAGAGGGACGCAATTTTTTTGTAAACACCGATCATAAACCTTTGACATTTGTAATGTCATCTGTCACCGAATGCGCGTCCCTACTCCAAACACGACATTTAGCTTTCATAGCTGAATTTACAACCGACATTAGATATGTTAAAGGTGAGACAGATTTCGTCGCCGATGCGCTGTCACGACCATCAGTGTCCGTGATAGATGATGAACCAGTGATAAATTATAAGGAGTTAAGTATCGATCAAGCTAAGGACGCGGAATTCACGAGATTGAGACACTCGACTACATCCACTATGAATTCCAAATTACTTAAATCATTAGATAATCAACTAATCTGGTGTGATGTGTCCACGGGACATAACCGGCCGTACCTTACCGCGAAATTTCACAGAAAAGTTTTTTCAAACTTACACGGTTTAGGCCACCCATCTCATAGAGCTACAAAACCTTTGATTAACACACGATTTGTTTGGCATGGCATGAATATTGACATTGCTAGATGGTGTCGTTCCTGTAAAGTTTGTCAGACTGCCAAAGTTTCACGTCACAACACACCAGTTTACGGAAAGTTCACTGAACCTACCGAACGATTTGATCATGTCCACATCGATATAGTCGGACCTTTACCCTACGCTAATGGCTTTAGATATCTACTGACTTGCGTCGATCGTTTTACACGTTGGCCAGAAGCCATACCTATTGTAGATATTCGGGCCGAAACGGTCGCCGATGCCTTCTTCAGCGGGTGGATAGCACGTTATGGTACTCCCGCCACTATCACCACAGATAGGGGCGCTCAGTTCGAGTCCAAATTGTGGGATAATTTATGTAACCAATTTGGGATAATACGGAATCGTACCACGAGTTATCACCCCCAGTCGAATGGCATGGTCGAACGTTTCCACCGCCAATTGAAAGCCGCCATTATGGCGCACGAATCACCGAATCCGTGGACTATTACTGTACCCGCTGTACTTTTAGGAGTTCGTTCCGCAGTTAAGGAGCTTCCGAGATGATATACGGGACAACACTTAGACTCCCAGGAGAGTTTACGCAACAGGGAATAGAAACATGTACACATGTATTCTTGCGACGAATCGCAATTGCGCCGCCTCTGACCGCCCCTTACGACGGCCCATATAAGGTTGTCGCGAGGAGTGGTAGAGTCATGAAAATCCTGATGAAAGGCAAGGTAGAAACGGTCTCCTTAGATCGAGTTAAACCCGCACATCTAGAGTACGAGCCTACGACAGGTCCTAAAAGACAGCGTACTACGCCAAACAAAAAAAAGAGCTCGAAGACTACCAGGATCGCTAGTGGGAATCCACAGGACCCACCTAGACCTAGTAGTGCGAACACTCAGACGTCCAACGGGACGAGTGTTAACAAGACACAGTCGACGGCAGTTAGAAGCAGTACCAAATTGGCCACTGTCCCACAGCAACTAGATGATAAAGTTAAATTGCCTAACAAAGGCAAAGCTTATGTAGCCACATTCGCGAGCCCCCGCCGTATCCCGCGCTAACGGGAACAGCGGCTGTTTGCGAACGTATTCATGCATACCTTTACATCTACGGGGTAAAACCCCTGGTGCAGCTGACGCTGTAACCGACTCGAATACAATAAATCATTCGAATATCGTTAATTGCGACAAAATTTCGACGGATGCAACTGTGAGAAAAACTAGAGTCGGACGAACAATCCAGACTCCTGCCCGGTTCGTGCAGATGGTCCACGCCATAGTGGCGCCTAACGACATCTATGGCGGGCCCAACCGCATGTACCGTAATAATAATCATTTTAAATTGTAAATGAATGCGCCAGGCCTGGCAACATTGTTTAGAATATGTAAATTGTAATTACATCATCGAGCAAGATATTTGCTAATTTATAATGGAAATGTTAATTAAATGAATCGGTTGGTCGCAGCTAGCAGCATATGTAATTTATCGGATAATTGGCGTTACAAGGATAGGACAATTGGTGTTACGAGGATAGGACAATTGGTGTTACGAGGATGGGACAATATTTTAATTAAGGATGCTGCGACGACAACCACCTACGCTGTATTAACACCCAGCAAACATGTGCTTAAATGGCCCAATAATGGTAATTACTGGCGAATAGTGGCAGTACTGGCATACAGGTATTGTTGGGGTATGCCAAAACTGGCCCAGTTTCGGCTTTCTTGGCCTGATTCAGGTTAGACTGACAAAATAACGGCACAATAACGGCATATGATTACATTGTTACTCACTTGGGGGAGCTTCCGGCGTTGTGGGCCAGTATTCCGGCCCAGTGCTGGCATTTTAGTATAGATCTTTTCCCTAGGTGGGTCCTTTCTTGGCGGTTAAAACAAGTGTAGGCTACATTTTTCTGAATTGTCATCATTTATTCTTCTTTTCTATTTAAAATGGACTTAGATGTTTATATTAAAGTACAAATTTACTCAAATATGAATTGTAGCACATGTGTATATAATTTTTCTGATTCATGATGGTATAATTGAAGAATGAATCGAATATTTTGTTAAGGCTTGTCGCCGCCGTGAGCGATAATAGGAGGAATTGGAGAGTTTCTTACCAGTACTGGCAGTAGGCCTAGATTGCCGTTATCAGTTGTTATTCAGAGGCCTATATTCGAATTGCTTTGTATCCTAATTAGGCATAGCTAAGAATTCACCCATCGGTCCCGCTTGCCTGTACTAGTCACTGCTTGGGCTAAATTAGGCATCTTTTTAAATAGTCTAGCCTAAGCACTATATTTATTGTAATTATACAAATTATTTATCAAAATGGTGCGAGCCTACTTGTAGGTGATAAAAAATGTTCAATCAGAAGCGGGGCGTACTGGCCTTGCACAGTATAAAAATGACTCAATCAGGCCAAAATCGTCAAAAAATCGGTGACTTTACTTTGGCCTCCCTATACGACCATATGATGTAGGGGAGGACGGGGCATGTTCGAACCCTTAAGACATAATGCATTCCTGTTCACTAGCTATTTACCCAAATCACTCATTATTGCATACATATAGTGCTTTCACATGTATGATTCTCCACTAAAATTTATAGTTAGTTGTCTTGTATATTTCAAAAAATATAGCACAAAATGTGATTACAATCAGACTGAACGGACATGCCCCGCCTCTGGGGCATGTCCGACCAGTACCGTTTGAACATGCCCCGGCTATTTAAGTGCAATACAACAATTACAATAATTCGCAATCCTTTGTAATTTATTATTGCATTTTGCATAATTAGCAACAGTGTGATGTTGCCCTTCACAAGGTAGCAGCATATTATCAGTCTCCCATAACGTTGCCAGCAGTGGGCAATGGCAGTTTGTCCATCATGCCACCGGCGCACCACTGGCGGCATTTATCACGGTTATCCACCAACCGCTGGGTTACCAGACAAAACAGCATGTGTTGTATGAAAAAGTGTGATAATGTGTGGCTGAGTGAGTGCCAGCATTCATGGGTGATTGTGGACATGTGTGAATAAAATAAACTATGTTGCAATTATGACCATTGGTTGTGAGGCTAGTTCGGGGCATGTTCACACCCCTTCCGGGGCATATCCGAACGCGTTTGAACGTGCCCCGTAATGCCATTTCAGCTTCTACCCCAATTATTGCCCGTACCCCTTGTGATGGTTCAAAAATACTTTCCCTGTATGTTGTATACTTCTGTGTTCTATTTATAGAACAACAAATGGTTACTTAACTACTAAAACTGTAGTTCACACAGTATTTAGAAAAATTAACCTAAATAACATAAAATTAGACGAAAATCACGTATTTGAATCGAGAGCAAAACAAAAAACTGTAAGTGATGAATTTTGCGAGTAAAAGTGACTTAGGGAAGACATACATCATGAATTATATTTTTTATTCACCAGGTGGCCCTCAATTCTGAGTTACCAGCAGGGTGCGAACGTGCCCCGGTGTTCGAACATGCCCCGTCCTCCCCTAAACACGTCCACAGACTAGAGCTGCAAAAGCTCCCCAACCTCTGTTAGGCAAGATATAGACAAAATTCCCGAATTTCTTATTTTGGACATGCATGTCCGAAATAAGAGATCGGGAAACTCGTCTTTATATCTAGCCCAACCGGCAAATGTGCAGCACAAAAATTAAAAAAAACTTTTGCAGCCCAAGCCCATGAACAAGTCTATATCACATGGTCATACTAAGAAGCCAAAACAAAATCACGGATTTTTTGACGATCTTATACTGATTGAGTGGCTTTAAGTCGAGGAAGACCGTAGATTGTAAAAATATACTGTAGATTTCAGATCCGAATAATATTGCCAAATATATTGTTTTATTAAATTTACTGTGCAATTAAACCTTAATTGTTGTTTTTGTATCGCAACAACTCCGAGCAAAACACAGGACAATCACCCAATGCTGTTTCAATGGCGGGCCAGCGTCCAAGACGTTGGTCCAACATTGAGACAGCATTGGATGAATGACACGTGTTTGCTGGGCTATAACTGAATGCATGTTTCAAAAAGAGATAACACCTATTAGGCATCCTATACAGGGCCATTATTGATCCCTTTCGTAACCATTATACAGCCATTATATAATCGTATCTGGGCCAGTATTGGCACGGTAAATATAACCAAATAGCAGCCTGTATGTATTCCTGATATTTGGGCCAATATGGGGCCTCAACAGGCCCAGACATGGTAACCAGTACTGGGCCATATGTGGCCCTGTGTGCAAACTGTATGGAAACTACCCTGGGCCAAAACGGGGCCGGTTCTGGCATATTGGTTTGACTGTATTGGCCCATTACTGGCACAAAATTCTGCCATTATAGGTCCAATTCTGGCCCGCTATAAAATTGTTTGCTGGGCAACAACCACCCACGCTGTATTTTTTCACACCCTGATTAGTTATAAGAGGTTACGTTATATACAACCCCCGCTACTTCACGACGCAGTCTCCTACACGTTAGTTGGGTTCCTACGTTGTCACTAACCCGGGGGTAATGTAGGATCCCTGCTTCGCTCGATTACTGTGACAGTCGTTGCTGATATCCCCGGGCGCGGTAAGACAGGAGATGACTGCCTCGTTTTGGTACTTCAGTACTGTGTGCATAAAACCGAATCCCATGCGGTCTTAGCTTTTGACTTGTGATATAGCTCTTGGTGACTGCGGACGTGCCGCCGGTCGTCCGCTCGGAGTTTGACTAAGACGTGTCGTGCGCGGGGTTGTGCATTGCTGTTATTCGATGTCTAGACCAATAAACATAATAATCTGAAGAGAAGTTTTGTGAGTTAATCGAAACCGTCGACCTGACGGGGAAAGATGAAGTTTACGATATGTTGGGGGGTGTTAGGTGGCTTCTGCCGTTCACCCTTCAACGAGCCACCCCACAACTCCCACAGGCCTATAAATTGATATTTATTTTCTGCAATTGATAGACACCATCTAGGCCCTACTCTAACAAATATCATTTCGATATAAGTAAATAGGCTGATTCATATATTGATATGCTGGTATAGATTTAGTATATGCAGTGGCACGTATTTTTAAATCAGGTAGCCTAGATGATGACATAACTGTGGAGTTCTGAGACGTCATGAAGCGCTAGGGCAACTTTTCCACCAGTTTATGCAATGTGGTGACTAGTCCTGTGAGTGCAGGTGCACCTGATGCCATCTTTAGATCTCGTCGTAGGGCCTTGCTCTTCCCGAGGCCGTACGGGGCAATATTACATAAATGACACGTCAACTATGAAATACACCTCCCAAATATTGAGCAATAAAACAACAATTAATATGAAATGGACAATGTCCAGTGAGCCCACGACAAACCAATCCAGGGGTGGAACATGACAAATTATGTAGCCTATTTCACTTCCCGTCTGCAATAGGCCTACTTTATTTATTTCACACTCTGGCTCAAGCATAATATTTATTTCGCTTTCTTAGGAAACAAATCCTGTCTGCAACTTGTTGATCTCGTCCTATCTCAATTAAATCTATTGACATATATTTCATGGCGGCCATTTTAAATTTTGCATGTTAGGCCTAATGATGTCGAGAACGTTCTCATGTGTTTGATTATATTCCTTGATACTGAAACAAATGCTTTGGTAAACAAATCAAGTAGGCCTATAGATCTATCTCAAAGATATGATAACTTTAATGGCGGTCATTTTAAGTTTAGAATTATAATGATGTCAAATAAAGTTTTGTTGTGTTTTATTGTATTTTTTAATACCGACAACATATGGTTTGGTGAAAAAGTCAAGTCGCTATCTCAAATATTGAGGAAGATATTTTAACTCTTTAAAAAATCCCTCGAGGTGAGAAGCCCGCATCCGCAAGATAGGTATACTAGAGATGCATGATCTACCCTACAGTTGGCTATCAATTGTTCACCGTTATAGCCCCCCTACAGTGATAGATCTACACTGTGCATAATTTATGCACAGTGTAGATCTATCACTGTACTTTAGTAGTATTAGATCTACCTGTATTAACATGTGTGACATATATATTGTTAATTGGCCTTGAGTATAGTGTACTTTCAGTTGAGAGAAATTAACCTACTTTATAATATAGTTCATGGTAGGCTTACATGAATATTTGAATTTATGGATAATAATAGGATTAGTTATATGGTTTTTTTTATAGGTCAAATGTCAATATTCTATATTCTACCTGAGGCCACTATGTTTAATTTTTCTGTTTTAGATCAGAGAAAATAAAAAAAACATAATGAGGGAGGTCGGAAAAAAACATAAAAAAAAAAACGTTGAACATATTTTTGGAAAAGTTAATGAGGGCGACCAAATAAAAAAAAACACTGGACATATTTCTGGAAAAGTTAATGGGGGAGCCGAAATAAAAAACTTTTGACCTATTTAAAAAAAGTTATTGAGGGCGACGGAAAAAACAAGCAAAAAAAACATAGCTGGAAAAATATTTGTCATCTCTCGAAAAAAATTTGTTTTTTTCGAAATGTTTTTCTTATCTCCCAAAAATGACTGTTTTTTTCGAAAACCGGCAAAAATCTAATGCGCGCTGGACTGAAAGCTGCGCACACCTGATATATGTAAGACCTTAGCCTAGGGCGCCTCAGTAGCCTAGCCTATGCCTATAGGATTTATATTATAGCATTTGGTGTTTTTAGAGTTCCAACAGCATGTGATTTTTTTTAGTTTTGAAAAATTATTTCAGGTTTTTCAGGGATGTAGTCTAGCCTCTAGGTCTTAGGCCTAGTCTAGTTTTGCAGTGTTTTTTCCATAGTTCCGGTTTTCTAGAACAAAGAATGACATTTTTTTAATTTTCAGTTTTGGCACCACAGCGGGCACAGGCATCAGGGCATATTATAATAAACTATCTCAGCCTAAGTCGGGACTGTGCCCAATCAATCAATCAATCAATCAATCAATCAATCAATCAATCAATCAATCAATCAATCATAAAATATAGGTTTACACGCAAAAATCAACTTCTCAAGTAGACTAATTCAAGCAATATTTGTTATATAAATTATGCAAATTTATGCTAATTAGGACGATTTGAGGTATTCAATATCAACATGGATGTAGACACAAAATTAACTATCTAGCTTCATTGGTTTTGAAGTTATAGCGATTTTAATTTTTCCTCATTAATTATGCGAATTATGCTAATTAGCATATGATCAAAATGGTTGCCAGGTGGCTTCTGCTGAGAATTTGATAAATATACTTCAAACGAATAAAAAGGGGTATAAAATATAGTTTCAGATGCAAAGATCAACTGATTCAAAAGCTATGTATTTTTTCAATTGTTTGAATTAATTATGCTAATTTATGCTAATTAGGAAGATTTGAGGCATTTCTTAATAACCTAATCTAATTCTACGATGTGGAAAGATGGGTGTAGACACAAAAATTAACTTTCTAGGTTAATTATTTAAAAAGTTATAGCGATTTTAGTCAATTTTTACTTTTCTCTTCACTAATTATGCAAATTATGCTATGTATGCTAATTAGCATATGATCAAAATGGTTGCCAGGTGGCTGCTGCTCAGAATTTGATAAATATACTTGAAACGAATAAAGAAGGGTAGAAAATATAGTTTTAGACGCAAAAATCAACTTCTCAATTGAACTGATTCAAAAGCTATGTATTTAAAAAATAAATAATAATTATGCAAATTTATGCTAAGTAGGAAGATTTGAGACATTTAATATCCACGTAATCTTATTCTACGGTGTGGAAAACATGGCTGAAGACTCAAAAATTAACTTTCTAAGGTGATTATTTAAAAAGTTATAGCGATTATAGTCCATTTCACTTTTTCCTCAATAATTATGCAAATAATGTTATGTATGCTAATAATCATATGATCAGAATGGTTGCCAGGTGGCTGCTGCTCAGAATTTGATAAAGATGATTCAAGCGAATAAAGAGGGGTAGAAAATATAGTTTCAGACGCAAAAATCAACCTCTCAAGTGAACTGATTCAAAAGCTATATCATCTTTTTCAAATTTTTAAATTAATTAAGCAAATTTATGCTAATTAGGTTGATTTGAGGTATTCAATATCAGCTTAATAGAATTCTACGGGGCAGAAAACATGGGTGTAGACACAAAAATTAACTTTCTCGCTTAATTATTTTTGAAGTTATAGCGATTTTACGTTTTCCTCATTAATTATGCAAATTATGCTAATTAGCATATGATTAAAATGGTTGCCAGGTGATTGCTGCTCAGAATTGATGCAGCTGTATCGTGAGCTGACAGCTTGCTAGCCTGCTGTGCTGTAGGCCTACTGAGATTATAGGCCTAGTGGTCCTCAATATTTTTGTAGCTGGGCGTCAGCCCAGATACATTATAATCAGAATCTGGTCTCTGAATTAGAGACAAAAAGTGACGTCATTTCATTCATAAAACTGATAGATGGGTGAATTCCATTTATAAATCTGACCATTGGCCTTAGTTTCGGGGATCCTATCAATAGATAAATATACGCATACAGCTTCTTATATCAGTTTGATACAAACAAGACTGTTCAATGTTGACGGTCCCTTAACTACTGGTAGTAGATTTGTACTCAAGTCTGTCCAAACAGAAATGTTATTGGCTGATCAGCAATGGCCCTTGTCCAGCATAATCAATCAGCTATGTTCTGATTGGGCGCAACTCATGCAAATTACAGGGCTCCATAAGAAGCATTATTCTGGGGAGAAGGGTTTGTATCCTGATCAGTGATTAGCCAGCGATGACATCATTTAAAAGTGAAACAATAGCTGACATCCATCTCCAAATATGGTATGCCCTATTGCTCACAAGGATTTCCCCTCCTGGGACATACTGCATGCTGATTGGCCAGCAATGACATCATTTATAAAACATGTCTGACCTCAATAGCTGACCTAACCTCTGAGGTCAGAATTATCTGTAGGCCTACATAGGGGCCAGGGCGGGGGCCCTAGGGTAGTGGTTAGCACCGCTGCCTTTCACGCCAGAGTTCGGGGTTCGGTTCCCGGACTCAGCGGTTTGAAAGAAACAAAAATGTTTCTTCCCCATCCACGTGTGAAAGTCAGTATTGCGGGGAGCCTCCGTGACCGAGAGGTAGCGTGCTCGGCCTCAGACCGCCAGGGCTCGAATTTCGAATCCTGTGTCTGGAGGACAGTGTCATCTCAATCATCTCACCATCCTCAGGAGGTTCTCCTGGCCCAGTTTAGCCTATATGTGCACAAAGGTGGCCTAAAGCCCGATTCATTTCATTTTTTACATAGGGGCCAACAACACGTCTCTGCTGATGAACTGAGGGAGGTTTCAGGTCAACCCAGCAACCACGATGCGTTGACTCAATGCTGATACAATATTGGTCCGATGTCGCAGATGCTGGACCTACATTAAATCGCATTGGGTCTGCTGAGCACATGTAATCAATGTTGTGTTGTTCATCTGGTCTCGACACACATTAGCCTATAGTCTACCCAGGATCATCTGCACCAGTCCAGTCTCAATTCACGTGGAGCGTTGCATGCCGTAAATCACATGGCAGAGTGAAGATGACCCAGCATACACAAGACAGTGAATCAATGTTAATTTAACGTTGGTCCAGCGTCGTAGACTGGGGTATAGGCACTACACACCACAGCTGGTCAGCATGATCTTTGAGACTGATAGGACAAACATTGGGTTGTCACTGTTGGTGTGTAGTCCAGTTGCTGCTCGTATATGTTCAATGGGGACCTAGAAATTATGAGAAGTGTAAGATGTTTCGATTGATTCATATTATTATGATGTCACTGAACAAATTTAGGTTTGTTGCCCAAGTGGCAACTTTGGGCAACTTTTTTTATTAGCATAATTAACATAATTAGCATAATCGGCTTAATCTGCATTATGATCCAAGGTAAAATGCTGCTATTGAACCAGTTGCTGCAGAAAAAATGGCCAATATCAAACTTTGTGTTTAGGTCATATCCAAAAAAATCACTTCTGATCTTATATTTATCCTCTGCCTCGCTGATAGAAGTTTTTCCTCCGTCCGTCCGTCTGTCCGTTCGTCCGTCCGCGTGCCCTCCATTCATCACTAACCTTGGTTAATCGATATATTAGTAATTGTTCCAGCTACAGTGTTCACATATGTATCTAGCAAATATCTCGTTGAAATTCGGACACGTGTGACCTTGACCTATTTTTGCAGATCGTACAGGTCAAAGGTCACGCTTGCCTTATTTCCTATCAATATATAAAGCACTGTTCTAAAGAACCGTTCGAGTTACAGTGTCCCAGTCTGCACCACTGGTGTATCTGGTAATTATCGCGGTCAAGTTGAGATATAGGCGACTTTACATATTTTTATGACAACGGGTGACGAATAAAGGTCAAGGTCAATGCTATATAATTTTATCAAATTGCTATTTAAACAACAAATGCGAGCGTTTGCTGTATTGTGGTCCAGGCGGTCCAGTGTTTCAGGGCTTCCAGATTGACTTATTATTTTAGTTATAGGTGACGATTAAGCAGAATATGTCAAGGTCGTCAGACATCACGTGATGTACCTGCATGTATAGTAGATACAAGCACACAAAACAAGTTACTTTTTCAGTTGTGTATGAGGCTATGTTTGCACGTTTTCTGACTGATCATTGGGCAGCAGCGAAACATGCAACTCCTCTCAGTGTTTAAGTACGACCCCCCCCCCCCCTTGTACCACATTCTCTGGTCGATGAATTTGGATATCTGCTAAAGGGAGACAAGTCTGACTCTCTTATCTCTGCCTGCCCCCCCCCCCCCCCCTACGGATATCAACCTGGATCTCCATAATCGTCGCGCTTGTCTCCAAATATGCTTTTGTGGAAGGCTGTCGCTCCGTAAGTGCCACAGATCAGAAGCAGCTCAAGACATCGCCAACTTTGGCTGGCAGATTGCAGGAGGTTCGTAAGTGATTTAATTTACTTCCTAAGCTTCTTGGTGTCATCAGTCTTATATATTGTGTGGAGCCTCCGCGACCGAGTGGTAGCGTGCTCGACCTCAGACTACCAGAGCTCGAATTTAGAATCCTGTGTCTTGAGGGCAGCGGCATTTCATTCATCTCACCATCCTCAGGAAGTTTCCCTGGCCCAGTTTAGCCTATATGTGCATAAAGGTTTCCTAAAACCCCATTCATTTCACTTCAGTATTGGATGATTGGTGCAATTCACTGACTATGCAAGAATCAGAGGAAATTCATGTTTAGGAGGACGAGGAGGAAGAAGAGGACGAAGGGGGGGGGGTATAAAACAATGAACTGTTAGATTTTTGGTATACTTTATATAAACTTATCGTACATGCAGTTTTAGGATGTTAGAGTATGTTTCAGTGGTTTGTTATATCTACGTTGTTCACACCTTGCTGATAACACCCAGGTAGACTGTGTTAATGGTATGGATAATTTTTTTTGAAAAATGACTATTTCACTATTTTTATTGAAACAAGGCCGTTGTCATGTAGTAATAATTAAGTGGACCTCCATCAGCCTTTAATTTGTGTGGCCCACGGCACGAGCCCTGTGTTTTGCCAGTCGGTATATTGCGTTCTTTATTTACGTATGTAAGCCTACTGTAGCCTGTGTGTAGCTGCAGGGTAGACCAAAAATTGAATGAAACTTGCCATTGAAATAAGTCAAGTTTACCTCTACATTGTACCAGAATGCAGTTTAAGCCTATTTTTTTACCAATTCTGCGGGATGCCCCCAGCCCCCCTCCCTATTATACTTAAGAATGGTCGTTCTGTAACCCACCTAGGCCTAGGCTTACTGTAGCCAAAATTAGACTATATAGCATGTGTTTTAGGGTATTCAAGGGTGTATTTTCGGTGTATTTTCATTAAAACCCAACTGTTTTAATGTGTGAAGTACAACAATTGTTGGCCTATGCCTACATAGCCTCTAAATAATGAGCTAAAAGGAAAATATAATTGTCATTTGCTAACACGAAAAGTTAGATTTTATATTCTATATCAATATATAACGTAACTACTAGGCCTACCCCCTTAAAAGAAAACTCCCTTAAATGCAAAACAACGTATGGTATGGCCTATAGTATAATGCTATATCATAGGTATAAATATGTATATATTTAGGCATACATTCAATTCTGTTGAGTCTAACTTCAGATTAAATTGCATTTTTTTTCTGTCTAACGTTACTCTTTTGTCACTGATTAGGTGGTGGGCTTCCTGGGCACTGCCCATTTCTTATTATTGGTCAGATTAGTTTGGTTTGCATCATAATCATGACCTTTGACCTGTATCTCTTTATTACCATTAACCTCAGAAATGAATTCCTTAGGTCTGAATTATATGGACATGT